>OY284476.1:32005796-32219603 GCA_958336345.1 Dorcus parallelipipedus
CCGCCTAAAAACATTTGATTTAAAAATAAGACAACGCTGTCATCTTTAAGAAAAACGAAGTGCGCGTCCTGGTGTACGCGGAGCTAAAGTTTAAGATTTAATTGTGGCAAAACAAAAAATATGTCCCTTTTTGTTTTTACACTATCGAAAGCCTGTTATTAATAGATTATTTTCCCCTAAAAACATTTGATTTAAAAATAAGACAACGCTGTCATTTTTGAGAAAAACGAAGCGCGCGTCGGCATATGCGGAATTAAAGTTTAAGATTTTTTTATGGCCGAACAAAAAATATGTGCCTTTTAGTTTTTACACTATCGAAAGCCCGTTAGTAATAGATTATTTTCGTCTAAAAATATTTGATTTAAAAATAAGACAACGCTGTCATTTTTGAGAAAAACGAAGCGCGCGTCGGCATATGCGGAATTAAAGTTTAAGATTTTTTTATGGCCGAACAAAAAATATGTCCCTTTTAGTTTTTACACTATCGAAAGCCCGTTAGTAATAGACTATTTTCGTCGAAAAATATTTGATTTAAAAATAAGACAACGCTGTTATTTTTGAGAAAAACGAAGCGCGCGTCGGCATATGCGGAATTAAAGTTTAAGATTTTTTTATGGCCGAACAAAAAATATGTCCCTTTTAGTTTTTACACTATCGAACGCCCGTTAGTAATAGATTATTTTCGTCGAAAAATATTTGATTTAAAAATAAGACAACGCTGTCATTTTTGAGAAAAACGAAGCGCGCGTCGGCATATGCGGAATTAAAGTTTAAGATTTTTTTATGGCCGAACAAAAAATATGTCCCTTTTAGTTTTTACACTATCGAACGCCTGTTAGTAATAGATTATTTTCGTCGAAAAATATTTGATTTAAAAATAAGACAACGCTGTCATTTTTGAGAAAAACGAAGCGCGCGTCGGCATATGCGGAATTAAAGTTTTTTAGTTTTTACACTATCGAAAGCCCGTTAGTAATAGATTATTTTCGTCTAAAAACATTTGATTTAAAAATAAGACAACGCTGTCATTTTTGTAGAAGTTGAGTACGCCTCGCGCAACAATACTTGATAGGTCAATTTCAAATTAATTTCTAAAAATATTCATTTTAAGTTATTGAATATTACTTAATTAGTAGATTTTTATAGTAATATATGAATACTGAAACTGTTTTGGTATTATTTTAGAATTTTTTTTTATTGCTGAAAGTTATTGCTAACTTCATACCGGTCTCTATTTTCAGTAAAAAAAAAAATTCGTTTCTCTACAGGAAATAAATGCGTTCCCGCGCTTTTTTGCCTAGGTCACAAATGGCGGCCGATTGTCAGCGCTTGCTTCACTTGTGTATACGGGTAATGTATAGCAGTTGTCAGTCCATTAAACGTCCTTGGTCCGAATATTTAGTTGTTAGGGCTCGTATTATTACACGATTAGGTATGTAGCGACCACAGCACCACCTGCGGCACATCTCTATACTATTGCCACGCACCAAGCTCTAACACCCTTCCACACCACACTCAGCCCCTCTACAAAATGGCTGCAGGGGCTATATAAACTCGTGCGGAGCAGCGTGAAGATCATTCTGCCCAAAGCCAGCTGCGAAGTTGGAACCTCCTAGCAAAAGCCAGCCGAAAGGTCGGAAAATCCGCGCCCAAAGCCAGCCGAAAGGTCGGGATGTCCTTCACACATGGTTTTCACAGCCATCAAACACGTCAAACACCTACGACCACCCAACCACAGAATAATAAGCGACCAGAAGTATAACTGGCTGTCGCACAGTGGAGTATTTGTCTGATTTAGCTGGCCAAAATTATTTCTGTTGCATAATAGATTCAAAACGTGTTTAATAACTTATATATGGTATTTGAAGGCAGCAGAAACAATATCGTGAATGATCTAAAAAAATTCAAAAATGTAACAAAAATTACAGCATGCCATTAGAAATAAGCGAATAGATAAAGACTTCCGGTGCAACCGGAAGTGATTGAAACTAATTTTATTTATTTTATTTTATTTAAAAAGATCTGTGTGGAACACCTCCATCACATAAATTTCCAATTTCTAACTAAATCGTTTCTTTAAAAAGGTTTAATGAGTAGTTTATGTAAGGTAACCTCTGCATTTTTTGTTTCAGCTAATAAGCGAAGAATCGCATGATTCCGCGGCCGCGTTTTTAATAACTATAAAGCTAGAAACTTCCTCTTTCTACTTATGAATTAATAAATATCGGGACGCATCCTGAAGTATAACAAATCCTTTAAGTTATGTTGATGTTGGCTTTAAAATGTATTAAAAATGCACTTCTTTCAAAGTGATTTAACTACGTTAAAATCAATGCAATTGTAATTGAAATGATTCAAATACATTTACACTTACCCACTTCAGAACAGTGCATAATTAGTCGCGGTCATATTTTTTTCGTAGAAATATAATTAATTTCTAAGTGTAGTACTGCAAAATATGCCGAGAAAAAAGCGCGTGCACTTTGCAGACGGTCCAGATCAGACTGACAATAATAAGTAAGACGTAAGATAGGGGGAAAACAAATTGTGACCTGTTGTTTCTCATATATTCAAGATTGTCACATAACCATTTATTTTTATCTAAAATAAATTTGAGAAATTGACTTTTGGCCAGCTAAATCGGGCAAATACTCCAGTGTGTGTCGGCGTCTTTGATGTGTGTCCGCTGTTTAGCTTTGAATTGTGATCGGAGAGTGGTGTACTGGTCCGCGCGAATTCAAATGTAAAGCTTCGTGCAGACTTGTAACATTACCGCGTCACGAATGCCGTTGCGAACCGAACAGCGTCTAGTGTGGACGGACCCATGAACGGCGTTCTCCGTTCGTTGCGCGATTCACGATCGATCCGCTACAAGTCGGTTTCTCGACGAAACATCAAAGGAGATTCGCCGAACGACGTTTGCAAGTTTGGACGAGATTTTCTAGATTTCACGAGCATCAAACGAACACAGCCATTTTTTGAATTTTTCCAATTAAATGACAGAGACAAAGTGGAATAATTCTTCTCTTGTTACAGGGTTTAGAAGTGAAACACTTAATTCTTTTAACACTTTAATTCACTAAAATTGACTTAATCTAACAAAATGCACGCAGGCAAATTCTACCGAACGGTTTTAAGGGTGTTGTGTGAGTGCGTCCTTTTTCCGAACATCTGTACCCCAATAAACCTTTCTTAAAACTTCTTAGAAAAACGGTCGGCTGCAGTCAAGAGGTTACCCGAAATGAAACTGTAAATTGTAACGTTCAGCATACGCAAAAAGAAGAAAATTAAATTACATTATTTACAAATATTATTATTTAACATATCCTACGCATAAAGAATAAATTGTTATAATGTTCCAACATACCTATACTATTTACAGTATTTTTAAATATAATATGGAGTGGACTTAGTAAACTGGCACCACTTTGGAGTGTATTCCACTGGCTTAAAAATATGTTTGCCACCATCTTCTGCGTTGTCGGTTTTCCTTTTTAAAGCAAAATGAATATAAATATATGCAGCTGCAGCTAACTCATCCATTGCGTTTTTAAAAATTATTGGGAACACCACGAACGTGTCCCCGTTAGTGCTCAGTTCGTCGAAGTATAAATTGTGTTCGCTTGTTTCCATTCGCGGCGCGGCTCGCAACTGTGTTCGCGGCGCAGCAATGTTACAAGTCTGTACGAAGCTTTAGTGGACAGAATTTCCATTATAGGCGCCATGCACATTTCTGCATTCAGTGCCGCCTGGCTTGGCGATTTGCGAATTAGTGATATGAAAATATTTCTTGAGACTCATTGCATGGGAATAATATCACTTTTATGACAATTTATGATTGTAGTACATAATACTTGAACTTCCTGGTATTGAAATACATTACAATATTCAAGTTCAAATGTACACTAATAATTTTAAACAACTCATATTTTCACACCACTAATGCACAACATGGTTATTGGTGGTGCTGGCTTCGCATGTGCACGGTTCCTATAATCACAATTACTATTATAACAATTAGGACCAGTTTCATAATCAAATTTAAGGGAGACTTTAAAATTAAAGTCCCATTCAGATGTGTAAACAAATATGTTTTCATATTTGTTTTGACATCTGAAAGTGACTTTAAATTTAAAGGCTCCTTTAAATTCGATTATGAAACTGGCCCTTAGTCGAAAAGAAAACTACGTTCAAAACTAAGCCTAGTTCATCGTAGAGACACAAGATGGCACTGTTTTTCGTGCATGGCGTAATGATTTATTAACGTGCCAATGCCAAGTTTACGCGTTCGTTTCTTCTGATGTTATAAACAGTTTTTATCCATAATAACGTTTGCATTACTTCTGCAGCGGTCGTTAAAAAAGTCAAGTAATGCGAATAGATATATAACCGATAAATTCTATTTAAGACGTCTCAAAAAGTTTGCTTGTGAACGTACCCTAACCGTAATTTTGAAATCTGCGGACCAACTCACGCATGCACAGTAAAAATTTTCAGACAAAACCACGCCTTAGTTAATCTTCTGGGTTGGGACGCAATTCACGAAAGATTTGTATAGTTTTATACGAGAGTCTACGTCATTTTGACGTCATTTTCGGGAGCGTTTCTCTTGAGTTCGAGAATAACCACCCTGAATACCCCGCGCCGTGTCACCGCTTCCGCAGACGCCAGAAAAGAAGCGCGTCCGGTCAAAATGAGAAGACGTCACCCATTACACGCCCCGCTTATCAGCGACCACCCCGCCGAGGAATCCGGTACCGCACGTCCACCACCTGCAACCATTGCACCAGGGCATTTACGAACTCGTCCCCGTGGACATTCCGTACACCGTACACATAACCACCAGGCGTTCTGACATATAATAATAATAATAATAATGTTTATTTGTCAATTATATAAGGCAATACACAAATAACAAATTGCAGCCCTAACATTTGACATGTCAAAAAAACAATTAAAAGTGGCATTCAGCGTCACAGAAAATACAAACCAATGGACTTCAATTGGAAGCACCAAGATTTTTCAATTTTACTCTAAAAAGATAGAACTCTAAAAAATATAACGTAATATGTAAATTAAAATGTTTCAAAAATATTTTTAACTTTATCTCACTTTATTGTTCACCAGTTCGAGCGAGGCTAGAAAACGCACCCTAGTGCGAGGGTACTCCTGCTGACGTCACAAGCCATATACGAGTATCCGCGAATGAAGCCCGATATACTATTAACGTCAGTTTGATTTAGAATTTTAAGAACTTTTATATGGTTTCCTCCTTTTAACTTTCGTGAAACAGTTTTTCCTCTCGCAGTCGGTCACGTGCATTCTTAACTCAGATTGATCAGATCGGCAAATAAAAAAATGACATTTACCTACTTCCAATATATTGTAGCTAATTTTTCACATACAGCACATCAGCTTTCGAATACATGTTTCACAGTAATATGTCAAAGGTCGGGTTTTTGAGACGTTTCATAAAGTTAACTAATAGATAATAGTATCTTATAATACAAGTGCATAAGAAAGCCTTTAAAGCACGCGCGACGGGTTTAACGGCGCAAGTGCTTTAAAGACTCTTATGCACGTGTATTATACGATATTTTTTATTATACCTGCGCTAAAATGTGAAAATTTGAATGACATTAAAATTTAAATTCATTTTGTAAAGTTGCCCTTAATCGTCCTTTTTCGCACGCTGTTTAGTTTTAAAAACAGAGATTTTGATGCAGGTATAATAAAAAATAAAATATTCCTATAGTTCTAACATGTGTAGCCATAGCAACGTTTACTTTTATCGGACTGTTAACTATGTAACGTTCCAGAAATCAGGCATAAGTGGTGCTTTGTCCCCCAATGCACAAGTACAAGTAAAAAAATACCTGACAATACGCACCGACTAGAAGAAAGTTCCGCTGTCAAGTTTTGACAAGTGTTTTACATACAAGATTACATACGAGATCAAAAGTGCGCCAAATCTTTCGGGTTGCTAATGGGCTTGTGACGTCACAACGCGTTTTTATAATTCGGAACTTTGAGGACCGTTTTTAAAAAAAACTAAGACGCGTTTCAAAAAATTCTTTCACCTAAATGAGTTTTAGATGCTTTTCTATAATTTTAACATAAAAATACACATATTTAATTTTCTTGGTGCTTCCAGTTATACATATAAATATATTAACATCCTTGTATTGTTATTAATAAAGGTAGGAATATATGCACTAAAAAATGCTCAAAATATGCATGCAAATATGCCCTAAAAAGTAATAAAATATGCATTCATGCATTTAAATATGTAGTTATCTGGACTTTTTCTCTGAACACTTAGGATAAATATCAAAACCCATTTTCTTGCTGTTTGTATATATTTATTTATAATCTTAATCGTAATTAATATACATACATAATCTAGCAACAGTTTTATTAGTTCTTATTATTACTTTAGTACTAAAATAATTAATACTTACATATGTACATATAAATCATATAATTATTATTATAAATTCTAATTAATAAAATTAGTCGCAATTCCTATTGAAAGAATAAATCACTAAATATTTCTCTATATTGTCAACTGTTAGAAATTGTCTGCGGTCACTTAAAATAAATTTATAAGCTGAAAATACTCTTTCAACGTTGCAAGACGTTATAGGAGCAAATTTAAATTTGCTGATGAAATGTGGTTCCAAATCTAACTCAACTGAAAAGTTACCATTGAAAACCTCATTAATTTCGTTTAGTTTTTTAAAGCCTACATTGTTTTCTATAACTGAACAGAACTTGTTTTTTACATTAACTGAACCCTTTAATTTGCAAATTTTATCTTTTATTTTATTCACAATAGAAACAGATTCATGCAATGGGAGTCCTTCAGTTTCTAAATTTGTTATTGCATCTGCAATACAAACAAAATTGCTTTGAATATATCCCAGTTGATTTTTTAATAATGGATCGCTAAAAAGGTTTACACATTTTTCTATAGCTACTGAACTGTCGGAACTAAAATTGCATATTACCTCTTTTATTCCATTATAATTTGTTGAAACAAAATCTACAGCTTTCAGCCAGGTACCCCACCTAGTTAGCACAGGTTCTGGGGGCAGTGAAATTCCTGGCAATTTTTCTTTGTATACTTGAACACGTAGGGGGGCTTTAATAAATACTTTTTTAATGTTTGTTACCAAAGTGTTTACACGAGGAAACTCTAATCTGACAGTTTCGGCAACTCTGTTTAAACCATGAGCTAGACAGGTACAATGAATTAATTTGGGATAAAATATTTTGAGATTTTGTGCTGCTTTTAACATATATGGGGCAGCGTCTGTTACCATTAATAATATGTTGTCTATTGGTATTTTCTCAGGTAAATAAAAACTGCTTAAGCATTCATTGATAAACCGAGTGACTGTCAGATTATTTGTTTTGTCGAGTTCTTTTACATTGATCAAATATCTATTACTTGGTTCATTTTCATTGAAGCTCCCCAAAACAAAATTTGCAATATACCGTCCTTTGACATCAGTGGTTTCATCAACTGAAAACCAGATCGGTTTACTACCAATTCGCTCCTTAATGGCCGCCATTACAGATACATAATTTGAGTCGACAAATTTCTTACCGTAATGTTGAAGAACTGGCAATTTTAAAATCTGGAGAATGTCTTAAAAAATTTTTGGAATAAAGGATGATCGACTTTTTGCAGAGGAATATTTAAACTTAGCAAGAGGTTACTCAAATCCTTAGAGAAATTCTCCTGAGCGGAATTTTTCACTTGTTGATTGTTTGTAAGCAACTGTTGAACCATAGCGGGAGGGGTTTGCTTCTTTTCCTTATGAATTTTAGTTCCCAAGTGTTGATCCACTTGAAATTTTATCACAACTAATCTGCGAAAAATATACAAAATTTGCATAAATATATATGTATATTTTGACATAAATATAGATACTTATTTAAAGACGCATTTTTGTTAAATAAATAATAAAAAAAATAATACTAAACTTACCCTCTTTTCGCAGACGGTGCAAAAAATATGACACAAGTCAATTATTTGCTAATAATGATACGAACTAAGTCATAAATGTGGCTCGTATAGCATCGTAAAACAATTACAGTCGCACAGTAAAATTTAGTTTACACAAAGTGGAGTTACCCCGTAACTCACAGTGCTGATCAATTGTACCCTGACCTTTGGATTTGCCGTATAATTGCGTCAGAACCATATAGGCGTAGAAGAATAAAATTTCCTGGCAAAATTACGAAGAAAAAATTATAACTTATTAATTTAAAATAACGCATCGAGCTGCGAGCCTGATGAGATGTCGTCGACTTGAATTTCCCCGATCCCTAGTAAGAACAGTATTCTGCCAAGTTGCCTTTAAGAAAGATTGCAAGTTAAATCACTAAAGCCCGGATTTGTAGGCACTTAAAAAGACTGAATTAGGCAGACAGATAGGCGCACTTTTAGGCAGCCTAAAAAATTTAGGCGGTTTAATAATATCTCCTTACGTCGTTGTATAATAAAAAAATAAAATTAATGCTTATTTTAATTACATGGTCATTTATTAAGAAATCGGAGGAAGATTCTTAGGGGCTTATGGAACTGTACAAGTGAATCAAACACACAATTCGCCGTAAGGAATGTATTGTAAAAACACGCTTTAAATAGGGGCCATAAATCGGAGTTTAAAAAAAAGAAAATCCAGACAGTCTTAGGTACTGTTATGGTTTCCTTCTAAGTAGATAGAGTAGTTCGAGGACTCGGTAACAGTGGACGTCTTTACAGCTTTCCCTTTTAGGGCTTTTCTATTTTTTAAGGGGCTTTAGGCGAAGGGTCTTCTTTTCGTACACTATCAAGTCACCCACACCAGAAATATTTAAATTGGGAATGCCCACTTGCAAAAAGGAGTCGACAATAAAGTTAAAGAAGAAACAAAGATGATCATTTTTAAATTTGAACAAAGATATAAAAATAAAATAATAAGAGGGACACTTCTGTTCACAAAAAGGATTCGGCGAACATTTTATAAAAATTACATGAAAGTTAATGTGAAAATTGGAAACGTAACCGTTCGCGAAAATGATTCGGTGAACATCAATTAATTTTTTGAATCTTCTTTTCCTGTGGAACCGTATTGTCTGCATTTTCAAAGCCCGAACCCTTTTTGTAATTTGCGGCTGCGAGATGGCCGGGGCAGTACCGGACTACGGCGATGACTAATCTCTTTATTAGGGTTCAAAATGGTGACCGTTTTCGGAGTAGCCGGATTGCGGCGGCCCTGGTCATCCTGCTGCCTTAACGGATACCAACAGATCAAATTATTTTTATTTCCTGTCATCAGACATGTAAATAAAATACGTACTTTGTTATATCACAAAATCTTTTAACCGGACACTCAATCGCGCACAATACACTTAACGTTTTACAACTTCATCGGACAAGAACCAACTTTAAGTACTTTGTTATGTAATAAAACAAATTGTATTAAAGCATTTTTTGCTAGTATTCGTCCTATGTTTGACGCTGAAGGGGCTTTTTTTTTGGGTTACTGACATCTGCTTCTTATGTCATTGCAATTTTATTTTCTTCTGATGAAACCAGAGAACTCGAATGTAAAGAAGGAATTGCTAAAAATATTCAATTACATTACTAAAAATCAAACCGTTTCTGGTTTACATACCTGTCTTTTTTAATTTCTTTGGCTGACTGTTCATGAATGCAGCCTGCATTCTGTCCTCAAAATCATCTGATGTAAAATGCTTTAAGCACATTCGCCGATTTTCTGGATCAAATGTCTCTTTTCGATAAAATCTCCTAATCCATTCTTTTCTAACGGCAGCATCTCTGGGAAACCGGAAAAACATTATCTTTTCTCCCGTTCTTTTTGCTTTTCTTGCATTACTTTTGCAAGTGGCCACACAGCAGACCGACCCAGTCATCTTAAAAAGATTTTTTTTTAGTTGTTATGTAGGTAATTTGAATCATACCCTCTAACCCTTTATTTTTTAGTACACAATTAATAAACTACTAAACGCTAAGTACTAAGTAAATATATAATAAAATAAAATAAAAATTCTCTGTAACGTTTAACGATTTAACTACTTAAAAAAACAAATATTTCACTTTCCACACAAAACCACAGACGGAATCAAGGACAAGGAACAGCAATTCGATACCATGATACCTTACATTTAAAACGGATGAATAACTTAATAACTGCCTGTATTCATATTAAGTTAAATATTATATTATTTAATATTAAAAACTTACTTGAAGAAAAAAAAAACAAACAATAAATGAATGTCACTTATCACTAAGCACTTGTTGTGGCTGTTTACACGACGCAGCAAGCGACAACTGCGTAGTAGAATCGTGGTGGGGGAGCTACTTGTCACTTAGTAAATTGGATGGCCTCCTATTCACTTGCACTTGCACATTAACTAATCGCTTGCATTTGTCAGGGCTGTTTACATGTGGGTACAAGTGAGAGTGACAAGTACTAATGACTAGTACTAAGCTCGTGTAAACTAAGCATTATTTCATTGAAACTTGCTAAAAAAAATTCGCTAAAGTGTTGCCATGGCAACTTTAAGTACTAGGTCGCTAAACATTTTTAGCGGATTCCACGTATTGCTATGACGATTGAGGTTGCTAAAGATACGTTTTTCGTTCTGAAAATAGTCCCCTAAGCGACCATTTTGCGGAGCGTGTACCAAAAAATAATAAATAAACTTGCTTCTATAGCAACGACTCTGTATAAGCCATCTTAATGTAATCGTATTTCCAGATTATTTTGCGTATTTTCTCTTTAAAAATGTAAAACTTAAATGATCGGCGAAAAAATCATATGTTCATTTGTTATTAAACAAATAGCTACTATGTTTATGAAAGATAATTAAATTCGTTTGTACGATTTTTAGGCATCCCCTTACAATCCGAAGATGTGTACCGAATTCCTTGTTCCTGTGGACGTGTATACATCGGTGAAACAAAACGGTTTGTTAGCACTCGTGTTTCTGAACATGAACGCTGTACTATACTACTACAAACAACTGGCTCGGCCCTAGCTGAACACAAACTAGAAACCGGTCACCAAATCCTATTCTCCGACACACACTTCTAGCACGCTCTTCTCATTTTTTCAATCGTAAAATCCGTGAATCCATAGAAATCCTCAAACATCCCAATGACCTGAACCGTGATACTGGCTTTAACCTCCACAATGCCTGGAAATATCTCATTAACGATCTATCACGCCCCAACAGACCAATCCCCGGTCACCGTTCCGACCCACTACCCCTACCGATCACTATAAATACCACGACAACAGACATACCCACTCATTCTTATGACTAACGAGAAGCAGCAGCAGCAACACCACCAGCAGTAGCAATCCTAAGGAAGTTCTTCTGCAATGGAGAACGAAACGCCGGCAGCAGAAGAAGTCAACAAGACACGGTTCCAACTGGAAGCCAATTCAAATATCTCCAGTTTAATTTTTACTGGAGTTATAATTCCCAATGGATTAAAAATACGAGAAATTAAAGATAAAATCCAACGTTTAGTTAATCTAATCTTAATATTTTTACCTGTATCTATGTAAAAACTAATATATCTGAGTCTGAGTTCCAAATAATTTTCAGCATTCTATTATCATTTTTCTCATGATTAATGTCATTGAACTTATTATTGTTTTTAATGATTTCTGGTGTGTTGGTAAACCACTTGCGTAAATTGAAACAAGCTGTTTTATGGCCGTATGCGCTGAACGAATTAACTTTAAGCTCCTGTTTATTCCCATGGTAGCAATTATAAAAACAATTGTTCCTATGGAAATAAACAGGAGTTTAAAGTTAAACTAGGACTGAGAAACCCAGCCTTAAAATGTGACTTATGCCTAGTTTACACGAGCTTAGTACTTGTCATTAGTGCTTGTCACTCGCAGTTGTCACTCTCACTTGTACCCACATGTAAACAGCCCTGACAAGTGCAAGGGATTAGTTAATGTGCAAGTGCAAGTGAATAGGATGCCCTCCTATTTACTAAAGCCTGTTGCAGACGATGCACAGTAGCTGGCGCGAGTACTAACGATTAGTACTTGCGCCAGCGTTCATACGTTGGTGCCCACTTGCACCTTGCTTTGCACAGTGTTAGTTCATAGTAGACAGCCCTGGAACTTCTCGCAGGCAGGTCTGCAGACAAAAATGAACTTGTGCCGGTAACGACAACGTCATGTTGGTTGTGTTCGAACGATGCGAAGTAAGAGAAAATGTGGTTAGCATAGGATGAAAGCAGCGGAGTGGGGCTAACTGGCGCAAGGACCAAAGCGAGTAAAACTAAGCAACTTGCACTCGCACATTCACTAAGTAAAAACTGTTCACACGCTCAAATTTGATGCACAGTAATAGTACTCGCGCTAGTTACTGTGCATCGTCTGCAACAGGCTTAAGTGACAACTAGCTCCCCCACTACGATTCTACTAAGCAGTTGTCGCTTGCTGCGTCGTGTAATCAGCCACAACAGGTGCTTAGTGACAAGTGAGCACATGTGCAATTAATTGATTGTTTGTTTATATTTCTTTTAAACAGTACGTTTTTAATATTAAATAATATAATATTTAACTTAATATTAGGCAGTTATTAAGTTATTCTTCCGTTTTAATATAAGGTATTATGGCATCGGATAGATATTTGATTCTTCTTCAAGTACTTCTATCATCGATGATAAAATAATGTTTGAATAGGTTATGTGATGTTTCGCCCCCATCGTTTAGCCTCCACTGTTTAGCCCCCGCCGTTTCGCCCTCGTACCGTTTCGCCCCCGAAAGTAATAGAGAATTTTGAAAATAATATTTATTAAATAATACATATTACAAAATATTTTAAAATTCAAAATTATGAGTAATGCCTAACAAATAATCCATAGTATCTATCCTACCATAACTTTCTACAATATTTTCAATTTTTGTGGAAATTATACTATATTTTTTGTTAATTTTTGGTCTAACACCTAATAATAATTGTGAAATTTCATATCTGTTAGAGACTGTTGTTTTTTAAAACTATTTATAAATTGAAATATATTTGGAAATAAATTACCGCAAGTACTTTGAAATCCGCGATGTCAGCCTTCTATGTTATTATTCGTCGTGTGGCGATTATTTGAAGTTCTGTTACATACATTCCACATTTCAATAGAAAATTGATATCTACAATAAGAATAAAATGATATGATTTAAATTATCAACTAAAATAAAGGTATGTAAAATAAACGTTTGTGACGACGTAACAAACACATCTTGTCACTGTTATTTAATGTAATGAAGAACATTAAAGGACTGATAATTAAAAGGACTCAATGTCATTTCTAAAATTAGCATATGTTAATTTGGGGACGAAATGGGTCGGTGGCGAATCGGAACCAGAAGCGAAACGGTGGAGGCGGAACGGTGGGGGCGAAACGTCCCCATCCCGTTTGAATAGTGTTCCAACAAATTTCTCAAAAAAGCGCGGCGGCGCACTATGGGGCCAAAAGCACTTTCGCGTCTCAAAAATCTGTAACTTTTTTATTTACTGACTTACGTTAATGAAATTTGGTACATAGATTAAGAAAACTATAGGCTTTATGCCTGTGATGTGATTTTTTTTAAATTTTTATTTACTTTTTTATTATATATGTTGTAACACCGAAAAGTGAAGATTGCTTAAGAGTAAAGTGCCATTATTTTAAAAGATACATAAAAATGTCATAAGAAAAAGTTGTTTAGAATTAAAAGTTATAGTCAAAATTATACATACATACATACATACATATATACAAAATTAGAGTGATTAGTTTGAAGGTTGAGAAATTTAGAGTTTGATGCGAATTAAATAGCGGCTACTCCGAAGCTCATTTTAAATGAACGATTACGTTCATAAGACACAATCAACTTATAAGGTATTATACATCATTGGAAAGGGCACATTTTCTAGTTTTAAAATAACTATATAAACATGTAAATTGCTTACTGCTTTGTTTAATAAAAAAATATAAACATAGGTATGTTTAATTTGCCATTTTAAAATTTCGCTTAAAGATTTAACTGTTATCGAAATTTGCCGAAGTTGAGTTCTTGGCTGCAAATAATAGAGAAAATAGTCCTCTAGGTGAGGCAGAAAAAAAAGTTTGCCCATATTTGCCCCTAACATAAAAAAACAGGTTGAAAAATGGTGACCTACGTTTAGTGTAAGTAGCTATACTCAGAACGAAACGAAACGTTCTAAGTAAAATCAATCAATCAATCAATTTATTTATTTCCTCAGACTACAAGCATGTAATATGGAAACAGTCATAATAACTAACCTAAAACACATTAAAAAATATTTAAAAATGTAATCATACAATAATGATAATTTAGTCACAAAATTTAGTCAGTGTCAAAAATCTATTGAATAAAGCTGAAACGTGAGCCAAAAGGCAGATAAATGATTATAAATTTCAGCAAATTGTAAAAAATTCACTGATTGAGTAAATACTTTTTTGGAGAAGAAGGTTTTTAACTTTGATACGAAATGTAGTATGGGAGCTGATACCTCTAATGCCTTCAGGCAACCAGTTAAAAAGTTTTATAGGCATAACGTGAGCACTTTTAGATGACATAGACAACCTATGTTGAGGAACCTCTGCTTTAAGTTTATGACGTAGATTATAAGCTAAACTTCTGTTATCTAACCATTGAAATTTTTCTCTATGAGAGTGAACATAAGAAACACAACATAATATGTAAAGTGATATTACAGTTAAGATACTTAGCTCAGAAAATAAACTTCTACAAGAAAATTGAGAATTTTTAAAAGTCATTGTTCGAATAATTCTCTTTTGAGCTAATAATACGTCATTAATGCTGCTGCAGTTCCCCCAACAAACAATGCCGTAATTCAGTAAAGAATGGACATGTGAGAAATAATACATTCTGAGAAGTTTCAAATCTAAGTTGATGCGCAGTTGACGAATTACAAAACAGGCAGTTGATAGTTTATTTAATAAATTATCAACAAGGTCGCCCCAACTTAAATGCGAGTCGAGATGCAAACCCAAGAACTTAGTAGTGTCCAAATGAGGAACATTTACAGAATTTGATTTGATTAAAAGACTTGATTGACGTGATTTAGATGAATAAGTCATAATTTTTGTTTTCGCACTATTTAAAAGAAGACCGTTTTTTGCACAATAGCTTTCCATATTTCTTACTGCATCAGTAGTTTACTGCTAGATTTTCAAAAGAAGTAGAACTCACAGCAGCAGACGTGTCATCGGCAAATAACGTTACATGAGAATCATCTAAACTTATATCATTGATAAAAACAAGAAATAACAAAGGGCCTAATATGCTACCTTGAGAGACACCTATATTGATTTTAACGATATCAGAAAAGTAAGCTTTATTATCGTGTTTAACTAAGACACGTTGGTACCTGTTTTGAAGATAAGTACTTAGCCAGTCAAGAGCATGGCCTCTAACACCATGCATTTGAAGTTTGCGCAATAATAAATTATGATCAACGACATCGAAAGCACGAGTAAGATCAAAGAAAATACAAGCGACTTGATTTTTCTCTTCAAGATTTTTGATGATGAAGTTATGCAGCGAAAGAATAGCATCTAAGGTATTACAGTTTTTCCTAAAACCAAACTGTTGCTCTTTTAAAATGGCTTTAGTAGACAGATAGTTCATTAATCTAAGATAAAATGCCTTTTCGTAGATCTTGGCAAAAACTGATAATAAAGCAATGGGTCTGTAATCACCTCTGTGAAGTTAGCACCTCATTTTTAGAAAATGTAATTTTTTATTGGAGTTCTGATGGCATCCCGAAGAGTTCTGGAGTTCTATGTGAAAATTATAAAAATAGTTCTGACGAATTAAATATAAAAAAATGACTTTAAAAATTTGGGGTGCTAAGTTCACAAAACGGGATTTGAAAATTGGCTATAACATTGTAACCATTCAAAATAATTAATTTCATCATTAAAATTCTCTTTAGAACTTTTGGGGTGCTATCCAGAACTCCAAACAGAGTGTGGAAATTTCCTGAAAAAAAATTCATTTTGACGAAATTTCAAATCGAGACACGAAGAATCGCTACAACTTTTTTACCTGTTATTTTAGCCCTTCGGTCGTGAAGGATAATCGTAAGAACTCGTGAGGTGCTATCCAGAACTCCAAACAGAACGTGAAAATTCCCCGAAAAAAATTCCATTTTGCACTTAGACAAAAATTTCAAATCGAAACACGGAAAATCGCTAGAACTTTTTTAGCTTTGATTTTAACGCTTCGGCCGTGAAGGATAATCGTGAGAACTCGTGAGGTGCTATCCAGAACTCCAAACAGAACGTGAAAATTCCCCGAAAAAAATTCCATTTTGCACTTAGACAAAAATTTCAAATCGAAACACGGAAAATCGCTAGAACTTTTTTAGCTTTGATTTTAACGCTTCGGCCGTGAAGGATAATCGTGAGAACTCGTGAGGTGCTATCCAGAACTCCAAACAGAACGTGAAAATTCCCCGAAAAAAATTCCATTTTGCACTTAGACAAAAATTTCAAATCGAAACACGGAAAATCGCTAGAACTTTTTTAGCTTTGATTTTAACGCTTCGGCCGTGAAGGATAATCGTGAGAACTCGTGAGGTGCTATCCAGAACTCCAAACAGAACGTGAAAATTCCCCGAAAAAAATTCCATTTTGCACTTAGACAAAAATTTCAAATCGAAACACGGAAAATCGCTAGAACTTTTTTAGCTTTGATTTTAACGCTTCGGCCGTGAAGGATAATCGTAAGAACTCGTGAGGTGCTATCCAGAACTCCAAACAGAACGTGAAAATTCCCCGAAAAAAATTCCATTTTGCACTTAGACAAAAATTTCAAATCGAAACACGGAAAATCGCTAGAACTTTTTTAGCTTTGATTTTAACGCTTCGGCCGTGAAGGATAATCGTGAGAACTCGTGAGGTGCTATCCAGAACTCCAAACAGAACGTGAAAATTCCCCGAAAAAAATTCCATTTTGCACTTAGACAAAAATTTCAAATCGAAACACGGAAAATCGCTAGAACTTTTTTAGCTTTGATTTTAACGCTTCGGCCGTGAAGGATAATCGTGAGAACTCGTGAGGTGCTATCCAGAACTCCAAACAGAACGTGAAAATTCCCCGAAAAAAATTCCATTTTGCACTTAGACAAAAATTTCAAATCGAAACACGGAAAATCGCTAGAACTTTTTTAGCTTTGATTTTAACGCTTCGGCCGTGAAGGATAATCGTGAGAACTCGTGAGGTGCTATCCAGAACTCCAAACAGAACGTGAAAATTCCCCGAAAAAAATTCCATTTTGCACTTAGACAAAAATTTCAAATCGAAACACGGAAAATCGCTAGAACTTTTTTAGCTTTGATTTTAACGCTTCGGCCGTGAAGGATAATCGTGAGAACTCGTGAGGTGCTATCCAGAACTCCAAACAGAACGTGAAAATTCCCCGAAAAAAATTCCATTTTGCACTTAGACAAAAATTTCAAATCGAAACACGGAAAATCGCTAGAACTTTTTTAGCTTTGATTTTAACGCTTCGGCCGTGAAGGATAATCGTGAGAACTCGTGAGGTGCTATCCAGAACTCCAAACAGAACGTGAAAATTCCCCGAAAAAAATTCCATTTTGCACTTAGACAAAAATTTCAAATCGAAACACGGAAAATCGCTAGAACTTTTTTAGCTTTGATTTTAACGCTTCGGCCGTGAAGGATAATCGTGAGAACTCGTGAGGTGCTATCCAGAACTCCAAACAGAACGTGAAAATTCCCCGAAAAAAATTCCATTTTGCACTTAGACAAAAATTTCAAATCGAAACACGGAAAATCGCTAGAACTTTTTTAGCTTTGATTTTAACGCTTCGGCCGTGAAGAATAATCGTGAGAACTCGTGAGGTGCTATCCAGAACTCCAAACAGAACGTGAAAATTCCCCGAAAAAAATTCCATTTTGCACTTAGACAAAAATTTCAAATCGAAACACGGAAAATCGCTAGAACTTTTTTAGCTTTGATTTTAACGCTTCGGCCGTGAAGGATAATCGTGAGAACTCGTGAGGTGCTATCCAGAACTCCAAACAGAACGTGAAAATTCCCCGAAAAAAATTCCATTTTGCACTTAGACAAAAATTTCAAATCGAAACACGGAAAATCGCTAGAACTTTTTTAGCTTTGATTTTAACGCTTCGGCCGTGAAGGATAATCGTGAGAACTCGTGAGGTGCTATCCAGAACTCCAAACAGAACGTGAAAATTCCCTGAAAAAAATTCCATTTTGCACTTAGACAAAAATTTCAAATCGAAACACGAAAAATCGATACAACTTTTTTTACCTTTGTTTTTAGTGGTTCGGTCCTGATGGATTGTCGTTAGAAATTGGAAGTTGATGTCGAGAACTCTCAACAGAAAGGCAAAATTCTCCAAAAACTTGATCAAGTTATTTGGTTATATATATTTTCTGCTATTCCGTATATTCTTTTTTAATGCATTCGTATATACAAGAACGTCAAGCAGGATAATTTAGCTCTTAACAATAGGTAACAAGAAAATCCATTACAAATTTTTATTGGCACCTGGAATTTTGCTAAGGACAATATCCTTTGGTTCATACCAACAAGACTTCTCTAATTTCATGAAGTATTTTTGAATTTGTAAGTATTTGTGTGTTGTGGGTTAGAAAACAATATCTTCATTTAATTACGGTGTTTTTATAAAATGGAAATATTAACATTAATTAAAATTTATTTATTGCGGTGTACATAATTAAGTGTGGTGCAATTTCTTCATCATCTGGGGCGATTCTTCGCTTATTTACCATATCATCATAATGGTACCAACAAGTAGAATTATAAATATAGGACGTATAGTGGCCATTATTTTCTTCGTTTGCATACTGGCGATAAGATACTGCTCCTGCTACCAGATATTGTTGCTCATTTAGTTGTAAATATTTGGGTAGAGAGCGGAGAATGGCGGTCTTCTTTTGGATTCCCACTGTGGTAGCATATCCCATGTCAGTAAAAACACTGCAGTCCACCAGTAAATGCGTCTTAAAATCATATTTTTCAATAATCATTTTGTGACACATTTTGCACGTTGCATCTTTTTCATGATTGGTGTCTAATATGGCACTCCGGATTTCTGAGAGACCATTTTGTAAAAGCACATCTATGTTAATAGATAGTACTGGAATTTGGCGTACATATTTGTGATTGCAGTAGTTACAATTTTTACTAATAATTAAAGAAGGGAACTCGCCGAATAAGTGCTCTGCGAGATGGGCAACGTTACAGTTTGCGTTTAAGTGCATTACATTCTTCCTATACGGTACTGTTTCGAAAATTGAGACGTCAGTCAATATTTTAGCACGTTCCTGATAAACAGTGCTGGTGATTTTAGACGAATTTATGAGTGAAATGCTCCTTGCGAAATTACAGAATTTGTTGTTCTGCATATTGACAACATCGGCATAAAGTCTATTTACAACAATTGCATTTGTTACAATTTGAGTAAGAGAATCAAACGCACATGTCTCACGAATCACGATGAAGTTATTACCATAACGAGATGCTTTCAATAGGCTGCCATTTTTTAATACAGGAATACTAACCCTCTGCATGGTTGTCATATGATCCCAATCTGGACAGTCGTCTAGATACGTTAATTTCTTTTTCTTTATTACAGAGGTTTTTTCCTTTTCGCCTGCGGTATATTCGTCGAATGACGTTTCTTTATTGACTGTTAAACCCCGCCAATTTTCAACAACGTTCCACTTGTTATTTTCATTTTCTGCTTTAGTTGGCATTTGAACTATATCTTCATTTACTGTAGTGTCTTTAGCCAGTGATAATAAAGTTTTACCTTTAAGCCAATTGCAATGCCTAACAACAAATTTATCAATTCGCATTGGGATTTCCCCTTTAAACACCCTGCCCTTTAGATCTGCAAATGTAGCTTCAGCAGCTGAAGACGTGCTAATTTCTTTTTCCCATTGGAAATGAGGACACATAACAGACATTAATTTTTTAAATTTTATTGCTGCCTGGGGATTATAATATGCGTTAACTACCGAACCATTTTTAGCTTTCAATGCTATGGCTTTAGCCTCATTAAAAATGGATTCTGCCCATTCCGTCCATCCACTTGGACTTTCCAAGTCACTGAAAGCTACTTCTTCATCAACGTTTCCATCATTGATAGTATCCTCGACACGTATTCCCTTAATGATGTCATTAAGATTTTGTAAATGACATTCTGAAATAAGAGCTTCAGAATTTTCATCACATCCTATATCATCACTTAAAGAGACTACCATAATGGATGTTAAAATAGATTTTATAACTTTTATATTACTAATTTTATAGACATGGGCAACGCTTCTCAAGTAAAGTTGTCTAACTTTTGCCACTTTACCGCGGAGGCAGTCCCATCTTGCCACTGCACTTATAAAATGACTAACATCAAGTCTAATATAACAAGAAGGTAATTTCTGCTTTTCTCCTCGTATAATTATGTTATAT
Organism: Dorcus parallelipipedus; assembly: GCA_958336345.1. Classification (NCBI taxonomy): domain Eukaryota; kingdom Metazoa; phylum Arthropoda; class Insecta; order Coleoptera; family Lucanidae; genus Dorcus; species Dorcus parallelipipedus. The sequence goes on from OY284476.1 coordinate 32,026,366, forward strand.
AATACCTGTAGATAATCATGGGTATCAGCGCAATTTGCAAATGTTTTTGCCACTGCAATGAGAAGTGCCTTGCTAAAATCAATGACGACAATACGTGGTATTGGTGCACTATTAGCCAATAGAGAGAGAAAAAAATAGGTAATTATTGAAGCGTCTTGTTTTGCGGACACCATTTGAAATACTGGAGTGCTGCTTGTATCCGTAGCTAGGCCACATTGATACAGATATATATCTGTATGTGTGAACTTTTTTGGTTATTAATAAGCTTTAATTTTTTCGCAACACTACCAGTAGCATCAATTGCTAAAAAGCTATTTACATTTTGCCTCGTAATGGTCTTATAGAGTAACATCTGGTCCTCTGTCCAGTACATGCAATAAAAAGGGTCAAGTCCTATATTACGTATAATGCCTGCAAGGGACTCGTATTTCGACAAATTCAAGTTGAGAATTGGATCGCAATACTCCAACTCCAGACGGCGATCTAATTCCTGCTGTTTGGCTTTTCGCAGAACTGCAGTATCATATAATATTGGCGGAATTGGATCACCACTGTCCATTATAAACCTTGCTTCATTTGTCATCCACGTAATGGCGTCTAATTTGTTGTCCAATAAATTGGACGCTATTTCCTTGCGGACATGTCCTTTGAGCTGACGTTTCTTTTTGTGCAAAAATTCAGATTGGAAATTTTTCAGGGTACACTAAAATATTACATCTGAACTCTTTTCCGGCTTACGCAATATATGACCAGTTAATTTTGCTTTACATTCTGTACATGTAGCTACAAAACGTGCGAAATATTTAGCGTCATTTCTCTTAAAAATTTTTGCATTTTTGAAACTAAAAGCGCATGGAATTTTTCTCTGTTCCCATATTTTAAAGGCTATAATATGAGTCCACTTTCCAGGGGGGAGCAATAAATATTTTCGATCAGAATATGTCTTCTTTTTGGGTTTTATGTCTTTCCAAACTTCATTAGAGAGAACAAGCGGAAATGTTATATTTTGAGTGCCAATAGTATCAGACAAATTGAAACTACCATCTGATAATTCACATATTTCCGCTTTTTTATTTATATTAAAAATACGTAGAACATAGTCTCTCATTCCGCTTCTGTTGGTGTTTAAAATAGTGTAGACATGTTTTGGAGTAATGACAGAACCCATATTATGCATTTGATCAGCAATTCTTTTGTATATGTTATGAGACGGTGGATATTGTTTGCCATTTTCGTCAATGGTTCTGTACTCTGGTCTTGCTAGAATTTCAAATAACTTATTGCGATCGTACATTATGATCTCACAGAATACACAGAACAAAAGTTATTGTTTTAACCAAATTTTGTTGTACTCAGGCCACTAATTAACAACGATATCACTGACAGCTAAAGAATACACATGACTTATTATGAATGCTTGTGCGCTTGCGCAAAATCACATTTCGTGTCGGTCTGAAATTTTGTCTAAGTGCAAAATGGAATTTTTTTCGGGGAATTTTCACGTTCTGTTTAGAGTTCTGGATAGCACCTCACGAGCTTTCACGAGTATTCTTCACGGCCGAAGCGCTAAAATAACAGGTAAGAAAGTTCTTGCGATGTTTCGTTTCTCGATTTGAAAATTTTATCAAAGTGCAAAATTGAAATTGTGTCTGGGAATTTTCACTTTCTGTTTGGAGTTCCGGATAGCACTCCACGAGTTCTCGTGTTTATTCTTCATGACTGAAGCGTTAAAATCAAAAGTAAAATAGTTCTAGCGATTCTTCGAGTGTCGATTTGAAATTTTGTCAAAATGAATTTTTTTTTCAGGAAATTTCCACATTCTGTTTGGAGTTCTGGATAGCACTACAAGAGTTCTAAAGAAAATTTTAATGGTGAAATTAATTATTTTGAATGGTATAAATGTTATAGCCAATTTTCAAATTCCGTTTTGTGAACTTAGCAGCCCAAATTTTTAAAGTCATTTTTTTATATTTAATTCGTCAGAACTATTTTTAATTTTCACATAGAACTCCAGAACTCTTCGGGGTGCCATCAGAACTCCAATAAAAAATTACATTTTTCAGAAATGAGGTGCCAACTTCACAGAGGTCTGTAATCAGATAAATTCAATTTATTTTTACCTTTTTATTTTTATCTTTCTGAAAAATTTCCTTCAGCGAGAGAAGCATTAACTAATTCAAGTAACGGTGAACAAATATAATCTTTAGCATGAGACATGATGGAACACGGTATATTATCATAGCCAGCTGAGCTTTTAGCCGAAGTAATGTAATGATATCATCGTAAAGAGCTCAAAAAAGTACCTGTAGAATGTATTAATTTTGTTATGATCCCTACAATAATAACTTCAGAAAAAAATTAAAGAAAATTACGTTTTTCAGTTTTTTGGAAATATTTCAAGAACTACAAATCCTAGAAGATTTATCAAAACGGATTATTATTTAGCACCAAAATACGCAACTTTACCTTAATTTAACCGACTTCGTATCTCTTACCGTTTTCGAGATCCCAATGGTGAGCCTCGAATTTGTAACAGCCTGTATATATGAAATTATACGAGCTTAAATACCCCGATTTCATACTATTACAGTCATGTTTAGTCCAGATTACAGTACGGTTTAACACTTTGGGGGTTTCCGTCTGTTATAAAGAAGTTTTCATTGTCCAAAAGCGTCTAGTGAGGTATTTACTGCATGAAAAGGTAGGGACTTCTTGCAAGCCTTTGTTTCAAAAATTGAAATTTTTACCTCTGCCGTGTTTATACAGGGTGCCTTACAAAAAATACCCCAAGCCATAACTCCTTTATTTATGGACTAATTTTAAGAAACAAAGAGGCAAATGAAATAAGACTAAAAACACTATAAAGTGTGGTTAGTTATTTTTTTTAAATTACCTTCATGGTCAAACGACTGTCAACTTTTATTGTTTAAATGGCTCTGCATATTTTTTATTATTGTATTGGTAGAGCTCCTTTTTCTAAATTCAATAATGTGCAACACTTAAGTTTTGACCAGCAAATATTGCCGAAAACATTAATGAAAGAATTAAGTGTGCAGATATAAGCTGCTATGTGAAAAAATTTCACATCATTTCTTTCTAAACCATGTACTTTCTGAGGAATGTAGGGATGAAGTTTGTGCTTTTTTAAAAAACTCTGCACAGTAACTTTTGATATTCCAGTCAAACTACCAATTTCGATTATTAAAAACACCATTAATTGTGTTTAGTTTAATTGTTTTTTAATTATCTTCATAGTCAAACGACTGTCAACTTTATTTTTTACACTAGCGTTAAAAGTAAATCACTTTTAATACGCGTCTGTCATAATTTTACATTTTTAATTGAAATATGTCATGGTTAAAAATTTAATTTTTAATAGCGATTGTAGAAAAAATAGTTTGTTACGCGAAACGTGCTTTTTATAAAAATGTTCAAGTGTGCCATGAAAACAATATCATTGAACATCGTTATTGTTGCAGTTATTGTTTAAAACTGTCAAATTCTTCTTGCTCTATGACTTATTGTTTCCTTAAAAAAAAATAAATTTATCGGGAAGTTTGGTTTATTAGAGTTTAAAAGTTGAATTTAGAAAAAGTAGCTCTACAGGATGCAATGATCAAAAATATACAGAGCCATTTAAAAAATGAAAGTTGACAGTCGTTTGACCATGAAGGTAATAAAAAGAATAACTAACCACAGTGTATAGTGTTTTTAGTCTCATTTCATTTTTCTTTGTTATTTTTTTTTAAATTAGTTCATAAATAAAGGAGTTATGGCTTAGGGCGTTTTTTGTAAGACACCCTGTATATTCATTGCTTGGCTATATTTGCCAAATGAATCATCTTTTTGTAAAAACAATAATGATATCTACAGTACAATGAAAACGAGGAGCCGATAATCTAAGAATACTCGCTCGTAAATTTTCTTTGATGAAAAGGGACCGGAATATAAAGAAATAATAACTTAACAATGCTTTACCTGACTACATAAATGCTAGTAATTTCAAATCTTTTAAAAATTCTTTGAAAACTATGCTCTTAAAAAATTGTTTCTATACGTTTGAAAAATTTGTAGATCATGCACGTTTCAACAAATAACATTGTTCGCATATACAGGGTGATTCATAACTGGTGCGAAAAACTTTAAGTTCTTATTCTCCGAGTAATTTGCGTCAAAAAAGTTCATATGAACATATGTACAGGGTGTAATATTTAACCGGGTCTATTCAATAACGCTGTTCCTATAATATATTCATATATTGAATATATGAAAAAATGTTTTATACAAAACTATCATCTTTTCAAGGTTCGCATAATTTAAAATCTTTTTGAAATATATAGTGTCTCAATTTGGCTGTACGATGTGTAACTTCGTTATTTTAAATGGAACACTCTGTATTTTATAACGAATTTGAGCTTGTTAGATTATTTTAGGGTAAGTTTGATAAAGGTTCCCTACACCTAAGTCCTATGGTTTTTAAGATATTAGTTTTTTAAGAAATTTGTTTACGGTTTTCCGAAAACTTTTATAATTAATATCTCATTAACGAAGAAAGTTAGAAAGCAGATATTGTGGTACTGTTAAAAGCTATGTGGAAGGTACCTACCGCAGTAACAAAATTTAATTTTCTTTAAACAGGGATCCAGTAAAAATATTTCCATTTCGACAACAAATGAAGGGCAATAATTTTTGTCTCTTAAATGGAACGGTGTTATTTTTATATCGTCGTTAGATGCTCCATAAAATTATCTTTCAATTAGTTATAAACTTCCCTATGCCAATTACTGACAGTTGAGGAGGTATTTAATATTATTTCATAATTTCTGCATTTTAACATATTAATTAAAATCAGGAGTGAGTATTTACTCAAACATGTACTTGTTTTGAGTAAAATGTCAATTTACTAAGTTTTTAAGTCCTGGTTGTTGTTGTATTGTTAAATACATGATTATTTAATTCCATTGTTAAGGCTTGTGGTAGGTTAAACCGTAACGAGGGAAATAATTTTGATTTTTTGAGTTTTCTCAAGTGATATTGCTTAATTACACGATTAACTTGATCGTGTGGTTAGCTACGTTTCATTCAATTGGCCCTAAAACTTCTTGTACTAAAGTTTACCTTTTGTTTTATGTCAAATAAGAAAGTACGCTCTACACATTACGACGAAGTATTTATTAATCATATTTGAATATTACAAAACCTTTGAAAACTGTAGGAACAACAAAATAATTCTAAGATGTCTTGTAATTTTAATTGACATTAAAATGCAGGAATTATGAAATAATATTAAATATCTGCTCAACCGTCAGTAATTGGTATAGGGAAGTGTATAGCCAATTGAATGATAACTTTATGAGGCATTTAACGACGACATAAAAATAATACCGTTCCATTTAAAAAACAAAAGTCGTTGCTCTTCAATTGCTGCCAAAATGGAAATAGCTTTACTCGATCCCTGTTTAATCAAAAGTAAATTTTGTAACTGCTGTAGATACCTTCAACTTAGCTTGTAAGAGTACCACAATATCTGCTTTCTAACTTTCTTCGTTAATGGAATATTAATTATAAAAATTACATTTGAATTTTCCGAAAACCATAAATAAAGCCTAATATCTTAAAAACCATAACACTTCGGTGCAGGAAACCCTTATTAAACTTACCCTAAAATAACTTGATAAACTCAAATTCGTTATAAAAGATAGGATGTTCCCTTTAAAATAACGACGTTACACATCGTACAGTCAAATTGAGACACTCAAAATGATTTTAAATTATGCGAACCTTGAGAAGATTACAGTTTTGTATAAAATATTTTTCCATATATTCAATAGGAACAGCGTTATTGAATAGACCCGGTTAAATATAACACCCTGTACGTATGTTTACATGAACTTTTTTGACGCAAATTACTCGGAGAATAAGCCCTTAAAGTTTTTCGCACATGTTATGAATCACCCTATATTTGTACACTATTTTATCTTATTTTGTCGAACATCACCCTCCTCCCTTCCTTCATTCTCTCCTTGTTCTTACATTGTCTGCTTGTCTCTGTTCATTGTTGGGTAGGTAAGACTAAATACACTTGTATTGTGTAATCGATATTAATTGATAAATTAATCAATTAATTATTCTTGTTTTTGTTAATATTATATTATGATGTAATGACGTTGTCTACGCCTGTAAGGCCCAGTATTTCATTCAGAGTTTAACTTTAAGCTTCGCTTTATTTCTACGGACACAATTGTCATTACAATTATTACTATGGGAATAAAACGAAGCTTAAAGTTAAACTCCGAATGAAATACTGGGCTTAAGGGTTCCCGACAATAAATATTATTATTATTACGTCATTCTATTGAGAAATTAGGGAGTTTTCGTATTAAACGTATACGTAAATAACCAGTTGCTTAGTTACATTCAGCTTTAACGTTTAAGTTAACGTTTTTTGTATGACGGACTACGTGAAATCTAATAGCGTTTTCGATTCACATGCACCGGTTGCACTCAGTGTATTTACATCTTCTTTTAACCCCATGTAATAACACGAGATGAAGATACTCTGAGTGCGCACTAGTGCGGTCAATCGAAACCGCTATAAGTTCATCATGTATGCAATGACGGGCCGGTCAATTTATGAAATTTGACATTTCAAAGCATTGAAATATGTTATCGAAAGTCACAAAACTCAGATTTGGTACATAAATTAAATGACTATGACTGCAACCAAATCTGACAGGACAAAAGGTGCTTTCCTTTTACCACAAATCTTACCTCAGATCACATAAACGTCATTTCCGTTAGCACGAATAAGTGTGTCTCGAGCACTCCCATTGGTTGCTACGTTGAAATTTTCGTTCAAACTTACTTGTTCGTGCTAACGGAAATGACGTTTATGTGATCTGAGGTAAGATTTGTGGCAAAAGGAACGTAGTTAAAATACTATGATTTACTTTCTTGATTCACATTCACGTTTACGTCGACGTAATATGATGCAAAAACTATCAAATTGTAAATTACGTAAATTCCTACACCGGGGCTAATAAAGTTAACGTTAAAGGATGACGAGCACGTGAAACGTGATTGCAAAAACTCCCTACTGTCTATCTGTGAATTTTATATAATAAATAATTTACACTGCTCAAAATTTGAAGTGGGACACTTAATAATTTTTGTATATCTTCCTAATTAAACGTTTTTTTTTCTGGATGTTTATAAATATAATTTACCTAGTTTTTTTGCGTATTAGTCAAGTCGCCTATGCCAATTTTCTCCCTTTATTGCAACTGTCAAAACTGTTTTATTAATTGTCGCATCATAGCTTATATTGCTTACTGATACCAGCAAGTCCTGTAATTTTCAACAAGGAGTCTCCTATATTTAGTTTTCTGATATTTTGTTTAAAAAATGCCTAATCAACGACTTACTGATGAATATATGTACCGGATTAGTACAATGTTAGAGATGGGAACCTCTCAAAGAGAAATTTCCAGAAATTACACCCATTTGTATAAATAAAATGGGTAACGAGAGCGACTCATAGAATTAATGTAAAAGTGCTATAAATTAAACAAAAATCTAAGTACAAACCTCAATTTAAGAAACATCACTAATATAATCAGTCTTTTAATACAATTAACACAAAGTATTCTAGTTAAATAGTATAAAACATGTTCCACATGCATTTGACATGAAGTCGGTCTGATGATCGGTTGGGGCTATTGTTTAAATTGACTTCTTCACATGAAACGCATACCATCAGTATCCTGACCGTAAATGTATTCCCATTACGAAGACTAACCATCCGTTAATCATCAACCGCATTTGAAACTGACCTACATTTGTTGACTTGCTTTCCGACTTCTATTCATGAAATTCTTCAAACTTTCATTTCATCTGAGTCTCCTACACATTTTTCGAATAGAGTACGTTGTACGTAATGACTAATCGATATTGAAATCTATGAATCACTTTCAAAACGGCATACAAACTTAAATGTTTCAATCCATATACACCGTGTCCACAGAATATGGAATATGTTATATACTGCAAAAACTACGCGTTACATCATAAAACCCTGAAACAGGTAAATTTTTGATTTTTCTTGCGGATCCTATGACATGATTAAAATTTTAATTTCGCTTGTCATTTGTCATTAGTGACGTCATCGACAATTTTTTTAAATGGCATGACTAGGTTTCATTTATTTCAAAGAAAGCACACTACTTTACTCTTTACAATGGTATCCTACTTTTGAAGTTTTTCACAAAAGTATTCTAGTTATCCATGTTAAGGCACTACTGAACCTTCTTATTTATCAAAACATTTGCATTCTTCTAAATGTCAGAGTGGTACTTGAACTTAAAGTTACGCTTGTGATTTGGAAGATTTAAAGAAGCACGAAAGTAATAAAATGGCGCATTTATCTAAAAAGCATCGAATTGAAATATTGATGACGTTGGGATATGGAGACAGAAGAAGACGACAGGAAGAAGTTTGCAATTTATTTAATAACGTATACCCTGAGCATCATATTTCCCAGTCTACTGTTAGTAAAATCTTGCAAAAGTTTGAAATGACCGGTACTGTCAAAGACTTGCCGAAAACAGTAAGAAATTTACCTGAAAATAATGAAAATCGTGAAAACGTTATGTTAGCTGTAGTAGAGAATCCTCATATTTCTATTCGACAAATTGTTCGAAATCATAACTTAAAGAAGTCAATTGTACATAAAGTCATAAAAAAAGAAAAGTGGCATGCGTATCTTCCCTGCGTTGTTCAAGAATTATTTGAAGATGACTTTGAACGACGAATTGAATTTTGTGAAAACATAACGCATCGACTTGAAGCAGATAGAAATTTTCACAAAAATATTATTTTCACAGATGAAGCAACGTTTTGTTTGAATGGAAAATTAAACAAACAAAACACATGTTACTGGGCTTCACAAAATCCTCGCTGGTATGTAGAAGGACATACTCAATACCAGCAAAAAATCATGTTTGGGCAGGAATTATTCGAAATCGAATCTTGGGACCCTTCTTTTTTGAGAACAATCTAACTGCAGAAACTTATTTAGACTTTTTAAGATATGAATTAGTTCCTGCTTTAGCAATTTTATATCCAAACGAAGCAGATCCGGATATACCTCATAACAGAATTTGGTTGCAGCAGGACGGGGCTCCTCCTCATTTCGGTATTAACGTCCGTCATTTTCTGAATGTTACCTTTGCCAACCGATGGATAGGGAGAGGAGGTGCAATAGAATGGCCAGTTCGTTCACCTAATTTAAACCCGTTAGACTTTCTCCCTATGGAGCTATCTTAAAGACAGAGTATACATAAATAAACCAGAAAACATTGAAATCTTAAAAGATAGCATAAGAACAGTGATGAGAGCTATCACACCAGAAATGACTGATAATGTCATTAATGGATTTAAAAATCGAGTTTATCATTGTCTAACAGTAAATGGAATACAATTCGAACATCTTTTGTAGTTTATGAGCGGCAGTTGGATTTTTTCTATTGATTGTGACCCTCGTTTGAAGATTTCATTTATTATTCGAAGAATCATTTAAATTTGTTACATTGTTTACTGTTTACTGTTTTCTCAAAATTGATGAAGGATAAAATAATAGTTTTATATCATCGAAAAATCTCACAGTCAAATCTCTCTGTCAAATGAGTATAATATGGGGGTACCTTATCGATTAAAAATATTTAGGGTAAAGGTGTCAACAGTGGATCAGTCGGGTATAGTGAATCGGTGTAGGTAAATCAAAAGAGGATAGAATTATATAATGATATCACACATTTTACACAGAACACAGTAAATGTATCGCAAACATATCGGAATTAATCGGCTACGGCATACGTTAATGATAACTTGATACCCAAGCGATTGTTTGTTTTTATATACCAAATTATTTTTTCAAAGTAAGTTTTGTCGTTTCATAATCACTGTAGTGTACCTATTATAAATGTAATTTTGCATTGGTTATAAAGCACATAAGTGTAAATATATCTTAAAGCAAAATGAATGATATAATAGGTTATCATGTTGTAGCATTAGTCTTTAAAAGTCAAAATGGTAGTTGAGTACACAGTAAATCAAGTTGATTCACTGTGCCAAAGAAATTTATTTTTGTTTGTATTATAATTTTTATTTAGAGTAAAATTAATAAATGTTAATTCTGACATATTAAGACCCGGTATTATAAACGTACGTTAACTTTAATCCCCTTTTTATTGCCATGACAACAATTGTGTTTAGAATTGTTACCATGGGAATAAGCCGATAGTTAAGGCTGACTTGCCTTTATAATATCGAGTCTAAAAGTACTTTTTGGACAAAAAACTTTTTAAAATGTACACCACTGCGAGTTACGAGTGTACAGTGGGATGAACCACTGTACCCGCTCTGCTGTACACAGTGGATCATTTCCCTTTTTTGAAAAACACGCTAATTTCTCTTTCTTTTTTTGAATCTCTGAAAAAATTAATAACTTATTATTAAACTAGAATAATAAAACTACATGAATGTAAAATTTCAATCTTATAAGTTCATAGAGTAGAAAGTTTGTTTGTTTGTTTTGCTTTGCGCTTTGCGAACCTGCGCCGCCGAGAGACACGACTTGCAAAGTCGGCTAGGCTACCGCTGCGCCAATCGGCGACCCGGAGTAGAAGTTACGTCCCTCAAAATAATAAGTGATCCACTGTTGCCACCTTTACCCTACTTGTTACTCGTTGTGCTTTTGTCTGTGAAAAAGATAACCATTGGCTACTGTTTCATGATAGAAAACTAAATGTCAAACAACTTGTATTTGAAACATTTTTTGATTAATGCATATTTATTAAAGTAGATATCTACTATATTCCATGCTTTTGGGACAAGGTGTAAAAATTTCTATTTCACGGAAAAAAGAATGTAAACTTCAAAAGTAGGATACCATTGTAAAGAGTAAAGTAGTGTGCTTTCTTTGAAATAAATGAAACCTAGTCATGTCATTTAAAAAAATTGTCAATGACGTCACTAATGACAAATGACAAGCGAAATTAAAATTTTAATCATGTCATAGGATCCGCAAGAAAAATCAAAAATTTACCTGTTTCAGGGTTTTTTGATGTAAGGCGTATTTTTTGCAGTATATAACATATTCCATATTCTGTGGACACGGTGTATATTTTCTTACTACTGTCTGGATAATTTAACATTCTTCCTGTTACTATAACTCTTATGACAATTTACAGTTGTAGTACATAATAAGTATTTGACCTTCTGGTATGAAATTAATTACAAAATTCAAGTTCAAATGTACACTGAGCATTTGAAATGTCAGATGTACATTTAAATTGATTTGAACTGTCATCATACTGTCACTCGTGTTTTCATACCACTTATGCAAAATATGGCCATTGGTGGCGCTGTCATCGCATGTGCATGGTTCCTATAAATATTTAGCAACGAAATAGAAACCACGTGTAAACAGGTACAGTTTACTATATTTTTCGTACAGAAATCAATTAGAAGTACCAAATTTTAGTGTTAATATTCTTGATTATACTAAATTAAAATTATATTACACATAAAAGGGCAATATAAAAAATGAAAAATATATGCGTTGAATAGCATATTTTAAAAAATAATATTATGAAATACATAATGCTATAACTTTATTCTCAAATAGTTTCAATATTTCATAAATAAATCATATTATATATAAATAAATCAATTATTCATATATTATTATTTATTATCACATTATCATATTATATATAAATAAATCAATATTCATAAATAAAAAAGTTTTATATGTATCTAATAATAAAACAAGGAAATTCGGCTACAGTAATTTTTGTATATAACAAATAATTTTAAATCGTTGGAAATATTGATTTTTTTTTAAATAGAAATATTAATTGTTCGGCATGTTCTCCTGTGAGTAGGGCTGTGCAAAAATATCGATGTGTCGATAATATCGATATATAAATCTATTATCGAATGCCGATAAGAAAAATAAATATCGATATATTCGATACATCGATAATTTTATCAATATTATCGATATTTGAAAACTACCTTTATTCGATAGTAAAATCTTCTTATCGGACAGCCCTACTGGCAACTGGACAGAACAGCAAACAGATTTATTAATTGATTTATATCAGGTAGAAAATACGAGGGCCGCCTTTTAAGTTTTTACAAATGACTACTAGATGGCGGTATTGAGATGTGACGTGACTATTTTCGTAAAATTTGACATTTGTTATTGTTAAAACAGAAACAGCTCAGAAATCGGCCGATTAGTTTGTTTACAGTGAGCGTTTAAAAAAAGCAATTTTGTAGAAAAATGGAAATTTCACGTGAAGGTTTTCGTTGGATGATTTTTTATGATTTTAGTAAAGGTTTAACTCAACAACAATGCCTCGAATCGCTTCGTTCAACTTTTGGTAATGAAGCTCCATCAGAAAAGACAGTTTACAACTGGTTTGCAGAATTTCGTCGTGGTCGTGCTTTCGTCAGTGATGAATTTCGTGAAGGTCGACCAAAATCGGTTGTTGTTCCAAAAAACATCGATGCTGTGCGCAACATGATTGAAGAGGATCGCCATGTGACTTACCGTGAGATAGAGGCATTCTTAGGCACATCGAAGACTGCAGTACATTCGATTTTGCATGAACATTTAGGCGTGAAAAAGATCTGCTCCCGATGGATTCCTCATAATTTGACGGAAGCTCAGAAAAAGGCTCGTGTCAATTGGTGTAAGGAAATGCTCAAGAAATTCGGCCGAGGAACTGCAAAATCCGTATACAACATCGTAATAGGTGACGAAACTTGGATATATTCGTACGAGCCGGAAACTAAGCAGCAATCAATTGTTTGGGTGTTCCAAGATGAACCAAATCCAATAAAAATTTGTTCGTTCACGAAGCACTTCCAAAAAAATTATTGCTTGTTTCTTTGGTTGTACTGGACATGTCGCAACCATTCCTTTAGAGGATCGAAGAACAGTTAATGCTGAATGGTATACAACAATTTGTTTGCCAGAAGTCGTCGATGAAATCAGGAAAAACAACCGAAAACGTCGCATCATCCTTCATCATGACAATGCCAGTTCTCACACAGCACGTTTAACAGTTGATTACTTGAAGGAGAAAAACATTGAATTAATGTCTCATTGCCAGTATTCACCTGATTTATCGCCTAACGACTTCTTTGTATTCCCGAATGTCAAACAAAAAATGCGTGGGCAGCGATTTTCATCACCTCAAGAAGCTGTTAAAGCCTTCAAAAGCCATGTTTTAGAGATACCAGCTTCAGAATGGAAAAAATGTTTCGAGAATTGGTTCGAACGCATGCAAAAGTATATAAAACTTAAAGGCGAATATTTTGAAAAGCAATAAAACGATTTGTACCAAAAAAAAATCTTTCTTTCCTTGTTTTTGTAAAAACTAAAAAGGTATCCCTCGTATTCTATACGATTTTTTTAAAATTATTATACACCCCACAGTAGCCACAATAGCAGCAGTTAGCTGCCTTTGTCTTGAATTATCCATTTTTAACTTTTAAAACAGTACACTTTATTATAGATAGATTATGTTACTATAAGACTGTTTATGTAAAAATTTTATAAAACTATTTTACAGTGGGACACCTTTTGAAAGTACTTCACAAAATTATGAAATTATACTGTTTTTATAAAAACTTTGTATAAAAATATTTTATAAAATTTTTGCAGTGGGACATGGGCTTTATAGTCGCTTTTGAAAGTTAAAAGAATGTAGTTTCATAAAAAAATACAAATATTAGAGCATTACGTTTTTTTAAAGAATACGTTTTTTTAGCGATAATGACCCTTAGGTATCTAAAGTTCACTATTGCTAATAGCAACCATCGATTTGCCCACCGCTAGTTGTATCTGCCCTATTAAACCTGATAAACTGAGTTTTTTTACACCGTCCCCATCTAACATACAAAAAAAATCCATGATTAACTGGTTATATCGGCTTTCTCTTAGAAAAAAATTAACTTGAAATTAAATTTTTTTTTGAAAAACGCATGTTTCGAGATTTGAAATTATTATGTGACAAGATACAAATTTGAATTTTTCAGGAAATGTAGTCCTTTTCTTTAATTTTAAAGAACCGTTAAGCCTTTTTGTTTTTATATTTTAGTGAATATAAAATTCCTGTAAATAAAAAAAAGGCGGTTCTCAATAAGGGAATTTTATTTATTTTTTTAATTTATATATTATATGTGGATATACAAGTAACAGAAAAAAAAGGGGAGTTAAAGGGATAATATTGAAATTCGATTTCAACTGAACGCTAAAACGACTTAACTCCCCGAATGATAAACCCATAATGTTTGTACAGATTGTTATTTTAACAATGTAACGAGTTGCAAGTAAACGTATAACGTTTGAAAACTTTGGAAGTTAAACAGTTTTAACACCGTAATGCAATGCAACATTTATGTAAGTGCACATAATCACAGATTCAGTTATAGATGAATTTGTACATTTCTTCCATCTACGTCCTGGGGAAATTAAATAATAAATTAGAAAAGAACGCCTAGCAAAATATGCAATATTAAGCAAATAACTTCCTCGCATGCCCGTACATTACCACCATCAACAAGAATAGTATTTAAGTTCTTTACATTTTTAGGTCTTGAGGTAAATAGAAGCTTCTGCACTAAACGACATTGTACTGTGCGATTTTTTGAAAATAGGCCAGAGTTGGCTTTGAAATCTCCAAACGTTTGTCTTAAATAAATTTACTTATGACAATTAATATCCAGATTTGTCAACCAACAAATATTAAAATGTTCTTAAAATTATATACCAGAATGCTTTCTAATAAAAAAAATCGTTTTCTTAGAAAGTTTAAGTTTACAAAGAAGAATGCAATTATGTTTTGCAAATGAAACATTTCGAGCATTTATTGTGATGTTTTGACATTAAAATAGGTTGAATTATTTTGACGTTTGTTTTAAAATAATCTTATCTAAGACATAAGTTCGCACATTTCACGGCCCATTCTGGCCAGTTTTCAATAAATCGCATGATATATGAAACAAAAATTTGGAAACTTTTCTTTTGAAATTTTATAAATTGAAGTGAAACTCCTCATTGATTTACATGTACAATTTCAAAGTTATCTGAAGCTGAATATTTACGCACTTTTAATTTATTATTGCACAGGGGTGTATAAAATTATGGGCAGTATACATAATTATTAAATTATCTGATAGCTATCTTTATTCATCAATTTATTATAAGGCCCTTATTTTAATAATTAAAAAACAAAAAATACATGTTTAAAAAAATAGCATATTTACCTCCCTTCAATCGCTTGTAGCTGACAGGGGGATGAAAATAACAAAACAAGCTTAACGGTTCTTTCTAGCGTTGAATGTCGTGACGCTACTCGATATTCGCAAATCTGAACGTCATGACACTTTATCACGAGTAGTGTCGAATCCTGTCGGACATTAAACGAAGCCCGACATTTAAAAAAAAATCAAGAAAAGTAGTTATTTTCTGGCCTTGAAATTGTTCGGAAAGCTACAAAACACGTTACAAAATCTCATTGAAACCGTGATTAATTTTCTAATTTTAGGATTTTGACAATTCCGAAAACCATAATTTTATAACTAAATCAAAACCACTCGATATAACTGATAGGTATAGGATGCCACAAATTGTTGTCGTAAAGTTTATTTAAAAAATCAAAAAGAAGCATGTTTCCCATTTGATACTGATTTCTTAACGTTCGCTGCAAATCGCTGCACTCCCATCACTACGATCACTACCTACAATTATTCAGCCCTAGTAGGTATGTATCCGCATAGCAAAAATTACGTTTACATGTTATGTTAAAATTAACGTTTGAAAATAACGTGCGGAATAACGAAAACGTTATATTTTCAAGTATGTATCCCTTAAAAATGTGTTATGTTATCATGGGCGTTAAATTTGAAGACGTTATTTAGAATTCAGTTTTGTGGGCAAGTGACAAAGATAGAATTATGTGAATATGTACGTATTAAAAAGAAACAGATATAAGACACGTTATTATAACAGGAGCATGCGTTGTGAGTCTGTTCTGTGATATGCACGTGTTGTCGGAGGACGTATAGATGGATTCATTAGTAAAAATGGACCCAGAAAAAAAAACAGCCGAAGTCAGTATGAGTACATATTTGTTAAACTTTGAAACAGAAAATAATGTGTTATAAACGGGAAAAACAAAACAAGCTTAAACTAACCTAATTAATTACGTACTTACAAAAATAATTCTATTTTATTTCTAAACATAATGGAAATATCAATTTGCGGCACTGCAAAAAATATGTCATCTATTTTATTTTAGCAAATTAATTGCAATTAAATTTAATCGCAATTAACATAATTTAATTGTTAATTGCAATTAAATATTTGTAATGATAATTATTAAAAAAGTAGAGTAAAAAGTAAAGATCCTTGAATTGATGTTATTGAATCGTAATTTATGAAAAATATCAGAAACCGTTTTATGTATTTTTAGCATTTTAACTTAGGTAATTATGTAATATGTAATCATTTAAAACATTTAAGAAATGTTTCAATAAAATCAAACAGAAATTACATTTCAGAGTTAGTTGTCAATTGTTAATTAAATCCAAAAAAAAACGAACAATAAATTAATCGTAACCGTAAAAACTCACAGTTAATTAATAATTAATTCTAATTGTAAGAATAAAACGATTCGACAATTACAATTAATCAATTATTAGTTGCCAAAATAATTTATTTATTGTAACCAACACTGTAAGGAACAGTTTAATTAAAAAAAAATTGCAACGATAAACGGTTTTTCAGGAAATCATTATTTTATTTAAATTTTTAATATAGTATGTTATCGTCTTTTTTCCATAACTTGTATAACAAATAATTTTTCAGCAAATACATAATTTTGTAAATTTTGATCCGGTAACTCAGAAAGTATATTTCAGAATTTTCCTCTACACGTATGATATCTAAACCTAAAATAAAGGATACTACTATAATTATGAATGTTTATTGAAAATACTTCTCTTAATTACATTTCCTCTATATGATTCAGTTTTTCTAATAATCATTTCACAATTTAATTCATTTTAAAACCTACATGTTATTTCTCAACGGCACCTAAATGGATGTCGCTAAATGTAGACGTTAAAATGTCCTTTAACGTGTGAGAATAACATACACGTTGAGTGTTAACCATTGTGGACGGGATACATACTTAAAATTTATAACGTCTTACAAAATAACGTTTGACCTTTTAATAACGTGTACGTTATGGCTATTGAACGGGATACATACTCGGGCTGAATGTCAAGTTAGACGTGAAAAATAACGTTAGGCAGCACATTAGAAGCAGCGTGGCTCCGACAACGATAGTGTAGCGATGGATTATTAGCATATAATGGCACTAATTTTGTAACGGCATTGAGAGTGGCATTGCGCACTAGGCGATAGCTCGACTGGCGGTTTTTGATACACATCAAATGGATTGCCGGCGAACGTATCGCATAGTTGTTGCCATAGATAAAGAAAGATATATGTGAGGAAGACAGAACATACATTTTTTGCACGAAAACAGCGACATCTCGTGTTTTTAGTCACGTACTATCTTAGTTTTGATTGCAGGTTTCTTTCATTATTTCAAGTACTAATTTAAAATATAATTTTTGAATGTTAGGAAACGGAAAATGCTAAAATGCACAAAAATTTTTAAAATATTTTAATAGAACTCCTGTGATATTTGACATTTAAGATAAAGTTGCCAATATTCAAGTAAAATACCACTGCTGCAGCCGCTTCGGAGCGAAAGGTGGGACAAATAATGACGTTAACCACCAATGTAAAACTTAGCGCATTAATTTTTCTCGCGTTAATTTTCGCGTTCTTGTCCGTTAGAATGCCGTTAGACGTTAACGCAGATGTGCCCGAAGCATAAGAGTAAGGACGATAGTTTGAACATCTTCTGTGATATCTTTAAATGTCAAATATGTTATTTATTTTGTATGTAAAACTTTTTTAGTTAAACCATATTTCCTGTTTGTCTGTGCCTACGGTCGACTTCTTGCGTTTCATGAGATGAAATATGCCTCAAAGTATACCTTCGCTGGTAAATTCGTCTAGCTTCAGAGAATTTTGACGAGCTTCGCCGTAACACATATCGGCGTATTCCGCAATGATTACATTTACTTTAGCAGAATACGCCAATATGCATTTGTGTTACGGCAGAGCTCGTTGAAATTCGCGTAAAGCTAGACGAATTTACCAGCGAAGGTATCCTTTCAGGTATATTCCATCTTATGAAACTTTTCAAGAAGTCGACCATAGGTTCAGAGAAAAAGAAAACATGGTTTAATTAAAAATGTTTTACATACAAAATAAATAATGCTTTTGGCAGGTAGAGTCTGTCAAACAGACACATGATTTATTTGTAAAGCTCTACTTATTCGCCTGGTACTCACAGAAGGATTGTGATCTACAACTTCCAAAATAGACTCTTCGGTCTTTTGCGTACGAACGTACTGTCTGATTTTCGCGGCTTAAAACATCCTTTTTCTCTGAGCCTATGGTCGATTTATTGAAAAGTTTCATGAGATGGAATATGCTTGAAAGGATACCTTCGCTGTAGAATTCGTCTAGCTTCCCGCGAATTTTGACGAATTTTGCCGTAGCACAATTAATGCACATCGGTATCGGTGTATTCCGCGAAAGTAAATGTAACCATTGCGAAACTAAACTTGCTTGCTAATATAAAATAAGTAATTTTACTGTCCATATTTGTCACAGCAGGACAACTTCTGCTTTACGATATTTTGATTTTAATAGATTCATTCAAATTTAAGATTTCAAAATCCCATATCTCAAAAACCATTGAGAATTGGACTTGGGTTTCTTAGAATTTTTTTGTTGTTTTTTTTTCCTTTAATGGGCAAGGTATCGGGTTGCACAATTCTCCTCCAACTACTAAGGTCATATGGCCAACCCTTCTAGAATTTAGCCGAATCTAGGGTAATTCCACCCCCAGTAGGGATTTTTAACGTGTCAAACATCGTATTGACACGGGACCTGTGGCTTTACTTCCTATCCGATAAGAAGGCACGTTTACGTTTTTCTTCCGCAATTGAAAAACCGACCTCCGAGTTGGGAGTTCGGGTCTGAAGGCAAACATGCAAACCTGTGGACCATCCAGGCGGCTTTTTTTGTTGTTGTTTTGGTCTGTACTATCACCTATCAACGTGCGTAGGTTTTTTAACATCCCGTATGTTTTTGAAATCAGCGAATAATGATCTTTAATTATATTGAACAATAATATATACAGCGTGATTCATAAGGGTCGCACCATCGCACAGTGTTCAATTCGACCAACCTAGAGGGACAAAATTGCAATTTTCAACTTTCTTCAATTTGAATGAAAAATACCTTTTACGATGTCATAATAATCAGTGATTAATGCGTAGTAGAAAAAAAAATTAAGAGTGCGTATGTCTCTTGAAAACAATAGCCGAAACGTGGCCGAAACTTACCACACATTTGTCACTTTACAGCAAAACTGTTTCTATTTGTTTTCGGTTTTCTAAGTTTTTGCGTTTATTAATATTATCCCTGGAATTTAGAATTGTTTTTGCAATGGAATCTAGTTCTACAGGTATTTTTCTATTCATTCTTGCTAATAATAGGAAATATGTATTAATTTTCTTTAAAGGAATACATTAATAAAACGTGACCAAGATGTTTCGTTTCTTGGGCATGAAAACATTTTACTTTTGCTTGCTAATATTTTGTGTCACACGTAGTAACCATATAAAATATTTTTTTAAGCAATCTATTATTTATCTTCTTTTAAGTAGACATAATCATTTAATGCGATTTCATGCGATTACTGAAATACATCTTTTTTCTCGGAATAGGAACCTCAATTACTCGAAGAGAGATCTTTGAATTATGGCGCACAAGCGTACGTAAACATAAGTTTGAACGCATTTTTGATTTTTTAAAGAATATCTTGAAATTTGAAGAAAATGACGAGAATAAATTGAAGCGTTTAAATTTTTTTTTAAAAAACGAATGCGAAAAAATTCGTCGTATGTGGGTAAGACATCACAGACGTTTGGACATATTTTTAAAATCATGTGATACATGGTTGAATGAAACTATAGATTTTGCCGGTGTATTTAAAGTAAAAACAACGACACTCAAGGTTGGTCGCCCAACTAAGCCTTTTCAAGAAAGCTCATCAAAATCTAAACGAAGAAAAATTCAAACTTTGGTGAAGACATATCAAAAAGAAGAATTGGCATTTGCAGCTGCAGTAAGTGTCCGAGCTGAAGGAAAACGCGATGGGACAAACATAATACATGAAGTGTCATCATCTTCACCAAGAAGAGCCACAAATCTGAAAAAAGCAAGTCGCGTGTTTTTAACGTCACCACCATCAGAGCAACGTCCCTACTCACCTGAAGAAGCCTCTATTCATTGCAAATAAATTTACAGTCGCGCAGTATAAAGCTATACAACAAGAAGCTTTGGAGAGAGGTTTTAATTTATATCCTTCTTATGAAAGGATCCTTTCAGAAAAAAAAAGTGTTATCCATCAGAGGAAACAATTGCCATTACGGACATATCAGCGGAAGTAAAACTGCAATCACTTTTGGACCATACAGTTAACAGAATATGTCAAAATATTCTTAAAAATTATTTTTTAATAGCTGATGTAAGCAACCCGTATACATTTATTTATAAGTGGGGGTGCGATGGTTCATCTGGTCACAGCATTTATAAACAGAAATTTGAAAGCTATGATTCTACGGACGAATATATGTTTGCTATCTCGATGATACCACTACGACTCATTGCAAATTACAAAGAAATCATTTAATCATAAAAAATTAGTACCTTACACAAATATTTCGAAAAGAATAGACATTATAATTTAATACAATTTAATTTTATTTTATTTTAATGATAATCTTGAAATTGAAAACAAAAACAGATAAAAATTCACGAAAGTAGTGAAAGTGTTCCCCATGAATCAATAAATTGTTCTGATTTTCATTGCAGCATAGCATAAATTTTTCACAAAATTCCAGACGAAAGTCTGGACCATGTCTATTTTCTTTTCGAAAAACTTGTGAAAGGTACTATTTTTATATCACCATTGAACTGACGATCAAAAAAGTTAGGGTTATCATTTATAAAAATTAATGATGACGTCACAGCGGAAAAACAAATGCCGATCGAGATTATCGCACTAAAATGTGTCTTTTTAAAATTAAAAATCGACCTGTTTCAAGATTTTGCAAAAAACATTATATAAACAAATGAGCTTGGTGCGGGACTTCATCACCTAATAAATATACCTATAATAAATATTTAAATACTTCAAATGTTTATTTTTATCTATTTTCGCACTTAAGTACCCTTTTGCATAATGTTTTGTATCGCAGAAGGCACATAGAAATTTTGTCCATCTAGATTGGTCGAATCGAACACTGTGCATCGCTTCGGTGTAAATACAGACCATTAACAGGAGCACAAATATGTTTTTAGAATTTTTTTGCCATGAATAGTTTTTAAGATATGAATGTTTAAAAATAACGCAAATAGGCAACGCTGCACCTTGTAGATGCACTTACAAATTTGAAATCATAGGTACCCTCTTTTTTGTTGCATATGCGCTGGTTTGTCAAAACGTTTGGAAATAAAATTTGACATAATAATAAATGTCAGTTCTTAATTGTGGTTCTTAATATTCTACTTTCTTCAGCTATTCTAAAGTTCTTAAGTAAAAAAAATAATGAAAGAGTTGGTTGATTTGATCCAGCATCCAATGGCAAAAGTTAAAACGAAGAGGAAAATTAGCTTCACACAGAGCTTGAACTTTTGTATAGTCGAAAGAATGGTAACCTTCTGTTTTTAATACACGCCGAACAACATTGTAATTTACGTTTAAATATCGTCCAATATCTCGAATGCTGACGTTAGGATTGTCTTCAGGACTTGTAGAACAGCTTCCTCGACTTGGGGAGTTCTGGCGGAGCGTGGCCTACCTATCACTTCATGATACCGATGATACATGACACTGATCAAGCCGTTGAAAAAAATTTTTGTGTGGATGTCTACGTTCACCGTATCGTTCAGTATAAGCTGTTGCAGCGCGTCGAAAGTTTCCACCACTCCTCTCCCAGAAGAAGATACATGTCACAGTATTCATTTAAAGTAAATATTTTGAATTTGAATAAATTCTTCAAATCAATTAAAAAATTTGACTTTCAAAATGTGAACATCATTGATAAATTATATTTGTCAGGTCCCACTATGGTAACCATAATAAAACCGAATTTTCGGTGCACCGTTGCCGGCTTTACTTCTAAAATAATGTTAACATTTCCAAAGACTTTTCCTGCTTTATTACTTAATAAATATTATGTTTTATTAGCAAGGATAATTTTAGAGGCGTTTATCTACACCTTTCATTAATAAAAACATAAAGTTACATTATCTAATTACTATAAAATCACCATCAGTTTCGTAACTTTGAAAGCCTATATCTTCGTAAAAAAATCATCTACAAAATTTTTATTTACACTTTTGAGAACAAATAAGTGGGTCTGAAAACCACCTAAGTGATGGTGCGGTCCTTTTGAATCACGGTGTATATATGAATAATAATAGTGATTGAAATTCGAGGGCCAGAATGGGGATTTCGCTTATTATAAGAGATAGAGAATCGGTTAAATGGACGCAAAGATGCTAAATTTCATGGTGATTAATAAATAGTCTGTTAAAAAATTTGAATCGAACGGTTTCTTCACAATCGGAGAAAAACGAAAAATTGCGATTTTCGAAAATCGGACATAACTTCTTTATTTATGATTTTTTTTTCCAAATCTGTGAAAACATTCCTGAAGCGACTTTTTACGCTTGATTGAATACCGAACGTACTTTATTTCTAGAGCGATTCGGTTTTGTTTTTCCAGAGCCAACTTCATTTTTTCTTATGGGCGCGATTTTTGTTGTTTAGACAGGTAGATACCACATTTCTTTCTGAATTCATTGGTTTGCGACACTTGCTATTTTGTTTAAATTTCCATTGAGAAATTTTGCAAAAATTGAAATTAAATTATGTGCACACATTATGTTAGCTTAGTTTCACTTTCACACATTAAGTTAGCTAAGGGCCAGTTTTATAATGAAATTTAAAGGAGACTTAAAAATTAAAATCACATTCTGATGTGTTAACAAATGCGTTTTCATGTTTGTTTTGACATCTGAAAGTGACTTTGAATTTAAAGTCTCCTTTAAATTCCACTATAAAACTGGCCCTTAGATTCAATTGTATGCTACCCAACCTTCGAGTAATTGGTCTGTCGATAAATACAGAAAGATAAATACAGAAAGTATCCAAATGAAGAAAAATGTGATATGTTGCGTATGTTTTATTGTCACAACGAAATTCCATTACAAGTGCTCAGCGGTATTTAGAAATACCAAGATAAATTTTGTCAACGAAGAAACATCTTAAGTGCAGGCCCTTATTAAATTGCTTTTAACTTGCTTAATTGAAGAGTCTTCATTATTAGTTATTGGCGTGTAATTACACATGCTTTAAGCTAACTAACATTACACATACATACCTGAAGACTACGCCGATTGTTGGTGGCTGGCAGTTCTTTCTGCTGAATTTAGAAGTGAAACATTTCAAGTTTTTCTTATGCAACACCCCGTACCTATAAGCATCAATCGATGTAGAATTAAATTTGCTATCTTTTTGCCAAACAAAGTCCTATACTTACCTAAAACCTACGGTTTGTGAGATAATTCTGGTTTTCATTTTACTTCACCATTTTTGTCATTTTTACGGTGCTATGAATGTCAACAAAATTGCCTTTTTGTTGAAGTTCCCCCCTACGCGAGACATAAACTTACCGATTAAAGTGCCGTTTAACATACCTGCCCGCAGATTTTCTTCTGCCCACACATGCATGTTGTGAAAATTATACATACCATCCCTTATAAACATTGATTCGTCGGTGAAGAGAATGTTATTAACAAAGTTCGGATTGTCCGTCTGTTTTCGGAGTAACTACCGACAAAATCGCATGCGTTGGAGGTAATCTGCGGGCACCAGAGCTTCCACTCTTTGAAAATGGAACGGGTAATTGTTCCTCATGAATAATTTGCCAAACAACAAACTGCACAACTGACACAAAGGATCTGCTATTTGGTAAAGGGCGATCTCGGTTACGCTGGCTGTGCATACAAACGTCTTGCAGCAAACGTATTTTGACCACATTCGCCGAAAATTAAAATCATGTCCACAATAACACTATTGAAAAATTCGGCCGTGTTTTCAACACTGTTATCTGCGACGACATTCACTTGAGAACTGACCCATTTTAACAGCCGATGCTGACACACTAGCATACTTCTCCGATTACGTAAAGAAATAAGCCAGGGACTATCAAATTGTTTCATCGTTCGCCTAAAACATTTATTGTCTAATATTTATTAATCAATTTTTATACAAAAACTGCTTCATTCTATCACTTTTAATGTCAAGTTTCACTGGTTTCATTTTTGCATGAAGTTAAAAAAACAGCCTATATATACCGGGTGGACAAAAATATAGTTTTTTAAATGGAGCAACCTATACACAGTAGCCCAACGAAAACAGCCCGACTGAATATCTCCCAAGAAAATTTTTGTTTGAAAAAACGCAAAAACAGATCGATTTATAATCCAAGGGGGACACTTTTCTATCCTATACCCAACTGTGATACGTCATCCCCCTCCCTTCCAGCTCTTTAATCAATAGAATTTAAATAGGCAATGTACTATGAATGGCATATCATTGAAAAGGTAATTTTATAGAGAATTCAGTAAAGTGAATATGAATACCCGAGAATTTGATTTTAGTGCCCTCTTTAGGGGAAAAAATTACATAATCCAAAGTGTGAATACTCATATAAAAGCTAATTTTAGTAGTAATTCAATGCGCGAATTGAAATTACGTAAAGATATTGAAAACTGACTAAATTTGACGAATTTACTTTCGTTGCTAAAGTAATTTACTTATGCCCACTTCAAACTATAACATAATTACTTTGCTTAACTTACATAGAAATATATATGATGACTCATCGAAATCTGACTGGCGGACTGCGAACATCTGATGATTAGTGGTGGAGAGACAGACAGATAATCAGGAAGCCCCAGTAAGGAGTGGTGAGATCAGAAAGATGGGCCGCCAGGTTAGAGTGGGGACTTGGAGTCTAGCGCGAGTAGTTAAGTTGGAAAAGCTAATGAGACTACATATACAGCCTGTGACATTTAACCGGGTTTCTTCATTAACCCTCGCCGCCCGTCTCATTTAAAATTGCATACTGCCGTCTAGGATCATTTTTGACCCCATTCTTCAAGTGTGGTAATTTGGTTTCAAAAAAACGTATTTTTGATATTTTAAAATTATTTATTGATAAATTTATATATGACAAACTATAACAAGTTACAAAACAAAATTAATACATACAAAATTAATTAAGAGTAATAAAAAGTGAGCAAGTAAAAATCAGATTAGAGTAGGCGGTGTAAAGAAAATGTACGTCTGTGATTAACTGAATTAATTAATATAGTACATTCATGGACTGTCAAATTTATTGAGTTTTTATTTAATCACAGACATACATTTTCCTTGCACCGCCTACTCTAATCTGATTTTTATTTGCTCACCGTTTACTTTGGTACAGTTGTGAGGGACGGGTGGTTAAAATTGAATGATAACAGAAGAAAGGGGTTGAATTATCCTTTACTTTCAACTTTATCAATTTTAGTACAAGGCTTCGTCGAAATACTATGCCCGTCTAGATATTTCGTCGAGAGTAAAAGAGAAATTTTATTGTGATGCCCAAACTAGGTCTTAATTTCCAAAATTAATCACCACAATAATCAACAATTTCTACTTCTTCTCCTCACTCTTTTACTGAAACTTGAATCAGACCGTAAATGACACAAATGGGTCATTCCATGCCACGTCAACCAATAAAAAAATAATTTTGGATTTTAGGTTTTGCAAAATGTGTGGCCTTTGGTAATTGTGTTCTATCCTTCAATGTGATGAAAAATACAAAGTTTCATTTTTTTTGTACTTTTGGTTTCCGAGTTATAAATTTTTAAATATCGAAAAATCGAAATTTTTAATTTAAAAAATAAAATATATGTCCAATGTGGTTCTTATTGGAATGTATGTGCTAAATTTCAATGGGGTATTCCAATGGAGTCATGTTTTAAAAAATCATTATTTATTGCAGCGCGTGATGAATTGCAATTGACAAAGCAAGCCAAATTTATTTATAACGGCTGTTTTTAAAAATCTGATGTCGAAGTTGGCCTTGAACATTTCATTGTGAACTATCAAAATGACGAAAAAACCTTCTTATTCGAAAAGAAATCCAATTTTATTTTCAAAACAAAGCAACTGACAGGGACAGTGGTTTCAAAATTTGTGATGCGTTCAATACTTTATCATGACGTCAGATTTTAAAAACACTTTCTTTTTATCTGTGGTGGTTGCCCAACGGGGGGTCCTAAGTCATAGACTTGTCACAACCTCAGAAGCGGGAGTGTACATATTTTGAGTGTGAGTAAAGTGTTCCATGGCTTTGTTACTTCCAAACCTCCGAGTCAGTTAACTTAGCCCCCCCTCTCCCCAGTAATATTTTCCAAAGTTTTCTTACATCAAATGATTGCACCCTTATGCACCACCAATATAAATTTTTGCACCCCTTCAGGAGAGAAACTGCAGGCAAATGTCACTGAGAGGGGCCAAGTTAACCGTAGCCCCCCCAGTGAAAATTTTCGAAGTTTTTCTAGTACACCTTATTGCACCCCTAACGCATCCTTATGCACCATCTTTTTTAATTTTTGCACCGCTCAAATAGCTGAGAAAAAAAAATAAATAGAAAGTTATTTCAATTATTTTTTTTCCTCAGCTATTTGAGCGGTGCAAAAATTAAAAAAGGTGGGGCATAAGTGTGCATTAGGGGTGCAATAAGGTGAACCAAAAAAGCTTCGAAAATTTTCACGGGGGGAGCTAGCTGATTTTCTACTTTATTTTTTTTTCTCCGCTATTTGAGCGGTGCAAAAGTTAAAAAAGGTGGTGCATAAGGGTGCATTACGGGTGCAATAAAGTGCACCAAAAAAAGCTTCGAAAATTTTCACGGGGGGGGGGGGGGGGGCTACGGTTAACTTGGCCCCTCCCAGTGAAATTTGCCTGCAGTTTCTCTCCTGAAGGGGTGAAAAAATTTATTTTGGTGGTGCATAAGGATGCAATCATTTGGTGCAAGAAAACTTTGAAAAATGTTACGGGGGGGGGGGGGGGGCTAAGTTAACTGACTCGTAGGTTTGGAAGTAACAAAGCCATGGAACACTTTACACACACTCAAAATACACTCCCGCTCCTGAGGCCCTGACAAGTCTATGACTTAGGACCCCCCCGTTGGGCAACCACCACAGATAAAAAAAAAGTGTTTTTAAAATCTGACGTCATGACAAAGTATTGAACGCATCACAAATTTTGAAACCTCTGCCCCTATCAGTTGCTTTGTTTTGAAAATAAAATTGGATTTCTTTTCGAATAAGATGGTTTTTTCGTCATTTTGATAGTTCACAATGAAATGTTCAAGGCCAACTTCGACGTCAGATTTAAAAAAACAGCCGTTATAAATAAATTTGTCTTGCTTTGTCAATTGCAATTTATCACGCGCTGCAATAAATAATGACTTTTTAAAACATGACTCCATTGGAATACCACAATGAAATTTAGCACATACATTCCAATAAGAAGCACATTGAACATATATTCTTTTCAAAAAAATTAAAAATTTCAATTTTGAGATTTCGCTAATTTTTTTTTTTTTATTTTTGAAAAATTTTATAATTGGGCTAATGTAGTCAAATGACTATCAAATTAAAGTTCTTGGAATTCTAAAAAGAATGGTGCACGTTTGAGCTTTCTAGGACTAATAGTTTCAGATTTACATGCGTTTAAAGCTTTCAAAACAGGCCAAATATCTGTTGATTTTTCGATATTTAAAAATTTATCACTCGGAAACCAAAAGTACAAAAAAAATGAAACTTTGTATTTTTCATTCTTACTAATAGTATTACTTATATAAAAAGTATTATTGATTTATAAGACTTCAAGTTCCAGACCACTGGTTGATTTGATGTGGAATGACCCAAATAGCAATTTCTTTGTTTGTAGGTATCTGGTTTGAGCTTTTGAGCCAGATATTGCTATTACGCCCTCTTTATACGGAATGGGATTTCAGCCCTTGCCCGCCACTACATATATATTTTTCGGGATTGACGAAAAATTACGTTCTTCCCTTTAAGAATAACATTGACTTGAAAATAAAGAGAAAATTTTATAAATAAATATATTAAGAATAGCGCACAATTATAAATTGATTAGGACAATTTTAAAACTGATTTAGTACATACAATACTCTAGTTAAATTACTAGAGACACAACTTGGACAAATTCAAAATTTAAATGCAATTACAGATTACTTCAGAACAACATACAAGACAACATAAAACAGATTCAAAATAATTTTAGGACGAGAAAAACAGCATCTCATGATTAAAATAAGCAATGTTAGTTTATAAACATAGCTAAAATAGTAAAAATCAAATTATTAAAACTCTTACCCACCCATAGCACTAGATAGAGAGACAAACGTACTTTTGGAGAACAGCAACACCCACTATGACATTCTATAAATGCCTCCGGGCTCTGGAGATGTACGCGACCAAACTACTTGAAGCTGTCTGATAATTGTGCTTTGCCACGCTACCTTTTTTATTTTGTTTTCCTTGATCACGTGGGCCTTCCTTAAGTGTGCGATATAGCACGAGGTCAGCTATCATCTTTACTGCAGTTGCATTTCTTAGAATTTTGCAATGTCCATCGTGTCTCAATCTAGCGCAAAGTTCTTTAGTAAAGCGAACACCTGTTACGGTTACGTAATTTTTTATGTGGGCGGATTTCTCTCGCGGTCGCGTTGCATTGAATTCATTTCTGTACTATGCTTTTGATAATTATAAGATGCTTGGATTCTTACAGTATTACTTCAGTATTACTTCGGGCTTCCTGTGCTCTTCGTTGGAAAGATCAAATCTATCGTGTTGAGCAGGGATGGAAAATGTAACCATAACCGTTCCACGGTTCCCGTGCATCTAGGTGGAAGGGAATCGGTCCAAGGAACCGAATTCATGTTACTTTTCCATCCCTGATGTTGAGTAGACATCAAAACTACAGCCTTTCGTTTTTTAGAAACATAAGAAACTGCTGTTTGCTTTATGCTCTATGATATACAATAAAAGACTGTAGCTAGTAAAGAAGTTATCAGTAGTAATATTGCAACCAGAGCCTTTCAGGTGCGATACTAAATCTAACACCACCCGTTTTCCTTGTTCCTGTTCCTTTGTGTTTCCAATTTTTCCAGAATATATTTAGAGGTTTGTAATGTATCGAGAGTCACAGTCTACAGTCATCCATATTTTTATACCATATTTTCCCGGTTTTGAAGGAATGTAAACCTTGAAACCACATCTTCCTCTACAAGAGCAGAGGTGTTCATCCACAGCAATATTTGGACCTAGTATAAAAGCATTTTTGCATTAACTAACGAACATATTCGTCATTTCAGCTATGGATTCGATCTTGTTCTTGGTTGCTTCTTTCCTAGCTTGTCGAGTACCTCTGTCATCAACTCGTAGACAACTAAGTATGCTTGTATAACGGTGTACAGACATTGCAGCTCTGAAAATTGGATAACCGTACTTTTCTGACCAAAATTCTTTTAGATCTTTTCCTTGCCCTTCCGAAAGCCATAGAGCAAGCTTAGACCCAAAAATGCCAAAAATTCAGTACGTTGTAATTCCTTCCAATTTTTTAGGCTTGGCTTGTTGTATCTTTGTTCATTTGCCCTTTCATTAGTATGCAAGCAAATTTTGTCCACGATATCGTCCGTTATAAACGCACAAAAACAGTCTGAACGGGTGGACAAATTTAAATGTTTTGATATACCAGAAACTTGTTTTATAATATTTTTAGGTTGTGTCTTTTTACGTGCAGGTTCCATAATACTCCACTGTATTGCTCCATCTTTGCTAACCCACACTTCCTCATTCCCATAATCAATATCGCTATCTGAATTGTACAGATTTGCTGCATTTTCTTCGTCTACCTGACCTTCAGTAAAGTCTTCATCTGCATCACTACCATCACTTTCATTGTCTATTACCTCAAAATCAGAATTATATACACTGTCTTTCAAAAAGTGTGCTACAATTGGGATTTTTTTATTATCGATTTTTATAAAAATTTATTGACGCTTCTGCATCCAGAATTTATTAAAAAACGAAACAAATGAGGATTGGACACTTAACAAATGAGTATCAACTTTGTTATTTTAAATAGAACGCTATATACACTGTGTCCACATTTCGATGCTCACTATTGGTATCTCGCTTATTAGAAGACATAGAGCAACGGTTATATGGGGAATGTTTTGCAGAATTCAATACTCGTGACAGATCTCATTTCAAATTCACCATAACTTATTTAAATTTTAAGATAATTTTAAAAAACCAAAATTTGCCGATTTCAACGTTCCTCAATAACTCGATAACACCTAAAGTGATTTCTTCTAAAGCTTTACAATGTTCAGACACTTTTTTAAGATAAAGCTTTTGATATAAACAGAAACCCCCGAGTGTCATTTGTTTTCAAGTTATTAGTGCAAACTTTTGTTTTTCATATGGCAGCCATATTGGATTTTTGCTTAGTTAGTCTTTAAAAAGAGCTTTTCAACGATGTATAACATACCCGAAAAAATTTTATTTATAGGAGAGATATTAACAAAAATATAAATTAATTTCTAATATGAAATTAGTAGGCTCTGAAATTAAGCAACAATAAGAAATGAAAGATTAAAGATATGCTAAGTAATACTGAAAACGAAATACGAAACGATAAGAAAAGTCATAAAAGTAAAAAGTAAAGAAAGAGTACTAAAAGCTCAGATTTACAAAGAAACTGTTCAATATGATGACCATTCTGTTCCATACACTTTTGACATTTTATTCTAACAGAATTACGAACTCTACGAAGTGTGTTTCCGTTTAATGATCTTAGTACATCCACCATAAATAAAAGTCAAGGGGGTAAGATCGGGTTATCTCGCAGGCCATTCCAGTGGTCCATTATTTGAAAGCACTCTCTCATTAAAGTTTTCTCTCAAAAAATGTTTTACGTCAGGAGTGTTATGGGCCGGGCAACCATCTTGCTGGAACCAAATGTTTTGCATGTTCTAAGTTTAATAATTTCTCTCAAAGCAGGTATTTCGTTTGTTAGTAGCTCCACATATCTGTTACCAGTTTAAACTGTAATCAAAGATGAAAGGACCTAGTAAGTCATTATCTAAAATGAAACTAAACTCAAAAACAAAAAAAATATATAAACAAAATTGCATACCAATTAAACCGCACCAGATATTAAAACCAAATCAAACTTGAAATTTTTGATTTACCAAATGTGGATTTTCAGTAGACCAATGATAATTATGCCTATTGAATACTCCGTAATTGGTAAATCGTGTTTCATCTGTCCAGGGTATTTTCCTAGGAAATTTAGGATCATCTTCACATTTTCGTAGGTCCCACCTACTAAACTGTAATCTTCATTGATAGTCATTATCGTTTAAACCTTCTATAATTAATTGGTGTAAAGGTGGTATTTGGTTTTCTTCAAGGTTTTGTGATTTTGGAATTCCAGTTTCACGAGCCACTCATTATTTTACAGTATTACTTAGCATATCTTTAAGCTTTCATTCCTTATTGTTGTTTAATTTCATAGCCTACTAATTTCATATTAGAAATTAATTCATATTTTTGTTAATATCTCCCCTACAAATAAAAATTTTTCGGGTATGTTATACATCGTTGAAAAACTCTTTTTAAAGACTATCTAACTAAGCAAAAATCCAATATGGCTGCCATATGGAAAACAAAAGTTTGCACTAATAACTTGAAAACAAATGACAATCGGGGGTTTCTGTTTATATCAAAATCTTTGTCTTAAAAAAGTGTCTGAACATTGTAAAACTTTCGAAGAGATCACATTAGGTGTTATCGAGTTATTGAGGAACATTGAAATTGGCAAATTTTGGTTTTTTAAAATTATCTTAAAATTTAAAAAAATTTGAAATGAGATCTGTCACAAGTATTGAATTCTGCAAAACATTCCCCATTTAACCGTTGCTCTATGTCTTCTAATAAGCGAGATACCAATAGTGAGCATCGAAATGTGGACACAGTGTATATATATTTTCTCTAATTAAGAAAGACATTTATTTCCTAATTCCAAAAATATGTAGTTTGTCTATATTTGGTTTCATACTTCTTGCGTATTAATTTAAAATTAAAAAAAAATGCATTTATTTGGATTAATAAGGAGTTTATTATGTGTGACAAGTGTTAAACTAATTAAAAGTCAATTTATATGTCAAAACGCTAACATCTAAGAGAAATTAACATATTATATGATAAATTAATAAAAATATACCAAAACAATAATAATTTCAAACTTAAATATTGCAAAGTGGCCATTACATTGGCCAATGTAAATGATATCATAAGAAAGCATACGTTAAACTTTCGTGGTACGAATTCGTGCTGGCACGAAATTGAATGTAATTGTAGCTTAACGCTGCTGTTAGTAACTTGTTTTATTAATTCTACCTATACCTTTTTGTATACCGTGTCTTATGAAAAACGCACTATCCTGTAACTGTTATTAATAATCCGATTTCAGTAATTCAAAAATCATATAAGACTGGTTTATAAGTACTACAAAAGAATTTTTTTGTATGACATTTTTGCCAAGCGATAGTCAACTTTTTTTTTTCAAATAGCACCACATATATTTTTTTTTCATTTAGTGTGATAGAGATTTTTTTCTGAATTCAACGGTTTGTTTCTTCATTTTGACTTTTTAAATTGCTAGAGGGGAGTAATTTCACTTTTTAAATAAAAATCAAGTGGGCGGTTTAATACACGTATAAGGTAACTAACAGGTGTCATCCATAGGTGTCATCTATGTATTCAGCAAGGCGGAAAATTTTTTGAACAATATTTTTAATAAATAAGTATATTTTTTTGTTTTTTTATAGTATTTTATTTTAATGTGTAATAAAATCTTCTATTGCTTTGTGTTTCACTTTATTGTTAATTAAAAAGCGAAATTATTTTCTTGTAGCATTCTAGAAAATCTAATTGAAATATACCGTTGAATTTAGAAAAAAAAATCACTATCAAACTGAATGAAAAGAAATACGTGCTACTATAAAAAAATGTCTATTGTTTGACAAAAATATCATATTAAAAAAATAAAAAATGATATTCTTTTATAATATTTATGTGTTAGTCTTATGTGATTTTTGAATTACATAAAAGCGTTACATACCTGAGCACTTTGTTGAGATGATGAGCTTTCTTCCGAAATAACGAACTTTTTCGACTTTTAATTTTTTTATTCTCCTTGTTCCCCATATTACCTTTATAAATAAACCTTCGCTGTTGAATGTCAAAGATGCATTAACCTATTAAATTAGATTAATCTTGTTTTCACCTAATATATTTTCTTTTCAGCAATATATATTTTTTTAGAATTCATAAGAGCTTGTACAGAAGAAAAATATTTACAAAATAGTTTCGGAGACAGTTCTTACTCCTAATTTGACGAAAATGCAACTGAATTGCTTTTTTAAATATTTTTTAAGAGAAATGTCTAAATTTGATTTCATTTCTGACGATAAAAAAGTGTGCTGCATTTAAAGCCATCTACATATTAGGTCTGTTCCAGCAATAGTTCGTAACTAGTTCGAAACCGTCAAAAGCATGCAGTCATCAAAATTGTACGTTTGACGGCGCCGTTAAAATCGGTCATTACTTCGGTGGGCAACTGTTTTTAACGGTTCCGAACTAGTTACGAACTCTTGCTGGAACAGACCTATTAAGGATGATTTACATTATAAGACAACGACACGACACGTAGCGTAACAGACAAGACACGGAAACATTATTCAATGTAATTCAATGATATCATGCACACTATCCTGCAACGACACGTATCGGCTAAGACAAGACGAGACGACAATCTGACCAGGAATGTTTTTCGTGTCTGTGCGTGTCGTTGAAGTACAGTGTAATTTGCGAATCTGACTGTCTGATGTGTGTCTGATAATGTACACATTGCGTATTTTTCGTGTCGTGTCTGTTACGCTACGTGTCGTGTCGTTGTCTTATAATGTAAATCATCCTTTATACCGCGCAAACCTTGCGCTGCGAGTGGTTGTTGTCCAGGATGCAATTTCGACAAATAAAATATAAGCACGCGATAGTAGCGCCAAGTGTATTGCTGCCGGGGGAAGTGGGGGTGAAATCGCTTCCCTGGCTGACGGAGTTCCGGCTCTTAACGCCGCGCCGTTCCTATTGAATATACGGAAAAATGTTTTATACAAAACTATAATTCTTTCAAGTTCTGCATAATTTAAAATTATTTTCAAATATACAGGCTGTCTCAATTTGGCTGTACGATGTGTAACTTCGTTATTTGATAAGGATTCTCTGTACCTAAGTCCTATGGCTTTTAGAATATTAGAATTTGCTTATGGTTTTCGGAAAATACTGATGTAACTTTTATGCAAGGTGAGCCAATATTGCGTATTCGGAAGATAGCGCTTTTATTATTGCAAATTTTTAAAATCTGTTTTCGCTATTACCTACGTGTGGTATAGGTGCATGATTTAAAATTAATTAAAATTGTACAGGGTGATTCATGTGGCTGTGCCAAACCAAAGTTACGCTTTTTTAAATGGAATATACTGTATATTATGGCCCATATCGATTTGACTTCAAGAGTAGATCAATTTATTATAAGGGTTCTATGTACCCAGAACTAATAGTTTTTGGGATATTGACATTTAAATGTAAAAGAATGGTATGTATGTACAGGGTGACTACGCGAGAATTCCTACCCCTAACTCTTTTTGTTGAAAAAATGTTTAGTACAAAACATATAGGGACTAATTCAAAGTTTCTCTTTGTACTCACAGAAAAACAATTGATGGCCGGATAAACGAAATATAAACTAAATTTAAGTTTTGTTAAATGAAACAGCCTTTGTATTATTACGTTTTTCGACTCTAAATTAAATTCTAATGGGACTACATACAGGCTGAGTCCAAGAAACGCCTACGCGAATAACGTCGGTGTTTATGGCAGAAAAAACTCTACAATATACAATATCTTGCGTCTTTAATACATTTAAGACGGCTGCGTGAGAGCTGTCAACTTTTGTTTTGTTTAAATACAATGGTATAATTACTGTAATAAATTTCGAAAGAACTTTTTTTCTACGTTCATTGATGTGCTACAACAAACACTTATTTTTCAAAATAATAGACAAAAATAAAAAGAAATAAATTAAATGTTAACATAAAATGACGTAATAAACAGTTGCTGAGCAATAAATGGTATCAGTTTTACGGTAAATAGTGTAGTATCTATACGTACTTCCTTATAGGCAAACAAATGATGATAACTATAAACATTTTGTTTTTGTTTTTTCTGACAATAAAAAAAATGTTGACAATTATCGTCATTTCTTTGCCTATGAGGAAGTGCTTATAGACACTACACTATTCACCGTAAAACAGGTATCATTTATTGTTCAGTAATGGTTTATTACCTCATTTCATGTTAATAATTAATTTATTTCTTTCTGTTATTTTGAAAAATAAATGTTTATTGCAGCTCATCACTGAACGCAGAAAAAAAGTTCTTTCGAAATTTATTACAGGAATTATACCATTGCATTTAAAAAACAAAAGTTGACAGCTGTCATGTATCTTTTGTAACTGTATTAAAGACGCAAGATATGGTATATTGTAGAATTTTTTTTGCTATTTCATTTGATCTTTTGACCACTCAAATACGACAATAAACACCGACGCTATTCGCGTCGGCGTTTTTTTGGACTCAGCCTGTATACAGGATGATATCAATTATGGTGGCAATAATTATACCACATATAGAGGACAGGATATTGCGATTTAACCTAATTTATCTATATCCAAAAGTTTTTGGTTTCTGAGATATAACCTCCTAAAGGGACAACTTAGAAAGTATATTTTCTTAAATATCTCTGGAACGGTTTAATATAGAGGGTTGAAATTTGATATGTAAGACTACTGAAATACAAAGATGGATATGTCCTAGGCGAAATTGAATATTCATCACCAGTGGCGTAGATCCAGGGTAGTAGGTTATCTACTTAGTAAATAACATTTTTATTGTCACTCTTTCGAAAAATCTGAAACAAAAACTGAAAAGTTCAAATAAAATTATACAAGAAATGAACTTAAGTTCTATCTTCGTCAGATTAACCGTTTTCGAGAAACTCGGGTCGAAAGATAACATTTTTACATTTTACAATTTTTTTTAATCAAATATGCCTTGACAACGTTAGGTGCTATTTTGCATATTAATACACAACTCTTGCAGTTTTTTCTTAATTTATGATTTAAAAATGTACTCTAACTATGAAATAACGGGCGTGATACCCCTTCATGAGAAAACTAAAGAAAACAATTTTTGGTATGCCCATTATTTCATTGCTAGAGTAAATTTTTAATTTATAAATTGAGAAAAAACTATGCAATAGTTGTGTATTGATATGTAAAATAGCAGGTAATGTTGTCAAGGCATATTTGATTTTTTTTAAATTTTGAATTTCTGAAGTAATGTAATCTTTCGACCTGAATATCTCGAAAACGGTTAATCTGAACTTTTGAACTATTTGAACTTTTCAGTTTTTGTTTCAGATTTCTCGAAAAAGTGACAATAAAAAAAGTTATTCATTAAAATGATAACCTACTACCCTGGTTCTACGGTGAAGAATATTCAATTTTGCCAAGACATATTCATCCTTGTATTTCAGTTATCTTACATATGAAATTTCAACTCTCTGTCTTAAACCGTTCCAGAGATATTTAAGAAAATATACTTTTCAATTGTCCGTTTAGGAGATTATATCTCAGAAACGAAAGACTTTTGGAAAATTTTGTGCAAATCGG
Source organism: Dorcus parallelipipedus (assembly GCA_958336345.1). Taxonomy (NCBI): domain Eukaryota; kingdom Metazoa; phylum Arthropoda; class Insecta; order Coleoptera; family Lucanidae; genus Dorcus; species Dorcus parallelipipedus. The sequence goes on from OY284476.1 coordinate 32,063,617, forward strand.
TTTTGATTGCAGCGGATTCCTCGAGCAGGCTCTGTACACTGTTTCAGGCTTTGACAGCAAGCATGGCCGCCTTGCATGGGATGACTTATTATGTGGCGAACTGGCTTCAATTTGTCAATCCTATTGCAATGTCAGGTCAACAAGCGATCGAAAGATATCGCTACTTAAATGTGAAAAACTTTTGGATATAGATAAATTAGGTTAATTCGCAACATTTTTGATGTCCTCTATACGTGGTATAATTATTGCCATCTTAATTGATAACACCCTGTATAATAAAACAACTAATAATGTAGAAGGTGTCTATCAAATAATTCCTATTTCATTTTTTATTTGTGAATTTAGAAAGAAAAAAGATAAAAGGAGTTGTAGAATTTATTTAAATACCGCTACAGATATTCACCAAAAACAATTGAGCGGCGGATACCTAAAAAACTAGAATTTGAAATTAAAATCGTATACTCGCAGTCGGAAAAACAAAATGTATATTTAAATAAACTTTCGTTTATTTTGTGGGTATCCGTCGCCCAATTGTTTTTTGTGAATATCTGTAGCAGTATTGAAATAAATTCTTCAACTTCATTTATCTTTTTTTTCTTTCTAAATTCACAAATAAAAAAAATTAAATAGGAATTATTTTATAGACACCTTCTACATTATTAGTTTTATTATATAGGGAGTCCCATTAGAATTTAATTAAGAATCGAAAAACGTAATAATATACAGGGTGTTCCATTAAGCAAACCTAAATTTAGTTTATATCTCGTCTATCCGACAATCAATTGCTTTTCAGTGAGCGCACAGAGAAACTTTGTATTAGTCCCTGTAAGTTTTGTATTAAACATTTTTTCCTAAAATCAAAAATACAATAGTTAAAGGGGGTAGGAATTCTCGCGTAGTTACGTAATTCAAAAACTCCTTGGTGTTGTAGATTAGACTTTTGCTTACACGTCCATGACCTACCTTTATCAAAAATTTATTCGGACATATGGTATATGTTTAGAATTCGGTTGTTATCGTGTCAACAGATCGTAAAAAGAAGTCGTTCTGTAATTACTGTATTCAGGCCGTCGCGTCGGTTAAATGCGTGAACATAGGACTTAACCATAGATTCCTGGTCTCAAAATAAAACGAATTAACCCAACTTACATATATCCAAAAATGCTTCGTTAAGCCAGTATTCTGCATCAAAATTCTTGAAAACATTTTTTTTTATAAGAAAAAAACGTTTGAATTAATTTTGATGACATTTGTTATCAGGGCCCACGGGAAGTTAAGTCATATTTTTAGATAGTTTTACCAGTTTGCAGTGCACAGCTAGTGTGAAATACAGGGTTGCGACGTCACAGATCTCGCAACAACTATAGATCTCGCAACAGGTATAAATTAATTTAACTTGAAGGCTTCCGTGGCCGTCGTCCATGTTTGAATTGGCGCTTCCGGTTGGAACCGCGTCACGTTGACTTCTTCTACTGCCAGTAGGAGAAGTTCACGTGACGCGGTTCCAACCGGAAGCCAATTCAAACAGGTATAAATTAGTATGAATGTACTGGGATTTTATTTATATTTTGAACGGTACCTACACATTAGACATACAAAAAAATGTTAAATACAAAAGTTTTAGGAATTTACCCGAACCGCCAGAATTTATTAAAAAAAGAAACAAATGACGATTGGACACTTAACAAATGAGCATCAACTTTGTTATTTTAAGTGGAACACTATGTACATTTTCTCGAATTAAGAAAGACATTTATTTCGTAATTTCAAAAATATGTAGTTTGTCTATATTTGATTTCATACTTCTTGCGATATTTAAATTTAAAATTAAAAAAAAAATGCCATTTATTTGGATTAATAAGGAGTTTATTATGTGTGACAAGTGTTAAACTAATTAAAAGTCACTTTATAAATCAAAACGCCAACATCTAAGAGAAATTAACATATTATACGAAATAAATTAATAAAAATATACCAAAACAATAACAATTTCAAACTTAAATATCGTAAAAAGTATGAAACCAAATATAGACAAACTACATATTTTTGGAATTAGGAGAAAAATATCTTTCTTATTTTAGAAAGTATACTGAGTGTTCCATTTAAAATAACAAAGTTGATACTCATTTGTTAGGTCTCCGATTGTCATTTGTTTCTTTTTAAAGTGAATTCTGGCGATTCAGGTAAGTCCCTAAAACTTTTGTAATTTAACATTTTTTGATATGTCTAATAATAAAATGCGTAGATACCGTTCAAAATGTAAACAAAAACCCTGTACATGAGAAAAAATGCCTATTACCTGTATAACTAACTTTTATCAGAAGGAGGTGTTCTCAGTAATTTTTTTGTATCGTTTTTTGATTTCTGTTACGGTTTAGTTGCAAAATGGGAAATTCAAGCGCAGCAGCGCATTTTTTTGAAAACAAGCTCTTTACGGAGAAACGATGAAAAGCCAACCACATTGATAGATTTACAACACAGCCAATTAAATTAAAATTCTAAATTTGCAAAAAAACGATACTGTAGGACTGAAGTCATTTAGATTTTTCTATTTTTTGATTTAACATAAAACATTGAAAAAAAATACCGTAACCGATATCAAAATCTGTAAACACAGGAAAGGTTACAAATGAAAATCTTTCTGAAAATAAATTAGTTTTGTAAACGCCTTTGTTTTTCGTGTATAGCACACTAGATTATGCCTGTTTTCAATAATTGAATACCTCTCTCAACAAGGTAGTTAATTATAGTTATTTTTCTAATCTTAAAAAAGTTATTGCAAGATCTGTGTCTTCGCAACCCTGTATTGCATACTAGCTGTTCACTGCAAAATACTAAAACTACCTAAAAATGTAACTTAACTTCCCGTGGACCTTGATGCCAAATATCATCCAAGTTTACTCAAACGTGCTCTTGTTATAAGAAAAATTACCCTTTTTTTTTTTTTCAAGAACTTTGATGCAGATGGATACAGGATATAGGTAAGTTGGGTTAAATCGTTTTATTTTGAGACCAGGAATCTATGGTCAAGTCCTGTTCACGCATTTAAGCGACAGCCTGAATACAGTAATTATATGACTACTCTTTTTTATGTAGGCACGATAACAACCGAATTTTGGTCTGTCATTCTAACCATATTCTACATTTGCCGTTTATAATAACATACAAAATAGCCATACTTGACATTATGATGTGAATATGGGTGCGCACCTTTACAACTTTACATCTATCTGGCATATCCATAGCAACTTCAAAATGATCTGGCAATATGATTATAATATTACCACTGGCAATAGACATTGAATTAAAACAGAAATATCTTTGATATTATAATGTTTAATTAACCTATTTTAAGGAAAGTTAAACCGCCTGCCCTTTAGATATGCAACAGAGTTCGTTAGTGTGACTTTCACGTCAGTGACTAAGACCTATTTCAAAGCACGAAGGGACTCGAATTTTCCATGACAAAATGAGTAGGTTTTCACGTTACTAGCTCCCCGACTATAACCTTTTGCAATAATATAAGGTTCAGTATGTGTTACACATCAAACTTACACACGGTAAGACCTCAACTTCTAAAGGCAGCATTTATTCCAGCTTCCAATGTTTTTTTTTGTTTTGTTTATAATAAAGTTGATTTTAATTAGAAAAGCTATATTAATCTGTATGTAATTGTTAGGCCCAGTTTCATAAAACGTGGTTAACCACTCGATCAAGTTAATTGTATGATAAAGGGCCATTTGTACAAAGGAGGTTTAAACTGATGGCGTTCATCTGAACCAGATTCAAAGAGAACAAAATCGCATCAAATTTTATTTATGAATGCATTAATTGTCATATGTCATTAAGATCTTATGCGAATTTGTTTACTTTAAACCTGGTTCAGTTAAACTTGAGTTTAAACCTACTTTGTACAACTGGCCCTTAGTAATATCAATGGAGGAAAGTTTAAATTTCCTCCAATGATATTGCTTAATCACACAATTAACTTAATCAAGTGCTTAACTACATTTTATGAAACTGGGCCCAAGTCTGTTAAAACATACTTATTTGATTCGTAACATAAAAAACGGTATAGTTAATTTTTATTTAAGAAACACTGCCTAATTGTTTTTAAATAAGGTTACGTAACACAACATCAATAATAATAATAATAACAATAACAATTTATTTAGCATTAAAAATAATTAATGTAGAAATGTTAGGAATCGATTTCTTCATCATAGAATATAATTTTGTAAAGAACGTAACGGTCAACGTTTACAACAATTGCTAAATTAATTGCTTTTAATGTTAAATTATTGTTTATACTGGGTGCTGTAAAAATGGCGAAACAACGCCATTCTGCAATATTCAGGGACACCTCTAAGTATGGGAAAAATGTTAAAAAAATTCTATCTTGTGATTTCTTAAAAATATGAAGGTTATAAGTAGGCCGCGTGAAAGATGTACAAATTCGCCCCACTACTGAACGAAAAACAGCCCAGCGGCATGTGATGTATTTCCGAACGCTACGCCGCGCGCCGCCGCTAAGGCGGCAATATTTGCCCGTAACGAAGCTGCACTGCGAGTCGTCTGTTTGGTGGGGCAACATTCGTGACGTTTTTGTACAAATTCCCCGTGCTTTAGTTATAAGATTGGAATTTGAAATTTTTATTATTTACCAATTCTGAATATTCAACATTTTTTATAGTGAAATACATTTAAAATGATGTTCAACACTAATTTTTATTTAAAATTAATAAATAGTACATATTTTACACAAAAGTTATCATAAAAATTATCTGGCAACTAAGCTATTAATTATTAAGTAATTGAATTTAGTTATCTATGAATTTACGTTGACTGAATTTGTATTATTTAATATCAGTTGACAGAAACATAAATATAAGGTAGAATTTTTTTAACATTTTTCCCATACTCAGAGGGTGTCCCTGAATAGTGCAGCATGGCGTTGGTTCGCCATTTTTACAGCACCCTGTATATGCTAAATCAATTGTTATTATTACTCTTCTTAATATTATTATTACGAACCAAGGAGTATCGACCGTTGGTAATTGATTGTACTATTTTAAAATTAACGGGCAAGCGGTCAGCAATGAAACTTTTTATTTTTATTTGCTAAGCTTTCGGTAAGTTTTGTTACTTTCATCAGAGCATAAAACTGAAATGTAAGGTTACAAGTAATTACATAGTACAATTAGAATAAAAACTTAACTTACATAATTTTTAGTTTACATTCAAAATTCTTCAGTTAATGTTCAAAATTCCAAATTTGATTGATTGAAAACCGAAATAAATTTATTATCAAAGGTAAACCCGATTTAGAAACTTATTACAAAATATTATTTACCTTGGAGTCTGTTCCGAATTACAATATTTCCCCATTTCTAAATGTAAATAATTAACCTTTAAACATGTACACAAATTAAAATTTTTCGATATAACGTTAGTAAAATTTCAATTCCATCACTCACTGCATTTAACGTATTATAGCACGGATACAACACAATCGTTACTATGGGAATTAATCGCCAGATAAACTGGAGGTGAAAAAAACGGGCCTGAATTTGATTTAACTTTATTAATTTCTTTAGAATTCGCTATTCTTATTTATTCAATTATCGAAAAAAATAATTTAAAAAATATGTTGAACGAGCCCATTAATCAATAAAATCGATCGACCAAAACTCAACAATAGCATAAATCGATAGGTTTGAATGTTCTCTTTCGTATTTTGCAAGAATTTTGTTTGAGCATCATTTGTAAACAAAAGAAGGTTATGTGCTTTTGTGTTTGGTGTCTTTTAAGTGCGTGACATTGGGCGCGTTCAGTGAACAGCGGCTGCTGTATGTTAACTATCAGTGTGATGAGTGCGCTATATAGCAGCAGCTGTCAATCTAGTGAACGTGCAGCTGACCATCTATCAGAACGTTGTCCGTTAAAAGATTTAAAACAATTTATTATACAATTTTTGTCAGACAAGAATCTAATTTAATAAATATTTTTTAATTTCTTACCATCAAGTTACATATTAAAGGTTCACTGAATAAATTAGTTATACAAAACTATACATACTCTAGTTATATTTTACCAGGATTTTCTAATTAGAAGTAAACATTGGATATATATATACATTGGACATATGTTAAAACGGACCGCCGCTCCGCGTCAGTAATAATATTTAATATTTTGAATTTAACGAGTTGTATTATTACAGACACATTTTTATTACAACATTCTCTTCACAAAATTTTTAAAATGAGTAGGCTAATATCGTTATTCACTTTTGATAAAGCGAACAGCCCAGTTTGCGAAACGTCAAGTAAGTAAATACAGTAGACACTCGGTTATCCGAAATGCCAAAACATATTTCTCCGTTTTATTCGAAACGCGATTGGTAGTATTTTCAATGTAACAAGTAACACTAGATTCGTTTGTCGATTCTAGTTAAACAGAAAATGTATTACATACAGATTCAAGAATCTTATAGAATATAAAATGTATGTAAGTGTACAATTATACTAATAAAAATTTGTGATACTTTCACCATTTTATGCAACCTCCTGAAATTTCGATGATCCAAAACAGGTCCGGTCCTAATCGTTTAATCGAGAGTCTACTGTACTTTAATATGTATACACTTGCTCGATCTAAAGTTGTTTTCTTTTCCATATTATAATATATGAGCAAGAACCGCACTAAAATCATTGTAAAGTATATATTTCTTTTATGCTTAGTATCTCCAGCTACGGGGGTAAACGGCGGTTATTATCAAGGCGGTGCCCTACCTGTCCAGCAAGCTCATTCAACGACACCTCACGAGGCTCCCCACACAGTAGCGCCCAGTGCTGCACCACCCACACCTCAACCACAGCCACCAACAGGGCCTGGTATACCTACTCATGCCCTAGTAAGTAATAATATGTAATAATATAATTTAAATACCTGGACAAATGAATTATGTGTAAAATTATGAAATTTTTTGTCCATAAACCATTTAAGACGTTTCCTGCTTTAAAACCTACATATGTAATTTCATTATAAAATAAAATTTCTTACTTTGCTAGGTTTACACGATCAGAGTACATAAAGACCGAGACAACTTGGTTCGAATATACTCTGTCCCGAGTACAAATTTCCTCAAAATCAGCAATTTATTTTAAAATTTCCCCAACCCTACACAGATAAAAATGCGGAGTTAGATTTAACTCCGTTTTAACTCTTTTTGGTTGTTCCTTCACGTCCATTTACACAAGTAGTTAAACACGATGATGTTAAAATTTTAAGGAATAAAAGTAACTTTAAGAAGGAAATAAATTTCCCCCGCAAAACATATAAAAGCATGTTAATTGTAATTCATATGTTTATTACAATTACTTTTTTTGCAGAGTTGAAGGAACAAATATTTTTACATTTTGGAACATTAAAAACATTTGAAATTAATTTACAACAACATAAAAGTGTAATATTTCCCCGTTTCGTATATTTAAAATTTTTGACTACTGTATAGATTGTTAAATACACATCAAAAAGAGTTACTTTGAAGAAATAAAGGAATAATCTTGATTATATTAGTTGATAATTTAACTTTTCTGTAGGAACATTTAACTACTTACTCCTTAAACTCCGCACAATTTTTATCTGTGTAATACTTTAAAATGAAAATTACGTTTTTATTAAATTATTTTATTTTTTCGGAAGTGTGACTGGTATTTACATATACTGGGTACTGAGTATATGATTGAACACTCAAAAATAAATTTAATGTGTAATTTTTTTTGTATTTTACCCCGATCCCAACGGCACTAGAAAATGTTTTTAACTAAATTATTAAGAACAAAAACGTAATAATTGTTAGAAAAACTCGTCGTTGCGGTTTTAATTATTAAATTTGAAACAAAAAACTAATAACACCTAAAGGTAAACTGCCACAATTGTCAAAATATGGAAAAATTAGAAAAAATTCAAAATAAGTACCGTGTACCAATTTTCAGTAATTTATGAAAATTTATGAAATTATTTTTCATTTCCAAATGAACACAGAAAAAGAAAACGAAATCTTACATTTTTTAGTTTTGTTTTATATTGTATCCGGATTCTTTTTCAGCCACTCTTCCTAAAATACTCAGTATACCGTGTCATTTAAAAAGTGTGCAACAAATGGATTTTTTTTTTATATTGATTTCTGTGAAATTTTATTATTGACGCAAAACGCTATAAAGTTCTTTACTGTAAAAAGTACTACAAATTATAAGCTTTATTATGTAAAATGTCACCTAGTTTAAACGAGTTACAATTTTTCAACGCATGAATGATTAATAATGCAACAAGAAAACACAAATTTTCGGCACTCGTGGAAATAATTACTCAGAACCAAATGAAATAATTGAGACACAACAATAAGTTTAGTCTTTTTGCATTAATATTATCTTGACAAATACATACTTTAAGCCAACCTATGCTGTCAAACATCCGGTTATTTGATTATGTGTGTGATAGATAACCGGTTAATCGGTTAACCGACCCGTTTCTGTCTTATAAATTAGAGATCGGATTTATATGCGGCAAAAAAGAGCAAAATAAATTGTTTTATGCGCTTAAAAAAATAAACATAGCGTGTCGCTAAATTCCGTAGACATGGCGTAACCACAGAATCCTGGGTTCAATATAAGATGATTTAACTCAACTTATCTATATCCAAAAGTGCTTCGTTAAGTCGGTATTCTACTTTAAAGTTGTTAAAAAAAGTTAATTTTTCTTATAACAAGGGAATGCTTGTATTAATTTGGATTATATTTGGTATGAGGATCAGTAGTAGAGTAAGTTACATCTTCAGATGGTTTGAGTAATTTACATTGGCTTGCTAGTGTGAGAAACAGATATTGCAATAACTTTTTTGAAGTTAGGAAGATAACATTAATTAGTTAATTTGGCAGTTAATTGGCAAACTTTTTAATCTTTGTAATTTTTGATATTTCTTATGATTTAGTCACAAAATAGAAAAATCTAGGAGGGCAGCGTTTCTTTGTCCAGAAAATGTTCCCTCTACAAAGTTAATTTGGTTTTTTAATTTTCTTCGTTATTTTAGAATAAACAAGTTTATGATATATCGTATTGTATTTCTAAATCAATCAAATCAAATCAGTCGCACAAAACAAAACTCATATCAAAAAATGGGTATTTATGTATAATTTAATCCCACCAAACGTCAAATCTAAATGACAAACCGTTTCTGCATAATCCCATTTGGTGCAATACTATTTACGCATCCTGTATATGTATGTAAATATTACTTTAGTCTTTGTTAACAGTGTAGGTATGTATACCTACATCGTATTACAAAATTAAAATTTAGTAAGCCAATATCGTTTTTAGATTGCTTACTATTGATTTTTATCTGCTGCGTAAATTGTAATTTTTCAAAAATTGAAATTAATACAATTTGTAGTTAAAACATAATGTTGAAATTTTATATGTTGATTACCAGTAACTAGAAGAATATTTTGAGAAAATATCAGATTTTTTGTACAGTACCTTTTGAGATATACCAGTTTGAAAATCAGCAATTTCAGCTAAATCTCAATATTTGAAGGCTCGTAAAAGCTAAAGAATGGATGTGAATGATCTCAAATTTTAATAGCATCTAGTAGTCTATTTATATTTTTGTGGGGGGAAAATATTTAAGGCGTGTTTTCATCCCTTCTATGAAAAAAAATGTTCTCAAATCGTTAATTTATTCTAATCGAAACACGATTTTCTAATCAAGTTTTAGTTTATTTCCTTAAAACCTAACAAATATTGAAAACGCCAAAAATGACTATTCCTTCTAAACAAAATGGCCAGTAGAAGCCAAAGTGTTAGTGATAAAAATGTGAAAAAAATTGTTTTGTACTCCCAGATTTATATAGAAAGAGATAATTCATAATTGAAAATAAAATAAAATGTGTTAGCAACAAATTATTTTATTATTGGTTGATTTCAAAGGATTGACCCTTTAGTTTTCCTTGTAATTTCGTTTTTGTTAACAAAATTATTTCTCATTGCATGAAATACTTTTGTCGTCTTGTTTATTCTGCTGTTTATTTCCATTTCCTCTTTTCAGCTTGCCTCAATTATTACCCCCAAATACTGAAAATAATTCACTTGTTCCAAATTCTCGCCGTTGCTACTGCCATTACTTTTGTCTTAGGCTCAGTTGTACAATGCCAGTTTAAATTTAAGCTGAAGCTTAAACCTATAGCAATGATTATTTCAACAATAATTGTTGTTAAGGGTTTAAGCGGTGGCTTAAAGTTAAACTGGCATTGTACAACTGGGCCTGATTCGTATTAATTTTCATGCCGTACTTTACTAAAGTCCTAATCCACACTTGAAGATTATTACTTAGGTCTTCTTCGCTTCCAGCCAACACTACCACATCATCCACAAATGCACATTCAGAAATTTTTATTGCTTGTAGAGTCTTGTGTCCCACATGCATGAATACTATGGAAAGGTTTGGGTTCATTACACTTCCCTGCCTTAATTCGTTTTTTTGTATGAAATTCTATTATTTTCATGTTGTTACACATTATATACAAATTATATATATATATATATATATACAGGGTGTCCCGTAAAAAAGGGGCCATAATGCGAGGGCTAACACAATGGTGCATATAGAGTCCGCGAATGTAAATGAAAGTAGTCTGCTTCGGTAATTTTTTTGGGAAATTTTTCAAGGAAATTACGATCGGAATACGGTCCTGTTTTGCTTATAAACTCTATACGTCATAGGTAAGCGGATGTGATTCAAAGCGAAGAAAATTCGATAATAAAACTGACCTGCTCAACATAATGACACATATTGCTGAGGTCTTTTGGACTGCGATTGTTATGTCATTAGTTACCGTGATGTCTATAGCAAGTGTTCGAAATGCCCTCCGTTGCGCAGGTCAGGGAAGGCAAGTTCGTACTCAGTATTATACTTTAGCATATCTCCCAAACGAGGCTGTTTTAGTAATTTTATTAGAAGAAAAAAAGTTATTGTATATGGTCACCTATCCATTGCTACCGTATGTCCCCTTATTTACGGGGCACCCTGTATATTATATACACTTTCAAAAAGTGTGCTACAAGAAAACACAAAGTTTCAGAATGCATTGAAATAATCACTCAGAACCAAATGAAATAATTGAGAAATAATAACAAATTTCGTGTTCTCCTATTCATATTATTTTGGCGGACACTTTAATCCCACCAATATTTCCTAATGTAGTGTGTATAAAAAGTGATTCACAATAAATTGTGATTTTTTTTATTTTTGAGATAGGAGGCTGTAATTTCATATTTAGCTATAAATTGTAATTCTGAACGATTTATCCTTATGACATTTTCATGTATCTTGTAAAATAAGGGCACTTTACTCTTAAACCACGTTCATTTCTCAATGTCCACGCTGTATACCATTCAAGATAAATTTCATCTGACATTTCCCAATTTGACTTTAAGGGATGCAGAAGCATTCTGAGTCAATAATTTTTATAAAAATCAATAATAATAAAAAATCCCATTTGTAGCACACTTTTTGAAAAACAGTGTAGTTTCTGTTATTTCTATGGAAGCTTTTAATGGCTCCTATTAGTCTTCTATTTGTTATATGCGATTCTTCACGCTTTTTCCTTTTCGGAATCCTCTTAAAGTTTTTCTTAGTTTCTGTTCTAATATCCGCTCATAGGCTTTTAATACCACGCTCAATAATGAAATGCCTCCATAGTTGGTGTAGCTCTTTATGTCTTTCTTCTATCCTATCTCCCAATCTTTTGGTATTTGTTCTCCTTTCCAGGCTTTCAATTAAAACTGTTATTTCTTCATTACCCAGATTCTTTATCACCTTTGGTGTGATTCTATCATGTCCATCGGATTTTCCGGTTTCAATCTTTCTTAATACATCTATTACTTCATCCTCTGTGATAGTTTCAAAGTTTTCTTCTTCCATATTGTCTACGTAGTGTTCTGCATCACTTGCAATTTCTGTTTTTGTGCATAGTGACTCTTGAAACTATTCCTTCCATCTCTCCATTATTTTCTGTTCTTCGTCTAATATTGACTCATCTTTGTTTTTAATTCTTGAATCTCTTGTTTTCTTATCGTTTCTCATATTTTTAAGAGTTTTTGATTTTCTTTACTATCTATGTATTAGCTCAATTTGTTCGCCAAATTCTTTCCAGTTGGTTTCTTTTGCTGATGTCTTTTACATTTTTTTCTTTGCTCTTTATACTGATTATAATTATAATCACTTTTACTACTGAGATATTTGTTCTAACTCTCCTTTATTTTTAACTGTTCCTTTATTTCTTGGTTCCACCACGATGTTTATTTTTTACCATTTTTTTCCTATTTATTCCGCATATTTCTTTGGCTGTTCTTTTAATAATTCTTTCAGTATTTGCCATTTTTGTTCTAGATCTAGTTCTTCGTAAACTATGTTTTCTCTCGGTTTTTCTATATTTATGTTTGTTTTTCTTTATACATTTTAGCTATTTCGCTGTCTTTCGGTTTATAGGTTCTTATTGCTTCATATTTAATTTCCCTTTTGTTTATTTAAAAAAATTTTTCCTTTATTGTTTCCTTGATTTTTGCCTATACCAGGTAATGATCGTTGCTTATTTCGGGTCCTCTCCTTGCTCTGACGTCCTTTACCATTCTTCTGTTCCTTCTGCCTACTAAATGTTTAACTATAGAAGTAAGTATATTAACAAAAATATATTAATTGTTTCAATTTGCTAGATGAACTTAAATTTTCGTAAACTTCGATTAGAAAACCATAATCATCGTAATTTGCAGCATTGAGAAGAAACCGAAAAATTACCTAAGAAATGAATAAGTTATAGAACAAGGTGTGCTTATTGATTCATCTGTATGTTATGTATGAATGATATAATTAAATATGAATGATATAATTTGTGATAATTTTTTTTTTAATATATCGACTGTTTGAAGTGAAAATATTGACACGTAGAGTTTCAGGAAATTTAACTTATTATAGAGTGTATTCTGTGACTTATTAACAGGCTGTTAAAATTTAAGGATACGTTAAAATTCAAAATAGGGCCAGTTGTACAAAGGAGGTTTAAACTGACACTCAACTGAACCAGGTTCAAAGTAAACAAAATCGCATCAAATTTTATTTATGAATGCATTAATTGCATATGTCATTAAGATCCTTATGCGAATTTGTTTACTTTGAACCTGGTTCAGTTGAGCGTCAGTTTAAACCTCATTTGTACCACTGGCCCATAGGCCCTTATTATTTATTGTGAAACTTTGTGTTTGGCATTTTTTCGTTTTTTCAATATCCCGAAAACTGCTTATATCCTATCTTAAAAATGTTATCATAAAGTTATAATCTTTCGAATGTGTACACCAGCGGTCGCTAACCTTTTAAATGTAGCGAGCTACTTTAATATGTAGTTGTCGAATAAAAAGCGAGCTACCTAAACCTACGGCGAAGCTCGAGAAACTGAATTTATAGAAACACATATCCAAATCAATGCAAGAACATTTACAGCTAATGATGGATGCCACTTTGAACAGTTGTTATAAACATTTGTAAATTACTGTAGTAAACGTTTGAATCTGTTCTTCCACACAGATATTATTCGGTGAGTGAGTGCGCCTTTGCATATTAGTCACGCCTGCGATGTTTATAATAATAATAATAATTTTTGTGCAAATCGGTTTTGATTGCAGCGGATTCCCCGAGCAGGCTCTGTACAGCTGTTTCAGGCCTAGTTGGGCCTTCATCAGCAGAACCGTAGGCCGAGAACTCCACTGCAAACCAAACCGATATGTCCTACTTAAATGTCTGATAATAATAATTATAATTATAACACATTTAAAAAGTAAGTGACATTTTAAAAGATAAAATTGATAAAATTTTAGCTGCAAGTCGGCTGGATTGCATGGGCTTCCCAAGCATCATCCTCTGTATAACTATTTCTTTAAAATTCAATAAAGAATAGAAAAAATAAATCTACCATTGTACATAATTCTGAAAGTGATATTAAATTATTAAAACAGAGTGGAAGTATCGACCGTACTTGTTAAAGAACAATTTGGAAACAGTGTCGAGAATTCGGTCAAATAAACAACAAACTGTGCTCCTAAGTTCGCTCTTTTATTCATGGATTTTTTTTTCTCTTCATGAGAATCTGTTCAAAAGTATCTATATATCTACGAATATAATTAAAATGAAACTTGCCAAATATATTTGTTTTTTTTTATATATATATTGTAACGATTTTAAAGGTTCTATTATTTTTATTTTAATCAAAACACGAAATAGTTAATAATCTAATTTATTTAAAAGTAACACTAATTAACACTAACTTAAACAATAATTTATTTATAAACTAATAAGTAATTTATGTTAACAGCCGAGCGAAAATTTATAACGCGACTTCGATTCCGAACTGTCCACTTGCTTAATTAATTTCGAACTGTCAAATCTGAATTTCCATTCGAACTGGTCTCACGTTCGGCCACGTGCATTTTTATAGCCGGGGTCGTTTAGCTGGAACATTCCAGTGCGCGACAGAAAGTCTCATCGCTGACGTGATGTCGAAGCGTCCGAAGCTTCTCGTCTAAGACGCGTCGGTGTTGACGCATCAGTCAGGCTAGCACCGCAATCGTCACACTGCCCCCTTCTTAAAAACGTTTCGTCTCGGAACGTTCCTCGTGATAGCCTTGAAGGGGAATGTCGAAATCGGCATGCTGGTCCCTCTTTACAACATCCGGTCTGGAAGAAATAGCAGTCTACGGTTTTCCTACTGCCAACAGCTGCCTGTGGGTGGTGACTGCAGACTAGAACTTCAATTCCCGTTCCGTTGAAGATGACTTCTATCATGCTGCGAACGACCCTCCAGTCCAGCCCATCTAGTCCGCAGCCTATCTTGGGAATGGCTAATTTCGTCTCCTTGCCTTCCACCAGTTGTCTCTTCAGGCTCCATAAAGCTCTCCAAATACTCCGTGTGGATGATCTGCAGGCTCTTGCCCACCATGGGGTGCTGTCTTAGGAGTTCCTCGACCTGACCAAATTTCTTCCGAAAGACTTGGGCTATCCCCTTGGACATCTTTAGGTCTTCTGCCACACAGTGGGCCAGACTGTACTCTGGTGACACTTGAAAAAGGTCTTGCTGTCTCTCTGTGGTCACTCCGAATCGCGCCTTACTTCCTGTGGCGTGATGAAACATGAAGGTTTCGAAGTTTACTTCGGAACCTTGCGTCCGTTGTACTGTCCCTTCATTTTCTTCTCCGTTGTAAGGAGCCATTCGGTTGAAGTGGATAACTTTGGATTTGCCATGCGGAATCTTCCTGATGCGGTAGATGACATCGTTGATCCGTTTCATCACTTTGTAAGGGCCTTCCCAAGATCTATGCCAGTAGAAAAAGGGGAATGTACGTGTCCCAGTTTCTCTGATGATCGGAGACTACCTTGGACAAATGTCGGTTGATGGTTCTGTTGAATCTTTCCACCATTCCGTCTGACTGCCGGTGAAGTGCAGTGGTTCTAGTTTTCCGGACGCCGAGCAGAGTACACATGTTCTTGAATAAAGCCGATTCAAAGTTTCTTCCTTGATCTGAATGCAGCTCCATGGGTGCGCCATATCGACTGATCCATTCACGGACAAGGGCTTCAGCAATAGTCATCGCCTCTTGGTTTGGTAGGGCGTATGCTTCAACCCACTTGCTAAAGTAGTCCATCACCACGACGATGTACTTATTTCCACTATTCGTTTGTGGAAATGGGCTGGCTACATCTATGGCAATTCTTTCGAAAGGACTTCCCACGTTATACTGTTTCATGGGAGCCTTGCCTCGTCGGTGGGGGCCGTTACTAGCTGCGCAGACTACGCACTTCCTACACCAGTCCTTTATGTCTTCCTTGCAGTAGAACCGTTCGCGCACCTTTTCCATAGTCTTCTTGATTCCCAGATGCCCTCCCGAAGTTCCATCGTGAAGCTCCCTCAGAACTTCCGGCACCCTATTCTTGGGGAACAGTAACTGTGTCTTCTGTTCCGTGCCTTCCTGGTTCTCGATTGTTCGTTTCAGAAGACCATGATCCAGCACTATGGAGTCCCACTGCGCCCAATACGATTTTACGGATGGTGCACATGGTACTATCTCTTCCCAAGTAGGTCTTGCCTCCCTACTTTTCCATTCCAGCACCAATTTCAAATCCTGATCGTTCTCCTGGTCTCGTCGCAATTCTTCACCTTGCCATTTGTCGTCTATAACGGCCGTCCTCGCAGTCGTGGCCACTTTCTCCTCCAGCCGACTACAGTGCTTACAGTCTTCGGCACAAGGTCTTCTCGACAAAGCATCGGCATTTCTGTGGCTAGTTCCGGCTCGATGCTGGATTTCAAAATCGTATTCCTGAAGTCGTTCCATCCATCGTGCGACTTGTCCTTCAGGATTCTTGAATCGGAGGAGCCATTTTAAAGCGGCATGGTCTGTCCTCAGGAGAAAGTGTCTGCCATATAAGTACTTGTAGAAATGTTCTATGGACTTTACCACGGTTAGCAATTCCCTTCTAGTGACGCAATAATTTCGTTCCGGCTTTGACAGGACTTTACTGAAGTAGCCAATCACCTTCTCTTGCCCTTCTTGTATCTGGGACAGTACGCCACCGATACCAACATTGCTAGCGTCAGTGTCCACGATGAACTTCTGGGAGAGGGTAACTTAGAATAGGAGCACTTATCAAGTACTGTTTTACTGTTCGAAACTAATTTGGCAATGTTGGTCCCATTCAAACGGACGACCTTCTTCGGTGAGTTTTGTCAAAGGCTTAGCGATGTCCGCAAATCCGGGAACATAGCGACGATAGTAAGTGCATAGGCCTAGGAAACTGCTTATCTTTTGTTTATTCTTGGGAGTTGGCCAGTCCTTCACGACCTGAATCTTCACTGGGTCCACGGCGATTCCATTCCCATTAACAATATGGCCTAGATAATTCACTTCCTTTTGGAACAGGTGGCACTTCTTAAGACTAAGCTTTAGTCCAGCTCCGCGAAGCCGCTGGAACACTCCTTCCAGATTCTTCAGATGGTCGTCGAAAGTTTTCCCCACCACAATTATGTCGTCCAGGTATACCATGCACGTTGTCCAGGACAGACCCTTCAGAACCGTCTCCATCAGCCTCTCGAATGTCGCTGGGGCATTACATAAGCCGAACGGCATCACCGTGAATTGCCATAGACCCATACCAAGGGAAAACGCCGTTTTTTCTCGATCTTCGGGCGCTAGTTCCACTTGCCAATAACCACTCTTTAGATCCAAGGTTGAGAAGATCTTCGAACCGGCCAGGGTGTCCAGGGTGTCATCAATCCGTGGCAGAGGATAGCTGTCCTTTTTGGTGACGTTGTTGAGCAATCGATAGTCTACGCAGAATCTTGTGGATCCATCCTTCTTCTTCACAAGCACTACCGGTGACGCCCATGGGCTGCTGGATGGCTCAATCACATTGTCTTTTTCCATCTCACGAATAATGCGTTCTGCTTCCTCACGCTTCGCCAATGGTAACCTCCTTGGAGCTTTATGGATGGGCCTTTCTTCCCCGGTCTCTATCTTGTGTTTGACTATGTCGGTTCTTCCCTTAGGTCCATTTTCTACCTCGAACACATCTTGATACTGACAGATCAGGTTCTTCGCTTCTGTCTTCTGTTCTGGAGTCAGTTCCTGGGCCGTCGACATGACCATTTCCAACAACTTCTTCGGGACCTTCGTCTCTTGTTGTACGTTTGCTTCTATTTGACGGGAGATGGAGGACACCATGGCACAGCTTCCCAAGATCGTACCTTTCTTGATGTTGACAGGGAAACAGTTCACATTCATTAGGCGGACTGGTATTTCCTTCTTTGCTGTCAACAACATTTTTCCAACGAGGACTCCTTTTCCAATCTTCTGATCGTCAGTGTTAGGTTCGACCATAATGACTTGCCCATCTTGGAAAGCGCCATTCAGGTTTGCATCGATTATAACCTCGGTTCTGCTAGGCAATACGACATCTTCTGCGAGAACAACTCAAGCGGCCACGTCCTCTCGTTGATGTAGAACCAACTCCTCGTTGTTAACCGCCATCACACCACGCTTCAGATCCAATTGTAACCCATGGGCACACATGATGTCCATGCCCAGAATCGCCTCATCCTCTATTTCTGCTACCAGCGCACAGTGTTTGATGGGAGTCGCTCCAATCGTAATGGTCACCTCTACTTCACCATGGACAGTCGCTGATGTTCCGGTTGCTGTCCTCAGTCTCCATTTAGTCGGCTCGGTGCATCTTGATGATTTGATAACATCGGGCCTCAAGATAGTCTTCGTCGCACCCGTATCCAATAACATGGTGTGAGGGATGTCATCAATGGTGGCATCCACGAAGACACTGCTGGTTAATCGCCGCAGGGCTATTACTTTCGTGGCTTTTGTCTTTGGAGGCCTTTGAATACGGGTCGACGTTTGCCCATCTGCACCGACCAGGCTTAGTTTCCCTTGTGGCTTCCTTCGTGGAGGATCCTGCCTGGCCTTGGGACACCGCCTGCGAACATGTCCTTCTTCCTGGCAATTGTGACACACCAGCGGATTCCTCCGCCTCAGGACTTGTTCCACAATGCGGCGAATATCCTCCTCTGTGGTATTATCCTTGGGCCGCTCCTCTGCAGCAGATCGGACCTTGACGCTGGCGGGTTCCTCTTCTTGGGAGTCCATGGTAGCTCGTACCTTAACATGTCCTCGTTTCGCCGCCTCGTATTCCAAGGCGTAGGCCAATGCGTTCTTGGATGTCTTAGGATGGGCCATTCTCAATGCCTGCTGGTTGTCCGGGTCACGGATTCCATCTACGAAGGTCTGCATCGTCAAACATTGCAGGAATTCATCAGGCGCTGTAGGATATGCCAACCGGGCTAGGCGCGCAACATCAGCCTCGAATTCCTGAAGACTCTCTCCGGATTTCTGGCAACGGTTTCTCAGCTGCGCATGGTACACCTCGGTCAGATGCGCCTGGCCATAACGCATCTTCAGCCTGTTCACCAGTTTGTGGAAGTCTTCTTGTTCCTCTGCCGGCATTTGTAGCACATCGCTAGCGTCCCCCCTCAAGGCCACAATTAACGAAGTGGCTTTTTCACTGGCCGTCCATCCGTTCGCCTTTCCTGCCGCTTCGAACTGTTTGAAATAGTTAGGCCAAGATGACTTCCCATCGAACGTCGGTGGTTTTATTTTCAAATTAGAAATTTCCGCTGGTCCTACCACAGTTTGGGCCTCATTATTTTCTGGTATTCCTGCTGGTGACGGATCCCCGAACATTCGCAACCCTGTCATGATTTGCTCGAGATTCTTAATTTTGTTATCCTGCTGGAATAGTATTTCTTCCACATTTTCCTGCAGATTCCTTGTCTCTTCTGATATTTTTACTACTAGTTTATCTTCGAGCCCTTTTGACTGCTCTAGAAATTCATCCTTCAAATTATCACACTGTTCTTGTAATTTAGTTTCCAGATTTCTCGACTGTTGTATTAATTTATCTTCAAGTTTCTCTTCTAAAATTTTCACATTTTCTTCCGTGTTTTTAGAATATTCCATTAATTTACTTAAGTCGTCTTTCAAATTTCCAAGATCGTCTTTGAAATTTCCGGATTGTTCCAATAATTTATTTTGCAATTCAGCTTTAAAGTTTCCAGATTGTTCCTTTAATTTAGCTTCTAAATTTCCAGATTGTTCTCGAAATTTCTCGTCTAAACTTCTGGATTGTTCCAGCAATTCATCTTTGAAATTTCCAGATTGTTCTCGAAATTTCTCCTCCAAACTTCTGGATTGTTCCAGCAATTCATCTTTGAATATCTTACTTAAATCAGCAGGACCGCCTGAGATTTCAAAGAAGAAGGCTTCTGGATCCTCCCCTGCTTCTAGTAGCGCTTGGTGTAGTCTCTCTTGCAAAATCGATTTCTTTCCGGAGATTTCCAATTCACGCTCTTCTAATTCGGCTTTTAATTCGGTCACTTTTAACTCTTTTAACAGCACTTTCTTTGAAGCCATTGTTTCTTTTTCGACACTGCACCTTGTTTAATAATTTGTTTAAATTCAATTTAATTTTAATTGTTTATTTATTTTCACGAACCTCGCACCTGACACCAATGTAACGATTTTAAAGGTTCTATTATTTTTATTTTAATCAAAACACGAAATAGTTAATAATCTAATTTATTTAAAAGTAACACTAATTAACACTAACTTAAACAATAATTTATTTATAAACTAATAAGTAATTTATGCCGCGTGCATTTTTATAGCCGGGGTCGTTTAGCTGGAACATTCCAGTGCGCGACAGAAAGTCTCATCGCTGACGTGATGTCGAAGCGTCCGAAGCTTCTCGTCTAAGACGCGTCGGTGTTGACGCATCAGTCAGGCTAGCACCGCAATCGTCACAATATATTTTAGATTAAGTGGAGAAGTGATGACAAAAAAATAATTTGTGATTATGATTTATCAAAATGTCACATATGGTTGTCAATTAAATACAAAACGGATTTATCAATATTGGCAAAGTACTACCGACAAGACTATCATTCCCTAAGCATTAATTTTGCATTATATTGCATTAATAATGCATATATTTAATAGTAAATTTAGAGCTTTCATCGATCGTAATTTCTTGGATTGGTTAACAAAGCTATATTGAATGAACTTTTAACTTATCCTGAAGGGAAAAAGTCCCGAAATACCGATGAAACAGTTTATTGTTTATTTGACCGAATTTCCGAAATTATTTCTAAATTAAATTATTGTATATTGTGACGTTTGCGGTCCCAGCCCGTCTGATGCGTCAACAACGACGCGCCTTAGACGAGAAGCTTCGATATCACGTAAGCGATGATCCGAGACTTTCTGTCGAACGAGCGAGAATGTTCGCGAGAAACAACCCCGGCATATAAAAATGCCCGCAGCCAAACGGGGGACAGTTCGACATTAATTAAGCAAGTGGACAGTTCGAAATTGAAGTCGCGTTATAAATATTCGCTCGGCTGTTAACATAAATTACTTATTAGTTTATAAATAAATTATTCTTAAGTTAATGTTAATTAGTGTTACTTTTAAATAAATTAGATTATTAACTATTTCGTGTTTTGATTAAAATAAAAATAATAGAACCCTTAAAAACGTTACATTGGTGCCAGGTGTGAGGTTCGTGGAAATAAATAAACAATTAAAATTAAATTAAAATTTAAACAAATTAGTTAAACAAAGAAACAATGGCTTCAAAGAAAGTGCTGTTAAAAGACTTAAAAGTGAACGAATTAAAAACCGAATTAGAAGAGCGCGAATTGGAAATCTCCGGAAAGAAATCGATTTTGCAAGAGAGACTACACCAAGCGCTACTAGAAACAGGGGAGGATCCGGAAGTCTTTCTTTTTGAAATCTCGGGCGGTCCTGGAGATTTAAGTAAGATATTAGAGGATAAATTAAAGGAACAATCTGGAAATTTGGAAGATAAATTAAAGGAACAATCCAAAAGTTTCAAAGATGAATTGCAAACTAAATTACTGGAACAATCCGGAAATTTGAAAGACGATCTAGATAAGTTAATGGAATATTCTAGAAACACGGAAGAAAATGTGAAAATTTTAGAAGAGAAACTTGAAAATAAATTAATACAACAATCGACAAATCTGGAAACTAAACTGCTGGAACAATCTAGAAATTTAGACGAGAAACTTCGAGAACAATCTGGAAATTTCAAAGACGAACTGCAAATTAAATTGCTGAAACAATCTAGAAATTTAGAAGACAAACTTCGAGAACAGTCTGGAAACTTAAAGGATGAATTTCCAGAGCAATCAAAAGGGCTCGAAGATAAATTAGTAGTAAAAATATCAGAAGAAACAAGGAATCTGCAGGAAAATGTGGAGGAAATACTATTCCAGCAGGATAACAAAATTAAGAATCTTGAACAAATCATGACAGGGTTGCGAATGTTCGGGGATCCGTCAGCAGAAA
This sequence comes from Dorcus parallelipipedus, assembly GCA_958336345.1. Classification (NCBI taxonomy): domain Eukaryota; kingdom Metazoa; phylum Arthropoda; class Insecta; order Coleoptera; family Lucanidae; genus Dorcus; species Dorcus parallelipipedus. The sequence goes on from OY284476.1 coordinate 32,085,652, forward strand.
TACCAGAAAATAATGAGATCCAAACTGTGGTAGGACCAGCGGAAATTTCTAAATTGAAAATAAAACCACCGACGTTCGATGGGAAGTCTTCTTGGCCTAACTACTTCAAACAATTTGAAGCTGCAGCAAAAGCGAATGGATGGACGGCCAGTGAAAAAGCCACTTCGTTAATTGTGGCCTTGAGGGGGGACGCTATCGATGTGCTACAAATGATGCCGCTAGAGGAACAAGAAGACTTCAACAAGCTGGTGAACCGGCTGGAGATGCGTTACGGCCAGGCGCATCTGACCGACGTGTACCATGCGCAGCTGAGAAACCGTTACCAGAAATCCGGAGAGAGTCTTCAGGAATTCGAGGCTGATGTAGCGCGCCTAGCCCGGTTGGCATATCCTGCAGCTCCTGATGATTTCCTGCAATGTTTGACGCTGCAAACCTTCGTGGGTGGAATCCGTGATCCGGACAATCAGCAGGCATTAAGAATGGCCCACCCTAAGACATCCAAGAACGCATTGGCCTACGCCTTGGAGTACGAGGCGACGAAGCAAGTTTCAAGAGGACACGTCAAGGTACGAGCTGCCATGGACTCCCAAGAAGAAGAACTCGCCAGCATCCAGGTGCGATCTGCTGCAGAGGAGCGGCCCAAGGACTATACCACCACGGAGGATGTTCGCCGCATTGTGGAAGTCTTGAGGCAGAAGAATCCTCTGCTGTGTTGGAATTGCCAGGAAGAGGGACATGATCGCAGGCGGTGTCCCAAGGCCAGGCAGGATTCTCCACGAAGGAAGCCACAGGGAAAACTAACTCTGGTCGCTGCAGATGGACAAACGTCGACGCGTATTCAAAGGCCTCCAAAGACAAAGGCCACGAAAGTAATAGCCCTGCGGCGATTAACCAGCAGTGTCTTCGTGGATGCCACCATTGATGACATCCCTCACACCATGCTACTGGATACGGGTGCGACGAAGACTATCCTGAGGCCCGATGTGATCAAGTCATCAAAACGCACCGAGCCGACTAAGTGGAGACTGAGGACGGCAACCGGAACTTCAGCCACTGTCCATGGTGAAGTAGAGGTGACCATTACCATTGCATCGACCCCCATCAAACATCGTGCGCTGGTAGCAGAAATAGAGGACGAAGCGATTCTGGGCATGGACGTCATGTGTGCTCATGGATTCCAATTGGATCTGAAGCGTGGCGTAATGGCGGTTAACAACGAGGAGTTGGTTCTACATCAACGAGAGGACGTGGCCGCTCGAGTTGTTCTCGCAGAAGATGTCGTATTGCCTAGCAGAACCGAGGTTATAGTCGACGCAAACCTGAACGGCGCTTTCCAAGATGGGCAAGTCATTATGGTCGAACCTAACACTGACGATCAGAAGATTGGAAAAGGAGTTCTCGTTGGAAAAATGTTGTTGACAGCAAAGAAGGAAATACCAGTCCGCCTGATGAATGTGAACTGTTTCCCTGTCAACATCAAGAAAGGTACGATCTTGGGAAGCTGTGCCATGGTGTCCTCCATCTCCCGCCAAATAGAAGCAAACGTACAAGACTCGAAGGTCCCGAAGAAGTTGTTGGAAATGGTCATGTCAATGACCCAGGAATTGACTCCAGAACAAAAGACAAAAGCGAAGAACCTGATATGTCGCTATCAAGATGTGTTCGAGGTAGACAATGGACCTAAGGGAAGAACCGACATCGTCAAACACAAGATAGAGACAGGAGAAGAAAGGCCCATCCGTCAAGCTCCAAGGAGGTTACCATTGGCGAAGCGTGAGGAAGCAGAACGCATTATTCGTGAGATGGAAAAGGACAATGTAATTGAGCCATCGAGCAGCCCATGGGCGTCACCGGTAGTGCTTGTGAAGAAAAAGGATGGATCCACACGGTTCTGCGTAGACTATCGATTGCTCAACAATGTCACCAAAAAGGATAGCTATCCTCTGCCACGGATTGATGACACCCTGGACACCCTGGCCGGTTCAAAGATCTTCTCGACCTTGGATCTAAAGAGTGGTTATTGGCAAGTGGAACTAGCGCCCGAAGATCGAGAAAAAACGGCGTTTTCCCTTGGTATGGGCCTATGGCAATTCACGGTGATGCCGTTCGGGTTATGTAATGCACCAGCGACATTCGAGAGGCTGATGGAGACGGTTCTGAAGGGTCTGTCCTGGACAACGTGCATGGTATACCTGGACGACATAATTGTGGTGGGGAAAACTTTCGACGACCACCTGAAGAATCTGGAAGGAGTGTTCCAGCGGCTTCGCGGAGCTGGACTAAAGCTTAGTCTCAAGAAGTGCCACCTTTTCCAGAAGGAAGTGAATTATCTAGGCCATATTGTTAATGGGAATGGAATCGCCGTGGACCCAGTAAAGATTCAGGTCGTGAAGGACTGGCCAACTCCCAAGAATAAACACCAGATAAGGAGTTTCCTAGGCCTATGCACTTACTATCGTCGCTATGTTCCCGGATTTGCGGACATCGCTAAACCGTTGACAAAACTCACTGAAGAAGGTCGTCCGTTTGAATGGGACCAACATTGCCAAATTAGTTTCGAACAACTAAAACAGTACTTGATAAGTGCTCCTATTCTAAGTTACCCTCTCCCAGAAGGCAAGTTCATCGTGGACACTGACGCTAGCAATGTTGGTATCGGTGGCGTACTGTCCCAGATCCAAGAAGGGCAAGAGAAGGTGATTGGCTACTTCAGTAAAGTCCTGTCAAAGCCGGAACGAAATTATTGCGTCACTAGAAGGGAATTGCTAGCCGTGGTAAAGTCCATAGAACATTTCTACAAGTACTTATATGGCAGACACTTTCTCCTGAGGACGGACCATGCCGCTTTAAAATGGCTCCTCCGATTCAAGAATCCTGAAGGACAAGTCGCACGATGGATCGAACGACTTCAGGAATACGATTTTGAAATCCAGCATCGGGCCGGAACTAGCCACAGAAATGCCGATGCTTTGTCGAGAAGACCTTGTGCCGAAGACTGTAAGCACTGTAGTCGGCTGGAGGAGAAAGTGGCCACGACTGCGAGGACGGCCATCGTAGACGACAAATGGCAAGGTGAAGAATTGCGACGAGACCAGGAGAACGATCAGGATTTGAAATTGGTGCTGGAATGGAAAAGTAGGGAGGCAAGGCCTACTTGGGAAGAGATAGCACCATGTGCACCATCCGTGAAATCGTACTGGGTGCAGTGGGACTCCATAGTGCTGGATCATGGTCTTCTGAAACGAACCATCGAGAACCAGGAAGGCACGGAACAGAAGACACAGTTACTGATCCCCAAGAATAGGGTGCCGGAAGTTCTGAGGGAACTTCACGATGGAACTTCGGGAGGGCATCTGGGAATCAAGAAGACTATGGAAAAGGTGCGCGAGCGATTCTATTGGGTGAACTACAAGGAAGATGTAAAGGACTGGTGTAGGAAGTGCGTAGTCTGCGCAGCTAGTAACGGCCCCCACAGACGAGGCAAGGCTCCTATGAAACAGTATAACGTGGGAAGTCCTTTTGAGAGAGTTGCCTTAGATGTAGCCGGCCCATTTCCACAAACGAATAGTGGAAATAAGTACATCGTCGTGGTGATGGACTACTTTAGCAAGTGGGTTGAAGCATACGCCCTACCAAACCAAGAGGCGATAACTATTGCTGAAGTCCTTGTCCGAGAATGGATCAGTCGGTATGGCGCGCCCATGGAGCTGCATTCAGATCAAGGGAGGAACTTTGAAACGGCTTTATTCAAGAACGTGTGTACTCTGCTCGGCGTCCGGAAAACTAGAACCACTGCACTTCACCCGCAGTCGGACGGAATGGTGGAAAGATTCAACAGAACCATCAACTGACATTTGTCCAAAGTCGTCTCCGATCATCAGAGAGACTGGGACACGTACATTCCCCTTTTTCTACTGGCATACCGTTCGTCCGTGCATGAGACAACAGGAGAGACACCAGCGAAAGTGGTATTTGGGCGAGAGCCAAGGCTGCCCTGCGACTTGAAGTTCGGCGTGAAGCCCGGTGAGGTCCCTGCCGACGAGAACTACGTTAGCGGCCTACGCAGGAAAATGGACGACATTCATAATCAAGTGCGTCGCAATATACAGACGGCCAGCGACCGAATGAAGGAGCATTATGACATCAATGCTCAGAATGGGGGATACCAACCTGGAGCACTGGTTTGGCTTTACAATCCTCAAAGACGTAGAGGTCTGTCCCCAAAATTGCAGACATCTTGGGAAGGTCCTTATAGAGTAATGAAACGGATTAACGATGTCATCTACCGCATCAGGAAGGTTCCGCATGGCAAACCCAAGGTTATCCACTTCAACCGAATGGCTCCTTACAACGGAGAAGAAAATGAGAGGACAGTACAACGGACGCAAGGTTCCGAAGTAAACTTCGAAACCTTCATGTTTCATCACGCCACAGGAAGTAAGGCGCGATTCGGAGTGACCACAGAGAGACAGCAAGACCTTTTTCAAGTGTCACCAGAGTACAGTCTGGCCCACTGTGTGGCAGAAGACCTAAGGATGTCCAAGGGGATAGCCCAAGTCTTCCGGAAGAAATTTGGTCAGGTCGAGGAACTCCTAAGACAGCACCCCATGGTGGGCAAGAGCCTGCAGATCATCCACACGGAGGCGGAACGAAGTCGACACGTGTACTACTTAGTCACCAAGAAGACATCAAGCGGTAAGCCTGACTATCGCAGTATTTGGAGAGCTTTATGGAGAAGAGACAGTTGGTGGAAGGCAAGGAGACGAAATTAGCCATTCCCAAGATAGGCTGCGGACTAGATGGGCTGGACTGGAGGGTCGTTCGCAGCATGATAGAAGTCATCTTCAACGGAACGGGAATTGAAGTTCTAGTCTGCAGTCACCACCCACAGGCAGCTGTTGGCAGTAGGAAAACCGTAGACTGCTATTTCTTCCAGACCGGATGTTGTAAAGAGGGACCAGCATGCCGATTTCGACATTTTCCTTCAAGGCTATCGGAACGTTCCGAGACGAAACGTTTTTAAGAAGGGGGCAGTGTGACGTTTGCGGTCCCAGCCCGTCTGATGCGTCAACAACGACGCGCCTTAGACGAGAAGCTTCGATATCACGTAAGCGATGATCCGAGACTTGCTGTCGAACGAGCGAGAATGTTCGCGAGAAACAACCCCGGCATATAAAAATGCCCGCAGCCAAACGGGGGACAGTTCGACATTAATTAAGCAAGTGGACAGTTCGAAATTGAAGTCGCGTTATAAATATTCGCTCGGCTGTTAACATAAATTACTTATTAGTTTATAAATAAATTATTCTTAAGTTAATGTTAATTAGTGTTACTTTTAAATAAATTAGATTATTAACTATTTCGTGATTAAAATAAAAATAATAGAGCCCTTAAAAACGTTACAATATTAAGTTTTAGTAAATTTAGTTTTTCTTCATATGGAAATTTATAATGTTTCTAAAGGACCTAAGGTACAGGGTTGTTGTTTATATTTTGAACGGTACCTACACATTTATTTTATTTTATTTATTTTTTTATTTTATTTATTTTATTTATTAATAGACATATCAAGAAATATTAAATATAAAAGTTTTAGGAATTTACCTGAACCGCCACAATTTATTTAAAAAAAGAAACGAATGACGATCTAACAAATGAGTATCAACTTTGTTATTTTAATTAGAAAATTCCAATGTTGTTGAAGTCCCGGTAATTTATTTTTAATGTTACCTTACCGGTAGGTAATGTTACCGTAACATTACCAACTCTTTTTTTTGAATAAAAATTATTTACCTAATATTATTAGGTAATTAATTAGTTAATTAATCTAATTCATTAATTAGAATTTTCTGATTAATTTGATATCAAACACACATCATTTTTTTTTTGTTAATAAAATGGGGTTTTCAATTTTCTTTTGATTATTTCACTAAATAATTTTTAAATATCTAGACCAAAGTCTTTATTCCTTCATTTCCTTTCTTTGTCATTGTAAATATTCCGTTTTTCTTCAAATTTTTTTAAATTTTTCTCCGGAAATTTTATAATTTAACCGTAAAGTTGTCTTCCGCTTAGTTTGTCTTTTTTTGTTTCGTTTTCGTTCTTTTTTTCTTATCATTAATAATTCTCTGTAATGTTTCGCTAATTTTTCATCGGAAATTTTCCCTGTCAATTTTATTCTGAAATTGCCGATCGTCTTTTGTTTTCTTAACTGAAATGTCTTTTGTTCCTCTATTCTTCATTGGAAGTTCCATGTACCGATTTTCTTTTTGTCTTTCCTTGTGATTGTAATCATCCTCTATTCTATTATGTTCTCGTTATTAGTATCACTAAACGTTTTTTTTTTTTTTTCAAAAATGAAATTTGGATATTCCTTTTTAAAACTTTCCTTTTCTCAATTTTTCACTCAATTGGCTTATTGCCTTTTGTCTTTATTTCCAGAAATGTTTTAACATGTCAGTGTGGCCTTTCATTTGTTTTTTTTTTTAATTTAGGAAGAATATTGTTTGAGATTTTCTGCAATTTTTTTACAAATTTTTCATTTAATTTGCCGGTCGCCTTCGGTTTCTTTATTAAAACTGCTTTCTTTATTAAAACGGCTTTCTTTATAATAAATTTATTCTTTTCTTATAATTTTCACTCGACTTACTTGCTGATCATCTTTTGTTTGATTAGAAAATTATTGATTAATATTTTAGGTCACGACATCCTATATGATAAGTTTAGAACTGAAATAATCTTTTGGAAAAATCATAGCTTTTTCCGTTATGTTGGTAACACAGGTAACATTCAAAAATTACCGGTAACAAATGAGTATTACCTTACCGGTAACACTGGAAATTTAGGGTAAGATAACGTGGTAAACTACCAATTCACGACACTAAAATACTATATACTAAAATATATTTTATCAAATTAGAAAATTTTTTTTTTCCTATTTCCAAAAGTATGTGTGCCTATATTTGGTGTCAAACTTTGTGTGATATTTAAGTTTGAAATTATTATTGTTTTGATATACTTTTATTAATTTATTTTATATATGTTAATTTGTCCTTGTTGTTGGCGTTTTGTCTTATAAAATGTACCAAATGAGCAGTTTTTTAACTATAATGAACATTTCTCACACAATAAAATTCTTATTAATTCAAAATTAAGACCACGCTTATTGCTCGTTATATGCAAGTGCTCGTTAGAAATGAAAAAAATATAAGTATATGCGATATGTACTATGAACACCAAAAAAATCTGGGCAACTGCACTCCTGCATTTTTGTGCTTATTTAATAAACTAATAAGTTTGAATAAAATTTTAAACAATTTATTTTGCTCGTTTTATGATAACTTAAAGAAACGCTATAAACGAACGAACAATTTTTTTTAACAATTAATTCGTCGTATTTAGATTTTTTGTCAGACTTCTACATCAAACAAAAAAATACTTTCAAATTTTTTAAAATTAAGCTCGCTATGTGCAAGGTAAAACAAAAAAGATTACAAAATTGGCCTCTATAAGCAAATTCTCATAATAAACGTGGTGGTATTAAACAATAGGAAACCCCCTCTTTTTAGAAGAGTTAGATGAAAACTGACCTCGGTGCCTGGAGCTCGATTTTTATTAGAAACTCAATGGTGAATGTCGCATTTTAATATCTTGTACCGTTTCGGAGCTACGAGGTGTTTTTCAAAATACTGCAATTTCTATAAACCATCGTAGCTCTTATGAAAATTTCTAATTTCTGTATAAACTTTCTTAAGGTACTTTTTGGCGTAGAATTCATTGCTCTTAATTACAATTGTCTGAAGCGCAGTTCTCGAAATATAAGCAAAACTTCCGAATTTTTATATGGAACAGTCTGTATATTTTTACATTTCTGAAAAGAACATAAAATTACCTTAAAAAAATATAATATATTTGATATACAGTGCGGGACAAAATTATAACCGCACTCCAATTCTTGTCATAATTCGCTTTATGTTAGGAGAATTTGGCTGGGAATTTTTTTGTTGAAAGCATTAGTTATTTGTTTTTTAAAAGCACCCCAACGTTAACAAACAAAACTACAAAAAAAAGTAAAAAATTGAGAGAAAATTTGAAAAATGTGCTTTTTCAGTGGGACAAAACTATAACCGCAGTCAACTTTTCCATGTTTTATCATCAGCTGTTATACCTAATGTTTTAAAGTTAGTCTTGAATACTGTAAATAAACATTGGCCAACAAAATTCCGCGTGGTAGAAAGCTGTCGGAGTTAGAAAGGGGTGAGATCGATGCTTTACACGAAGAAAGAAGGAGTAATTATCAAATTGCGCGATATCTGGGTCGGAATGAAACGGTAGTGCGAAATTATCTTCGCCATATACTTGAGTACGCCACAGCAAAACGTTCTGGACGTCTGACTAAAAGATAAACGTCATATCTGGCAAACAGCGCCAAATATCGCAAAGTCGGCTGCGGAAATCAAACACGCTCTCCACCTTAACGTTTCCTCAAAAACTATTACCAGGGCTATAAAGAGTACAAATGAGGATGAAATGTACACCAGCGCTTACTACCCTACATAAGGAACGCCGCGTCGGCTTGATTTTGCTCGTCGAAATCTGATCAGGAATTGGTCAAAATTTTGTCCTTCCCAAACGCATTTTCGCAAATTTACTTTGCGTTTTTTAATTTATTAATCTAATACTATTAATCTAATACTATTAATTAATAACTATTGGATCGATGCGTTTTTCTTTAAACAACAGTTTACAGAAATCTCGTCCAAATTCTCCCAATATAAGGCGAATTATGACAAAAATTCGAGTGCGGTTATAATTTTGTCCCGCACTGTATTAATCAAAGCATTTGCGAGATATAAGCTTTTCAAGATTTTGGCAATATTTCAGTAGGCTATGACTTATTATTGAAACAACTGACGTTCTTTTGCATTGTCACAGTAGACTACTGTCAACGTTCAACGCATACTTTAAAGCGATTGTTAAATTATTTTCATAAAAATCAATGCAAAATGTGAGAAGTACGATAAGTACGATTAAAATGCTTTATAGAAGTAGGTGAAAATGTAGATGCAGTTTGTAATTTGTATCAGGAACGATACCTTGAAAGAAAGCAATCCGTTACAGACATTTTCTTCCGCCTCAAAAATAATTTAGTAAATATTGGACCATTTTTAGGTGAAAGAAAATATAATCAAAGAGTTGCCATCATTTTTAGGCGAAAGAAAATGTCTGTAAAGGGTTGCTTTCTTTTATTTGATGTTGGCATAAAAGTAATAGAAAAGCCACTTTACCTACAATATTCTTTATGGATTTCTTGGAATAACTACGCCAACTAGATACCACTTGCATTAATATTTGGTGAAAATCCATTCTCGATCAAGCAAAACTTGTTTACAAAATATGATACACGTAATCGAAAATTTTTAGGTCACAACTATCCCGCAGTCAATCCTGGGACACACTGTACATCAGGAACAAGTGTACTAACACACCAAACAAAGAATTGTGACATTTGAACATTTGATAGCCCATGAAATTCAAAAATTCCGCATATTTTTTGCTCAAACCTCATATTTGTTTTTCAAGGCTTTTTGACAAACCACATTATAAGGAGATCCAAAAAAGGAAATTTTCGGTTATAATTTTTATAAAATATCGTAACTATTGTTTGCACTTTTTTTTTCTGATTGCATCAATTCTAGAAGGAAAATTCATACCTTTCAAGCTACTACAATGTTTGGTTTTTGAGAATTTCGATTTTCCGAGTTTCCCGACAAATTAAAAAAAAATTATAAAAAGTTTCTCGTGTTACGAACTTTATGAGTGACGCTGTTATTTAAAACAAAGAAAATTCATTTGTCTTCAGGGACACTTTTATAAAATAGTCTTAAATAAAATTAATTGAATTAACACCGGTGGAAATAATGCTCTCGCCAAATTATAAAATATTATACACTTCACAAAAAATAAAAGCAGTCATTCTCGTTTGTTGACGTATGTAACGAGTATTCAATTGAAAAGTTCATCAAGCTGGTTTTGATTTTTTCATGAAAATGAGATGACTTCCTAAACGGATTGACGTTTAATGGATGACAGTTGTCAAACAGTTGTAGTGTTTTGCTTATAATACAAAGTGGTCAAGAATCACTGTTTGAGTTGGCAGTGCTGACTTACAATTTTAAGTCGTACAACTGGAGTAACTTCCGGTTATTGACGGCTTGACACTCACAGCCGCCACTTTACAAGCGTCATTTGACATTTCAAATTCAAATTAAAACGCTAATCTTTATTCACATAACCTAATCTCTGTCCCTGTTCAGGTTACGTCAAATAAATCAACAAAACATATATCCGGTTACAGTGCTGCAAATAGCCGAATAAAAAATGCTCTTAACTGTACTGCCTACTCAAACAGTTTTTTTGGCCACTTTGTATAACGTGACTTAGCGCTTTCGTTTGTTGCATTGAGCAGAATATCTTCATCTCGTATTAACGTATGAGGTAAAAACAAGATATGAATACTTTCAGTGCATTTTAGTACAGCAAACACAATCGCTAAACGCCAAGTGACATTTCGTGTTTATCTAATTCAAGACTTGCTTCACAATGTTATGAAAAATTCAAAGGCTACTTGATGAACTTTTTTATTGAACACTTAATATGTTTGGCATAGCTGAAATTTTTTAAATATTCTTTTATCTTCTGAAGCGGATAAAAAAGAACAATGACGTATGTCAAAAGTGTGAAGTGGGTCAATTTCTTTGCACGTAAGTGTATTTATATAAAATGAAAAATACCATTTTTATGGGTCGATTCTGCCTTATATCTGTAAGGACAGTAAGATCTGTAAGCGTGTAACTCCATTGTTAAAATAAGGAATTTAGAAATTCTGTGGAAGATGATTTCTCCTAGGGCACTAGGATTACTTGTAAGTCTCTGCGATATTATCTTAGAGACTTGCAAGAAATCGTATCACACTGAGAAGTTCAGAATTCCACTTTTTAATAATTGAGTTACAAGCTTATAGATCTTATAGTCCTTACAAATGTGAGCAGAATCGACCCATATGTTTTGCGTTTCTACTTTTTCTTAATAACCTCGAATATGTTTTAACCCTGAAGAAGCAGTCACTCGAGCAAAACGCAAAGAAGTGTGCAATGTCTTTTAACGGAAAAAACTAATCTTCTAAAATTAAATGGAAAAATAATAGCAGAGTTTTTAATTAGCTAGAAAGTTCTAATAGTGATATTTTTTTAAGAAAGTACAAAGCAAGTAAATGAAATAGAAAACTTCTGAACCACAGATGGATGAACCAATTTTAAGAAATATTATTTGAGTAAATTTTTTTCATGCATTAGTTCTTTATTAATGTGTCAAATATTTTGAAATGTGTGAAATTTTATTTCGGAAATTAAAAAATTATACATAGAAGCATGCTTGCATAATGTTAGTAGCTTATTGTTAATTTGCAGCAAGAAGCGTGGTGTCAATACTAAATGTTACATGTTCCTAATGGAGTTACAAAATTTCATGCTATATTTACTAGCTTTATATTAATAATGTGTATTATTTTGTCAGGATTATATTAAGAAGGTACTTTAAATTGAAAACTGCTGAGATGGACACCTGGTCTTCTTGCTCCAAGGTACTGAATATCACACCAGGATTATTACTCACTTAGTATACGCAAGAAATTGATTTAAATATTTTAAAATTTAATACGAGAGCTTCATTTTGTGTATGAGTAATGAACCTATGTTGTAAAAATAATTAATATATGTACGAGTTAATAAATTCACTGATATAATTCATTTTTTAGCCTATGAGCACACCAGATCCAACAAATCACCATGCTGTAAAGCCAGAACCATCGGAGGTCCACTAACATCATCAGTAACCTGAAGAAACAATCATGTATTTTTACATGGGCTGAACATCATATGAATGACTTGTCTGTTTGTTCATTGCATTACATGTTCATTTTGTTCATTATTGAGGTATACATATCGTGGATTGGAAAAAATATTGAATTACTTCTACATCACATCGTTTCAGTTTTTTCAAGTTCGTTTCATTCTGAAATCTTTACGATTAGAGTACTTTATAACATACTGCTTGCTTTAATACATTAATTACTCCTTCGAGTTTTATTTTCGTGTGTATGTATATATCAGTCCAGTCATTTATATTTTGTTTTTGATTACATGAAAAAGAAATGTGATGCAGTATAAATAATATTTATATAGAGAGAATCAAAACAGAAGGTTTCAAAATGAAATGATTTAGATTGTATAAAGAACTACTTAATGCGTTTTCACTTGCATTTTGTAAAAAAAATAGTATCATGCTTTTTTGTGTATTCAACAAAATTTCATAAATAAATTAAAGATCCCTATTATATTGTTTAAGTATCGGATGCCTTTCAATGTTAAAATTCATATGTTTGAGTAACATGTTTGTTTATGAAATTTTAGCCACTTTTTAGTTTTAAGATGCAGTGAATTGTGAAGGATTTTTCACGCTCAAAGCTAACAAAATTGCCATTTTTTTTTTTTAATTTCACAGCTTCGCCGTGTAAAATCCTTCAGTGACTATAATTAGGAATTTTTACTAAATAAGTGCATTATTTTGAGCAGTAGGCACACTGCGGTATTTTTTACATAAACATATTCCTGGCCATTGTGAATATAATATTAATAATAGAGAAATTTTATATGAACCAAGATTTCTGAAGTATCCATTAGGACTCTACATATAAGTGTAAAATCTGTTTATTTAGAAAATGCTGCTGCTGCGAGTGTACGGTTGAAAATAGCCCAAACATTTTACGTTTGAAATTATAGGAAATAAACTGTTATAATGTATAAATATATAATAAATATGAGACTTTGGTTGAACACCAAATAAAAATGCATCGCCCGTGTTCGTTTCAAAGTGAAACAATTTAAACCATGTGAGGTGAAAGTGCGCGATAGTTTTCTTTTCATATAACGTAGAATTTCTAGTACATTAGTGATATAATTGTGACTAATTTCAGTGACAATGTTTCTGTTTCATGCTTTCTTTTGATGTGCATTTCTGCTCTCGTTTTATTTTACACATTAACGATTGATTATTGCAGTTCATTCTTTAACTTTGAAACATTCCATAATCATTTTTGGCATATTCGATGTAGGTACTCTATATTTTACAATGATATCAATGTTTGTGGTGTGCTATTTGCTAAGTATATTTTTATACAAACTCAATTTTTAAACAAATTATAAACCTAGAAAATGGTTCACCGACTGGTATTGGCAAATAAAACAAACACTTATAAAGCTGTGCTGAACAGAAGTGCACATCTTAGTTTTCAATACACCTAGAGTCAGCATGTCAAAACAAAAATTGTAGGGCTATTGGACTTCCACAAAATTTTGAAATAAATATCTTAAAATATTTACCAGTTTTATTTTTCCTTATTATAGCAAGATAAAAAGTGAGCAAATAAAAATCAGATTAGAGTAGGCGGTGTAAAGAAAATGTATATCTGTGATTAACTGAATTAATTTATTAATGTAATAATTTCATGAACTGTCAAATTTATCAAGTTCTTATTTAATCACAGACATACATTTTCTTTGTACCGCCTACTCTAATCTGATTTTTATTTGCTCGCCGTTTATAACTGTACTAGAGCCTCTTTTTCTAAGTATCTACATAACAACTAGTTTTGTTTCCTTGTAACGACACATTTTTATAATGTCCTTGGTATTCATTTCAGTGGCGTTCCGACTTTGTGCTTTATAAGGTAATTGGATAAGTAAGGTACACCCGCCAACAAAAGTTAAGCCCAAGTAAGTGGCGCTGGTAACTGTGGTGCATTAGAATTGGACAACCCTTAAAATTCTGCACCGATATGAGAGTTTACGCCGCACAGTGGTTTTAGGTTCTATAGAGATGTGGAAAAAACTAATTATTTTTGAAATTATCATTGTCCGTTATCACTTTTAATTTATTTTACTTTTTTTGATGCATTATGTCTTTAAATGAATAAAATAAAATGAATTAAAATTAAGCCGAATAAAAAAAAATAATTATTAAAAATCAAAATCTAAAACGAAATAGAAACTTATACATATTTTTAACACCATAAGAAATTAGAAACTAAGGCACTGGATGAACAACAAAGGTTTCACATCAACAGGTCGACAGTTGAAGCGATATTTACAGTATGTCAAATATTAGAACAATTGTAACCTAAAACGAGGGTCGCAAGTGGTCGCAGCTAAAAAGTATTTTATTACTTAATTAGAAGTCTAATGTATGCAGAAAAATAGGTTAGAACATAGCGCTCGACGGAGCTCGAAAATTATGCCCTATTAAATTTTTTCACAAAACATTTTTCAACAATTCTTCGAGTCCTCTATGTAATGGCACAACAATTGAAATAATTATTTTTATTCAGCATAACATATTCTCAAATAGTGCTGCTATTCATTAAAAAATATTTCTTTAATGTAGTAATAAAATCGTAAGAGAAATTCGTATAAAAATATGATGAATTTTTACACTGTCAGTAAGCATTACAACTCAGACGACTTTAAGGGCTTATATAAGAATGCAATATGGAAATATATCTGATTATTTTGTCAATATACATCAGTTAATCATTAAAAATTACTAATTTAAAATCAAAATGCTCCTTGCAGCATTTTGAAAAAAATGGGTTTTTTCCGCATATTGACCACTGCGCCGTTGCTTTCGCAGGTAACAGACCCTAAACAATAAAACTTACTTCGAGAATGAATGAATGTATTTGCATTTTTTTAACTAGCTACACCTAATTTGACGACGTTACCGTGGTCTTTTGAAGTTTCATTTTAGTTATTTTTTGTCTGCGTTTTATCCTAATTTTACAAATTTTAAATGGTTGATATGAAAATTAAACAAATATATTTGAATTATTTTTTACACACACTGTGTCCACGGATTGATTTTCACTACAGAAAAAAGTTTTTCATTTTTGATTTTTCATGAGAAAGTCATATGTTATAAAATTTTTTGCTTGTTAAAAGTCCTAAAAATGTTGTAAGAAACAATAAATTCCGACTAAGAACTCAGGAAAACTGAAAATAATGTTTCCACTTTCGTAATATACAGCAAAGTTCAAAAATCATTTTAGCCGGTATTAATTAATATTACGAAGAGCCGATCTTTTCACATTTTTGTAAATTTATTTACCCCATAAAATCCTTAAGCTATGTACACACAGCGACAGAACCCCTTAAATGGAAGATTCGTTTCCTGAAAAAATATTTATAATTAAAAGGAATTTTCAGTTGATTGATTTCAAGCCTGTACTTAAAAAAAAAATTCGAAGCAAAAACGAAAAAATAAATAAATTATTCTTTATTTGTTCATGGGTTGCTTTGAATTTTTTTTCTAGAAAATATACAGGGTGATTCATAACATGTGCGAAAAACTTTAAGGGCTTATTCTCCGAGTAATTTGCGTCAAAAAAGTTCATATAAACATATGTACAGGGTGTAATATTTAACCGGGTCTATTCAATATCGCTGTTCCTATTGAATATATGGAAAAATGTTTTATACAAAACTATCATCTTTTCAAGGTTCGCATAATTTAAAATATATAGGGTCTCAATTTGGCTGTACGATGTGTAACTTCGTTAGTTTAAATGGAGCACCCTATATTTTATAACGAATTTGAGCTTGTTAGGTTATTTTAGTTTGATAAAGGTTCCCTGCACCTAAGTGCTATGGTTTTTAAGATATTAGGTTTTCCGAAAATACAGATGTAGCTTTTATAATTAATATCTCATTAACGAAGAAAGTTAGAAAGCAGATATTGTGGTACTGTTAAAAGCTATGTGGAAGGTATCTACCGCAGTAACAAAATTTAATTTTCTTTAAACAAGGATCCACTAAAAATATTTCCATTTCGACAGCAAATGAAGGGCAATAATTTTTGTTTCTTAAATGGAACGGTGTTATTTTTATATCGTCGTTATATACTCCATAAAATTATCTTTCAATTAGTTATACACTTCCCTATACCAATTACTGACAGTTGAGGAGATATTTAATATTATTTCATAATTTCTGCATTTTAACATATTAATTAAAATCAGGAGTGAGTATTTACTCAAACATGTACTTGTTTTGAGTAAAATGTCAATTTACTAAGTTTTTAAGTCCTGGTTGTTGTTGTATTGTTAAATACATGATTATTTAATTCCATTGTTAAGGCTTGTGGTAGGTTAAACCGTAACGAGGGAAATAATTGAGGACCTTGCTGCAAGAAGGACGCAGCTCCAAAATTAAGACTTTTGCGAAAAACGCAAAAAACAAGTCTGGTTTCCTGCGCCAATGTTACAAGACGCATCTCCTATTTCACTAACTTAAGGTACATGCAGTGATAGGATCTGCGTCGTTCTTACACTAAACGATAGTACATGTTTCGTATAATTTTACTAGTATAAAAGCTCAATTTAGGTTAAAATTGGAGCTGCGTCATTCTTGCAGCAAGATTCTCAATTTTGATTGGTATTTTTACTGATTGTTAAGTTTTCTCAAGTGATATTGCTTAATCACACGATTAACTTGATCGTGTGGTTAACTACGTTTCATTCAATTGACTAAGACTTCTTGTACTAAAGTTTAACTTTTGTTTTATGTCAAATAAGAAAGTGTGCTTTACACGAAGTATTTATTAATCATATTTGAATATTACAAAACCTTTGAAAACTGTCCGAACAACAAAATAATTCTAAGATGTCTTGTAATTTTAATTCACATTAAAATGCAGGAATTATGAAATAATAATAAATATCTGCTCAACCGTCAGTAATTGGTATAGGGAAGTGTATAGCTAATTGTATGATAATTTTATGAGGCACCTAACGACGACATAAAAATAATACCGTTCCATTTAAAAAACAAAAGTCGTTGCTCTTCAATTGCTGCCAAAATGGAAATAGCTTTACTCGATCCCTGTTTAATGAAAAGTAAATTTTGTAACTGCTGTAGATACCTTCAACTTAGCTTGTAACAGTACCACAATATCTGCTTTCTAACTTTCTTCGTTAATGGAATGTTAATTATAAAAATTACTGGACATTAGCGACATCTTTCGATCGCTTGTTGACCTGATATTGCAGTAGGATTGACAAATTGAAGCCAGTCCGCTACATAATAAGTCATCCCAATGCAAGGCTGTGCTGTCAAAGCATATGAGAATGCACAAAAATTATAAAAATTACATTTGAATTTTCCGAAAACCATAAATAAAGCCTAATATCTTAAAAACCATAAGACTTAGGTGCAGGAAACCCTGATTAAACTTACCCTAAAATAACCTGATAAACTCAAATTCGTTGTAAAATATAGGGTGTTCCCTTTAAAATAACGAAGTTACACATCGTACAGTCAAATTGAGACACTCTATATATTTCAAAAAGATTTTAAATTATGCGAACCTTGAAAACATGATAGTTTTGTATAAAATATTTTTCCATATATTCAATAGGAACAGCGTTATTGAATAGACCCGGTTAAATATTACACCCTGTAATGTTCATATGAACTTTTTTGACGCAAATTACTCAGAGAAGAAGCCCTTAAAATTTTTCGCACATGTTATGAATTCTGTATAAAACCGACTAAAAATTACTGAAAACAATTTTGACATGATTCTTGTAATTATATACATTTTTCATAAAAATTAGTGTCAGCCCATTTAAGGGGTTTCTGAAACCAGTCACGTACTCAAATTTTAAGTAAAAAAATCGCTAATCAATTTTATTCACTTGATGTAGAAAAAAATCATAGTAGACCTTGAGAATTAATTTACTGTGAGAAAATTTACCAGAGTAGTTGCTGAAGCTCCACCTTAAAATAGGATCATTTTTTTTAAATAATAAAATAATAATATATAATAATAATAAACTCTGTTAGAAAATCAATTTTTCTAAATTGAGAATGATATTTAAATTTTAGTAAATTTTACATAATTTAATATTTTTTATAATTGAAGTGACATAAAAAGAACAATTTTTACGGAGGAAATATAGAAGGGGAGCGTTTCAAAAATATTTTTTTAACTTTATTAAAAAAATCTTACCGATAGATTACACCTTCGAGACACTTCACTTATTGACAACCCACTATTATACAGTCTTAAAACCTATGTCTTTAATTAAAACTGTAAGTTGCTCATTATAAAAGAGATTGATTCCCCAAATATGAACGATATTGCTAAAAAATGAAAAACTGACTTACCACAAGCGCGTGCAGTTCTTTTGTTTTGAAACCTCTGCTTAGTTTATGACTTGTTGAGGCAAGTCCGCTTTCAATAAAAAGCAATAAACTGCAATAAATTTTTTATTTACGTTTGCAAAAACTAGGTCAAGGTCTCAGACGCAGCGATCGTCATTGGCACTTTTTTTTAATAACCGTGTTTCACCGACAATTACTGGAATAGCGAAATGCGTTTTTCGAAATAAAATGCATTTAGACGAAATTTAAAAAAATATACAGTACAGTACAAAATGCATATCGAACGTGTTGTCATACCTGTGCATTCATTATAACTTTAGCATTTTACTAAAGTTCACTTCTTGTTCTTGGCACTGATATTTGTAATTACAATAAATGTTCAAAATGTTGTCCTGAGGTATTAACACATAATTCGCCATAGCAGAGCACTATGTCTACCAATTCCTCATTGGAATACACATGAGCCATATTTATTACTTATTTACACTTAAATTAAGTTATGTACATACATATCATACAGATATCAAACTAACACAAAACAAACTACACACTACGTAAATTTGATAAATTCTTTCATTCTAACCTCCTCCCTAATGTAAGCATCTGTGAAGTTATGATATGACAGCATGATAATAAAAACAAACAATAAAAGAACGAATTTTATTTTATGACAGTGCAATTGTAACCAATAAATCGCCAAGACGAATGTAGGTAAACGTTTCTGAAAATTTTGTTTAAATTTTGTTTTAAACCACAATCAAATTTTCATCACGAAAACTAATTAAGCCACTCGTTTCTTGGATTTAATTAATATTTATCAACATTTTTAGTAGACATTTATTTTCGTCTTATTACTGAACATAAACACAGATCGATGTACTGTCATGAAAATAAAACAAATAAAACCGAAATGCATTATTGTGCTACGAATTCAGTTTGCTTTTAAATTTTACTTTAAATAAATAAGCATAAATAAAATGTTAAAGTAGCGACATCTTTCGATCGCTTGTTGACCTGATATTGCAGTAGGATTGACAAATTGAAGCCAGTCCGCCACATAATTAGTCATCCCAATGCAAGGCGGCCATGTGGAGTTCTCGGGCTACGGTTCTGCTGACGAAGGCCCAACTAGGCCTGAAACAGCTGTACAGAGCCTGCTCGGGGAATCCGCTGCAATCAGAACCGATTTGCACAAAAATTTTCATAAATAAAATAGTAATAAGTAATTGCAATAAGGAACGCCGGGTGAAGACGTTTTTATTTAGAATCCTGACGAAACTTTTTTGCGACGGACAAACATGAGCTAGCCCAACAAATACGTCTCGGTATTTATTCGTTTATGGTCACAAAAAACACCAATTCTGCGCAGCTGAGACATTTAAATCCATTTAAATCGTCAACCAGCGTTACTCAAACAATTTCTTTGAAAACGAAAACTGACTTTTCCCGGAGTTATTATTTACTTTTTCCCTATTGTTGTATAACAAATTTTGCTTCTTTTTTTGACTACTATCTGTGGTTTCAATTAAAGACATAGGTTTAGAGACACCCAGTATAAACCCACTATAATACCTCTTTCTTCAAGAGTTGTTTCACGTTGGTTTAACATACGAGGCATTTTAAAAGTACTTTTGTCAGTTCCAAGATCTAACAGAAACTAAACAAAATAAAACCACAGTATACTTAGTGCAGCTCTAATTTGCAATATTAATACCCCACCAATTCAAAGAAAAGCGTTATAATACGTTTATCGCGTAGAACCGGCTGTCTACATTTTTCATTAGCAGTTCCGGGAAAATTTTCTTATTTTCTAGATTATCGAATTCTTCCCTAAGAAATGTAATGTTTTTCATTTTAGGCTAGCTGTGAAATATATTGGAATTATTGCTAAATGTATTGACACATAAATAGAATATTAAAGCCTTAAAAATTCGTCCATTTTTATTAGTTTAAAATTATTTTATTTACTAAATAACATTCATATATCCAACATTTAAAATTGCGTTTCTCTGAATTTAAAACTGAAAATCGGTCAGCCAAGAATATCCTGCATGTTATATGTATAAAGGCTACGGAGAGAGACATCGTAATATAAGGTTGAATTAAGAGGGCTGTCCAAATTTTATGTTTCGCACTTGAGCCACTGTGGGCATAGGCATTACTTTTGTCGGCGGGTGTACCACCAGTTTTTTTCTCTCACTCTCTTCTGTCTCTTAATTTGAGGTTAATGTCACTTGCGACGTCATCGTAAACTATAGAAACAGTAATTTATGTTAGTTTGTTAAATGGATACGCACGTCATTAATTTTATCTGCATAGAACACATCAATACTTTCAAACCATAACCAAGTAATAAGTCGTAAGTTTTACTTTACAAACATTCGTATAAAAACGTTCCTTTTTCAATCCCAACTAGGTACTTACAGCCGGTGACATAATTATTAGGCACCCCTACAATTTCTCAATATTGCGGTACCAGTAAACAAGCGGTCTTTACCTGATAATTCCTAGATTTATGGATGATCTAGACAGAAGGGTGATAGGGGCAATTTTCTCAATAAACAATGTGTTGGGGTATTATCTTAAAATGCTCTTATTCCACATTTAGTTGTAATTAGTACAGAGACCTATGCGCATCAAATTTTAAAATTTCTATGCAGAATTTTTATTATTACAAATCCGCGTAGTTTAATAGTGTGTGCCTTTATCAAAGTGTACAGTAGAATGCCGAAAACTAAAGAACTGAATCAGTTAAAACGCGCTAAAATTATTGCATTGCATTCCGAAGGATTATCGCAAGTAGCAATTAGTAAAAAGATTAAATGTTCACGATGTGCTGTACAAACGACACTAAAACGTTACCATGAAACAGGGGATATGAAATCTAGGCCGGGAAGAGGACCGAAACGAAAAACTACCCAGCAGCAATCTTTGACTGAGCGACGTCGGACGGCAAAAGATTTATCAGTTGCGTTAAATCGCGAATACAATTTAACCGTTTCATTTAAAACCGTCAGTTGACGACTCAGAGAAACTGGCCTGTCTGCAAGAAAAGCCAGAAAGAAACCGTTGTTTGAAAAAAAAAAACAGAAAACAACGCATAGCATGGGCTAAAATACAGACAATGGACAGAAGCAGACTGGGCTAAAGTGATATAGTGCGATGAAAGCAATATAAAGGTAAGTCATGCATGAGTATGCGGAACTCATATAGTATTAAAAATTATATAATTAAATCCTTTCAAAAACAAATAAAAACGACAGTACTAATAATTTCAGGTACACTTGTCTTAGGTTTTTGGTACATCTGGCGCAGTCTACATTCGCCGGAGACCTGACGAAGAATATCGAACCGAATGTGTAGTTCCTACCATAGATTAGAGATGGACGATATATCGTTATCGACCGGTGACTTTGTCGCTGTTACTCGCTGGTCGCTGGAACTACCGGCGACTTGTGTAACATAAAACCAGCGACCGGTGACAAGAAAACTGTATTGGTGCTTCCTCTCCCGGTTACTTACTTGACGCTCGTATAGCGTTCATGGCGATCGCTGTTGCTACGTCGCCGTTAGGCCTGTGGAAGCTGATCACTTCTTTATTGAGAACAGATTATTGTGTTGTTTCCGACAAGGGTATTAGTTGTTACTCCTATTTATTTGCAGTATCAACGAAATATTGTTGGTGTCAAGTAAATATCAGTCTAGTTTTCCGTAATCAGTTATTACATAGCTATCTTCGCCTGAGTGACGACTTGATGATTAGTTCCGCTACACTTACTTTAAATAGATCTTAAAACTGATGAGTTTTGATCTTAGTTTTTCTATTACACAACAGTATTTTGTTGTGAATTATGATTTCTCCGTTTTCATCGGTCAATAAATCATGACTACACGAAGTTACAATTACATTTTTGTCACTATTCATTTTAATTTGTATAATTCCAGATGTGTAAACACTATTTTCAAATTTGAAAACAAACCTAACCTCACAAGGTAACTTTTCCCGCAGTCTCAGAGCACGGGAACTTGGGTTTACACAATGTGCACGCTCCGGTGTTTAGAAATGTGAAACAAATCTAACCGGTAATTGTTTGGTTCTTGGCTGAGCGGGTTTTCTATAGGCTTAATTTGTTATTAACCTTTATTACAACTAATGAATACTAACATTTCACTTAACTAGCTTGTTATGTTACAACGGTTACATACGTTATATTCTTGGTACGCTTCATCGTATGTTCCTCGCAGTGTTGCCAATCTCTCGTATTAAAACTCAATCCTTACACGCCCCTGTTTAAGTTTTATTAACACATAATCTTCAAATCTTATGGGCAATCTTCTTTCTCGTTTCGGTCTTTCATTTACTTCAGCACTGTCGCTTCTTTCTTGATTTAGTTGTAAATTGTTGTCTTTATCTACATTACAATTATTATTATTACTAATCGGGGTATTTACAGTTACGTTAGTTGTTATATCAGTTTGTAAATTACGAGAAGTAACAGTCTCATTATCTTGATCAATATTTTGATTTCGAGGAACAAAATCATGTTTTGAAAATCTCAACTGTCGACGGTTTCTCCTCAGTAATTTATTATTTTCATCCCTAACTACATATGATCTAGGCGTATCATGCTTAAATTCTATTCTACCTTTTTCCCAATCATTGTCTTTTTTAATATATACATTCTGTCCTATTTCTAAATTTGTTAATGGCTTTGCACCTCTATCATAATAATGCTTTTGCCTTTCTTGACATTTCTTCAAACGTTCATGGATTATCTCTCGGTTTGCATAAGTTGGATTTAGTTTATTTGCAGTAACCGGAATTTTTCCTTTTAATCTACGACTATTTAAAAGTTGACTTGGAGATAAGCCTAAAGTTACTATTGGAGTATTTCTATAATCCATTAACGCTAAGTCTATGTCTTTTCCTTTTCTAAACAAGCTTTTTACAATGCCAACAGCTTTTTCTGCTAGGCCGTTAGACTGTGGGTAACGAGAGCTAGAAGTTATGGATTTAAACTGATAATCTCTTACAAAATTTTTAAATTGGTAGCTATCAAAAGGCATGTTATCACTAATTAAGATATCAGGTATTCCTTGCCTTGAAAAAATTTCTTTGAAATGTTTTATAATTTCGGTTGAGTCTTTGTATTTTAATTTCTTTAGTTCTAACCATTTACTATACGAATCTATTACTACTAAATGTTCACTTCCTCCATAATACAATATATCTGCTGCAATTCTGGACCAGGGTCTATTCGGACATTCGTATGGTATTAATGGCTCTTTCGGGTTATTCTTTTGAAATTTTTCACAAATTTCGCAATTACTTATAAACTCACTAATATCTTTTGACATTCCAATCCAGTATAACAAGTCTCTCGCCTTAGCTTTTGTCTTTTCAGTCCCTAAATGATTTTCATGCAGTAAATTTAACATGTACAGTTTCAAACATTCAGGAATTACAAGTCTTTCATTATAGTAAACTAATCCCTCATCTACAGTAATATCTTGTCTCAATTTCCAGTAATGCTTCACACTAGTGGACAATTTATAAGAATTGTTTGGCCATCCATATGTGCATAGTTCGATTATTTTTTTAAGATTCTCATCTTCTGCTGTTTTTTTCTGAAACTCTAATTTCTTTTCATCTGACATTACTACAGATTTATGTAATGTATGAACCAAAAATTGCTCTTTTTCTGGATTTTCAATTTCACTTTCTTTAAGAAATGATCTAGAAAGATAATCGGCTATGTACATTAAGGATCCCTTTAAAAATTCAATTTTTAAATCATATTTTAATAATGACAAACGCATTCGCTGTAATCTTGGTGAAATTTGATTTATAGTTTTCTTAAATATACTTTCTAAAGGTTTATGATCTGAATGAACAATTACTTGCCTGCCATAAATATAATAGTGAAATTTTGTACATGCGAACACAATAGCTAATAGCTCTTTCTCAATTTGAGCATAAAACTGTTCACTTTTGGTTAAAGCACGAGAAGCAAATGCTATTGGTTGAGAATTTTGAAGCAAACAAGCTCCCAGGCCATCTTTTGATGCGTCTGTTTGAATAACTAATTGTTCATTCGGATTGAACATTCTTAGAACTGGCGGATTGCTTACAATTGTTTTTAATTTGTTAACAGCTTGAGTATGTTCTGGATGCCACTGAAATTGTACATTGTCTTTTGTTAAGTTGCGTAATGGCGCCGTAATTGTTGACAAATTAGGTATGAATTTATTTAAATATTTCATAAATTCAAGAAAGCCAAGTAATTGTTTTTTGTTTTGAGGCATTTCTAATTCAGTTACCGCTTTAATGTACTTGGTGTCCATTTTTACTGAATTTTTTGAAATTATGTGACCACAGTATCTTATTTCTTTCATTTTAAATTGAATTTTCTCAGGATTTAGCTTTACATTGTTTTCTAGCACTCTACATAATAAAGTCTCTAAATTTTTGTCGTGTTCTTCTTCACTTGTACCACTCACTATTAAGTCATCAAAATACACATACACACCTGGCACATCACCAAACAGTTGTTCATTTTTCTTCTGAAACACTTCTGGGGCAGATGACAACCCAAATGGAAGACGATTGAATCTGTAGCGACCAAATGGAGAGTTAAATGTACAGCACTTTCTTCATCCAGTTCTATCTGCCAAAATCCTTGACGCATGTCGAAGACTGAAAAAATTTCCTTACCACGAAGATTTTGAATAATCGTTTCTGGTGTTGGAATGCCGTGAATTTCTCGCTTGATTGCCAGATTTAGGTCCCTTGGATCCAGACACAGTCGAAGTTCCTTGTTTGGTTTTTCAATAATTACCAAGTTATTAACCCAGTCAGTTGGTTTATTTACCTTCGTTACTATTCCAGATTTTTCCAATTTATTTAAAGTGTCCTTTAACCTGTCATGCAGCTTTTGCGGTACGAGTCTTGGTGAATTTATTACTGGATTTACTTCAGAATTTAATGTAATGTGATGTTTTCCTGGCATTTTTCCAATTCCCGTAAAAACTTGTGAAAATTTCTTAAGTATTTCTTCTTCAGCTTTTATCTCAGTTTTTATTGACTCTATTCGTTTTATTAATTTTAATTTTAGACAATCTTCTAATCCTAAAATTGGTTGTGTATTGCAGTTAATTACTATGAATTTGATTTGACATTGTTTACCAGCCTTAGTTGTGCATTTGGTTGAAATACACCCAGTAGGTTTTAATTTGTATTTTCTTGGACCATAAGCTTGCAGAGTGACGTTAGTATTTTCTAATCTATCTAGTCCTAATCTCCAATAAATTTTTAATGGTAATATGCTGACTTCAGCTCCAGAGTCTAGTTTAAATTCTACTGTTTTTCCGTTTATTTGAATTTTTTCCGTCCATTCATTAATAGAACTGAAATAATTATGTGAACTTTCTTTTACGTCATTAATTTGTAAGTGACTTAACGATACACATTCTTCTTCTTTAACTTTACAATCATTAACCACTTTTTTATTAAATTCACCTGACCTACATTTCCGGCAAATTTGATTGTATGCAGGGCATTGATTAATTTGGTGTGTTCTACTACAATTTCTGCAATTGTTAATTAAATTTTGTTTCTTGTCTGGAATTTTGTTTGTATCTTTGAAATTTGTATTTGAATTTTTATTTTTGCTTGAATACTTTGAAATTTTGGTATTACGATTTACTGAATTTATTACAGATTCGCCTGTAAATTCTCTAATTTGCTTTTTACTAATTTCTGAATTTCTGCAATATTCCGTTGCCTTTTCTAAAGTTAAATCTTTCTCATTTAATAACTTTTCTTGTAATGCTCTATCTTTCAAGCCAAAAATAATTTTATCTCTGATAATAGAATCAGTTTGATCTTTATACTCGCATTTCATAGCCGCAGTTTTTAACTCTGTTAAATAAGAATCAAAGGGCTGACTTTCTTTTTGTTTAATATTTAGAAAACAAAACCGTTCATAAATTATGTTCTTTCGGGGTTTGCAGTACTGTTCAAATTTTTTCATTACCGTTTTCAGATTTAATTCAGGATCATTTAACTTAAACGAATTATAAATTTTTACTCCTTCCTCACCTATGACATTCAGGAATATAGCAATCTTCTTTTTCTCCGTTGCCTCCTCTTCAGAAATTGCCATTAGAAATATTTCGAACTGTTGCTTCCACAGGTCCCATTTGACTGCAACATTTTCGCTGAAATTCATTTCCTTTGGACGCTTAAACATGCTGCTGTTCTCCAACATTTTGAAATTTGTATTTAGAAAGAAATTAGCCACGTACTTTTTCTGTATTTATTGATGAACACGTGTGTAACTTACATGTGCGTCGTTTTCTTAACCTCACTACTCCTTTTTGGATTTTGTCTTTTCACACTGACACCATGTTTGGTTCTTGGCTGAGCGGGTTTTCTATAGGCTTAATTTGTTATTAACCTTTATTACAACTAATGAATACTAACATTTCACTTAACTAGCTTGTTATGTTACAACGGTTACATACGTTATATTCTTGGTACCCCTCTAGGCATGCTTCATCGTATGTTCCTCGCAGTGTTGCCAATCTCTCATATTAAAACTCAATCCTTACAGTAATTATTCATCTCCTTTTATAAACGGTTTGCGTACACTAACAATACTCTACCGCTTTTCTAAACGCACCCCTGTGGTACACATACGTGTAGCCGAATCGACTTTGCATTATGTATAATGCAGCAAACATTTTTGAATTCAATATCATGCTTTGTAGTTCAGGTTTGCTTGGCACTAAATAAATTTATGTCAAATTTGATGTTGAAGGTGTACAAAACATGAAATCTGAATTAAAAAATGTTTGCTCTACAAATAATACAATCCATCTTAGGGACATGTAATAGAAATCATACATCTTACCTGGCAAATGTAATGTAGGTAACGAAAATCTTTTTAATCGCCCTGCTTGATTCCTACAAATTTCGCACACTGGATAGACTTTTTTTAAATTGGCTTCGGTTTGTTGAAAGAGATCTTGCCTACCGAGTCTTTCTAGCCAAATCTTTCGGATGCGCTCATCTGCAGGCATAAAAAATCTGCAAGCATAGCATTTACAGTACCATATATGGTGCACACACCTATTATCAATTTATTTAAAAGATACAATTATAAGCTACGTATACCTCCGCCCTTCTTTCCAATGATCTGGGAGGTCGTAGATAGACAATGCCTTATGTTTCCTGTATTCTCGATTGATATCAGCATGTGAGTGAAACAGCGAATATCTGTGAGTAATTTCGGCTCATGTATCCGACAAGGATGTCACTCGAAGCCTATGTCACGTGACTTAGAATGAGCAATGCTTTTTAAACGGGTGTATTTACCATCTCACTCTTAAGTTAATATCAATTCCTCTTTCTCTACAGGGAATCTGGCTACTTGATAGCCTGTGCCTTCTTTCACTCCACAATTGGACCATGATTCACGGGGTAGACACTTAGGGCGTGTACCGAAATTACCAAATTGTAACCAGGGTTGGTTGTGGTAGCTAAATATTGCGTTTCGTAAATGGAATCTGGTATTTACGGAACGCAATATATAGCAACCACAACCAACCTGGTTATAATTTGGTAATTTCGGTACACGCCCTTATATTGGAGCTCTGGGTACCTTGCAAAATGAGGTAGTAGTTTTCCCCTAATTGTAGAGGGCAGGCATGTGCATAAATTTAAATTTGGCGCCTTGCTTCCGGAACGCCACCGACCTGTTCAACCTAAGGTACTAAATCAACACTCCGTACCATACAGGTAACGTAATCCCATTCCTCTCGTGAGAGGATTGAGAAACAAAGATAACAAATATAATTGTCGCAAGTGCAATAAGGAAGACAACAGTTTTAGGGAATTCTGTTTACCGCAATGTGACTGGTTTCAATTTAAAAGTGTGTTAGGTTATGTCTAGTTAGTTATTTACCAATCAAAAAGTTGTTATTTTGAGAAATGCAGAATGTTTCTTTTACGAAAAGGGCAGAATCATTAAATGTCATGCGATAAAAGTTTGGGATGCGATATTTAAGCTCAATTTTTTTAACCACTGACAGTAACTTTGACAAACGTCACTTCAAATAATATTTCCAACTGTTTTTTATCCCTAGATGAGAGGAATGTGCGACAAGGATAGATATAAAAAAATCACTAAATGCGTTACCTCTATACGAAGTATGTTGATTTAGTACCTTAGTTCAACCAATCAAATATCAAATGCAAGTTACAAGCACAGAATAACAGAAAGGACAAAAGCCGTCGGCACCTTTGATCTTCTTGTACCCAGTTTCGATGACCTTGCGCCATTTTGTAAAGCTGTTCAGCGGTAAATTTTGAATGTTCAATCAATACACAAATAATGTAACTAATACTTTCTGACTAATCAAAATTTCTAAATTGTAACTTGTTAACTTTTGCAATAAAAAAAATCTTTTTTTTTTGTTTATCTTTGTTACTTGAGATTCACAGAAGGAAAATGGTAGGGTATATGTAAAACAATATCCGAAAGTACGTTAATGTTATTTTTGGTGATAATTTATCTACACACTAAGTTGTATGAAAAAGTAAGAAATAAATGAAAATATTTAGAAAGGAAACGCAGATTTAAGAAACAAATTTTATTTATTACATATAAATAAATAATAACTACAAAAACAAAACTTACTTGCTGAGGTTTGTATATTTTCTTTATCACTTGAGGAACTTTTCTCTCCAATGCGTTGAGAAGCTAAAATCAAAAATTATTGAAAGGTAGTTTCACTACAGAATCACTCATTCAGATTGAAAGAGGAACGTCTTTATACCTATTTTTGTGAAGTCAAACTTACGATTTATTACTTGGCTTGAAAGTTTTAAATCATTTACGCTGGATTTCAGAAACGTCACTTAACTTTAATCATCGATTAAGAATAATCATTCCTATACCTTCAACACATGTAACCATGGCAACGTTTACTTTTAACGGATGATTAAATTTAAGTAACGTTTGTGAAATCCGCCATAAATCAGTTAATCCTGTTCCTTCGCCGTATATAATCATTTATGGGTATTGTAAACACGAATCTTGCAAGAGTTTTAAATTTTTTATAAAACCACCTGAGAAAAACGTCAACGCTGAAATTCTTGTATATAGCAATTCATTACATTATAGACACGGTCCAACCCCACTAAACAGGCATGTAAGAGGCGTAGAAAGAAGTTTGCTTGAAAAAAGGTTATTAATCAAAAAGCCTTCCGTTATTAGATCAGAAGATATTTGTGAAGCATCTGAACCTATGATAGAACGGGGTCACTTGGACTCTATTCGTTCGGAATCTGTGTATAAGAGAATTAGAAGTGACGCTTTTGGAAAAAAAGACAGGCACGATGACGACGTATTTGATGTGATGTTAATGCAGCACTCATATGCTTCAAAGAATCAATTTATTTATTTCGTTGGTGAACCATTTATTGTTGAGATTATCAGTAAAGAACAATTCTTGGTTGCTGTTGACTGTGTTAAAAAAGGCTTTATTGACACAATTCACCTAGATGCTACAGGGAGTGTAGTAAGACGACCTGACTACATAAAAAAAAGAATACTTTATTATGCGGCCGTTCTTCAATTGAAAAATAACAGTGCATTTCCGGTATGTGAAATGGTGTCTATAAAACATGACCAAAATACAATTACGAGGTGGTTAAACGATTTAAATTTTTTTGTCAAACAGAAGGAAAGTGGCCTCTGTTTCGACGAGTCGTTACAGACTTTAGCTTAGCTATAATTAATGCAGTTTTAGCATCTTGGAACATGACAAATTTGAAATGTTATTTAAATTCTTGTTTTGAAATAATTCAAAATGCAGACAATTTACTTAATGTGGAGAATTTTATCATTATTAAATTATGTTGTGCGCATCTAATGAAGAACATCACCAGGGATATAAATATGACCACAAATGAAAAAGAATTCCAAGTTTTTCTGAAAGAAATGTTAGCTAGTCTTTTTGATATATCTTCTTTTTATTTAATCAGTGTTTGGTTAAAATATTTCTCCATAATTTTGTTGTCGCCGTATCACACGGATGAAATTGAATTTGCGTTAAATAAATGTTTAAATTTAATAAAATGTAAAAAATGTACCACTGACGATGAAGCATACATGAAAACAGAAATTAAAGCTAAAAAAAATTTATCGCCTAGGGACAACGAAACAATACAAAATTCAACGCACTTTTTTAATCATTTCAAATCAATCTCAGATAGGTCTATATCGAATATACCTCATTCCAATCTAAACAATAAATTTTATAATCCACAATTTCATGACATGTTTAAAAAAAATATATGACATATTACCCATTTTGGTGTGGTACATCTTCAAGTATCGAATGTTCCGACAGCAAATGCAATCAACCTGAGCGATGCAGCAATGCTATTGTGGAAAATTGGTTTGGCCTGTGAAAAATACGTTACTGAATGGCGTACCAAATTATAAATGCAGCAGATTTTTAAGAATAGTGAGGACGAAGACATTAAGTTTATATAAAGAACATAAATTATTAATCTCTAAAACACATTGTTCAAATAAAAGGCCACTTCAAAAAGAAAACTGTGAAGAAACATGGAGTAAAAAGAAAAAAAATTCATATTTTCGAAAATCTTATTTAACTAAAATGGATAAAGAAAAAAATGTAGTAGCTTTCGATACATTTGAAAACAGCTTAGTTTCAGATGTAATGTATTATGAAACTTTATCTAAGAAATACAAAGACTCCAATTTTGTGTTATGTTCCTATAAAGAGAGTAATCTTCCAGATATGTGGCTCAATGATGTTATAATAGAATCTGCAATGTATATCTACCAGAAAATTAATAACACCAATTTTCAAAATTTGAGCTTCTATTTGACTACAGAATTAATTTTACGTCAAAATAAGACGTACGATATTAGTTTCTTACCTGAAATGACGAATACGATGCCGTTAAATACGGGAAATCACTGGTGTCTTGCCGTCGCAGATATTAAAAATAAAGTATTTAAATATTTTGATCCTATAAATACAACACAAACATCAATTAATAAATATTTCAAATTATTCCTGCAATTTCTTAAAACTTACAACCTACAGGCAAGAACCACACCCGGAAGACGGTTAATATCATACAGAAATTGGACGACAACAACAGACAGACAGACAGTTACAACTGCGGAGTTTTTGTTTTATACATTGTAAAATGTCTATATGAAAATACAAACCCACAGGCAGATTTCAATCCAACGCAGTTTCGAAAAACTATTTTAGAACTACTTTTGAAATTTTCCGATAATATGGAACATGTATGTCTATTCTGTAATCAGCACCAAATAAAGCAAATTACTGAATGGGTCTGGTGCGAACTATGTAAGAGGTGGTTCCATCAAGACTGCATTTCTAAATTTACGGGCAAAAAATTTGAAGTGCCAATATTCAAGTACATATGTTCTTTTTGCAATTTCGCACGCACAAAACATGCAAATTAATTACAATCTTCTTATATTGAGTGTATATTTGTAGATCAAAATAAAGTCGATATAAACACCACAATAATGCCAATAAATTTCGCGTTGATTCCCTCTTTGGATATTACTCAGAATAATTACACAAAATATGTATCTTAGCCTAACACTGACATATTATCAAATTTTGCATGAAAATTTAATACATTAGCTACAGAAGAAAATAAATACGGTTTGCTGAAAATTCTTACTTTTTTGATTCGTATTATGTCTGTCACACTAAAACTTTGAATTTCTTGAATTATTACTTAATTGCATTCAGTTGTTAAGTTTATTTTTACGCACTTTAGTTTATTTGTTGTTTTAGTTTCGTTCTTCTTTCTATTTACGTAAGTGGCAGGATCTCTAATAAAAAAGTTACGTACTATCGCCCCGCCTCCAACACCGATAAAACGAATTTGTGCACAGACTATCTTTCTAGTTGCTCCTTAGAAGCGACGTGCAAAATATGTAAGTGGCAGGATCTCTAATAAAAAAGTTACGCAATATCGCGCCGCCCCCAACACCGATAAAACGAATTTGTGCACAGATTATCTTTCTAGTTGCTCCTTAGAAGTGACGTGCAAAATATGTAAGTGGCAGGATCTCTAATAAAAAAAGTTACGCAATATCGCGCCGCCCCCAACACCGATAAAACGAATTTGTGCACAGATTATCTTTCTAGTTGCTCCTTAGAAGCGACGTGCAAAATATGTAAGTGGCAGGATCTCTAATAAAAAAATTACGTACTATCGCGCCGCCCTCAACACCGACAAAACGAATTTGTGCACAGATTATCTTTCTAGTTGCTCCTTAGAAGCGACGTGCAAAATATGTAAGTGGCAGGATCTCTAATAAAAAAATTACGCAATATCGCGCCGCCTCCAACACCGATAAAACGAATTTATGCTCAGATTGTGTTTTTAAATGCTGCCACCTGGCAATATTCGAAATTTGTAAGCGGTTGGCAGTAGATTTACTGATAATCACACATAGACTGATCTCTATGATTTATTGCTGGAAAATATTGATAGAGTAACTCGGCTTTAAAAATTTTAATTGTAATTGACAAACAAACTAATGGCAATCAAATTTAACTGTGCTTTGCAACCAATCTACTTAATTAAAATTAGGTAAATTCAATTGTAAAATGCAATTCTTGTTCAATGTTAATTATAATTGAATTTAATTGCAATAAAATTTTAATCAACTAACTGATTAATTGAAATTTTAATTGTATAATGTCTTACACTGCGGGCAAAAGTGTGACATTATGCATATTGTTACGGTAATAAGGGTCGTAGCTCAGTATAACAAACATTTATTCTCATCCTAGTTACAATATTGAAACAAATTTAGTAGAGCATGCTCGTACTGAAATGGTTATATTGCAGGCAAGAAAATGGAAATGTCACATTTAATAAAGTTTAATAATTTGGGCTTTATTTTATATCTCGTCGTCAATTAACGTTTCCTTACGAAACGAATGACCACCGTAAATTCGATAAACATACATTTGTCAATTTCTAATTTGTATTTTATTTGCTTTCGTGGAGCTAATATACCGACGACTTTTGTCGTTAATTAACGAATTCGATATTTAACGTCTACGTTAAAAGGTACAAAATAACGAACTTATTAGTAAAACATTACATGCCCGGATTTTATTGTCTTATTGCTTCTATATATTATTTGTGCTCATTTTATCAAAAGTTTTCGCACGTTGATAAAGACGCGAAAACTATAAATTACCTGCAATTACCTCAGTGAAGTTTGCAGTTTGTGTTAATTGAAGAAAATAAATTGTGTGAAAATTTGAAAAAATTCTACATTTAGTAATTTTAATACTAATGGCAATATTTCATAAAAAAAGGAATTACATTTGATGATTTTTTATACCTATGTCCACACCCTATGACTAATAAGTATTGGCAAAATTTTGTTGTCGTGTTTGATGAATTTGCGAATAACGGCTTCTCTGACGGTTAACAAACTTTCAAAAGTTAAGTAATGGTGATAGTTTAATGTTGTAAAATAGTTATAAATAAAATTATCTACGAAAAAAACAGATTTAAAAGCTATGCAACTTATAATATATCGTGATACACATTTATGGATGTAGCCTAACCAGCTATTTTAAAACGAATTACGCATGCACGCATGTAGTACAAATTAGATGCACCTGTCATGATATTACGACCTTAAAGATATGATACATAAACAGTCGAGTTTACGTTTCGTTTGCGCATAGCGTCACTGGGTGACAAAAATCAAACTTCGTGTGCTATAATTGAAAGAAACAAAATTAATAAATATACATTTATGATACTTTTATATATTTTATTGTCAGTTTAATGCTTTAGTTAGGTCTCCGATCTTAAGTCACCGGATGACGTAGTCGATGCGCAAGAGCATATCTTTAAGCTTCGTAGTATCATGCCCTTGTGTATAGACATAGAGATGTGCAAAAAGTATTTATCTGATATTTTGTATCCGATACCAGGAGGATTCGAAAGTATCAGATACCAAGCTACAAATGTACAGATACCAAGTATCAACATCGTAACCAAACCTCGTACTCGTATAGGCGCCATGCACATCTCTGTGTTCAGCGCCGCTGAATTAGTGATATGAAAATATTTCTTGAGACTTATTGCATGGGAATAATATATCATTCTTATGACAATTTACGATTGTAGTACATAATACTTGAGCTTCCTGGTATTGAAATACATTACAATATTCAAGTTCAAATGTACGCTAACAATTTGAAACAACTCGTATTTTCATATCACTAATGCAGAATATAGTCATTGGTGGCGCTGGCTTCGCATGTGCATGGTCCCTATACGAATTCGACAATTCATTATACCTTGATTTGGCTGCCGATGCCCACGGTCCGTAAAGTGAATAGGTTGCCTTATTAGTGGTAGCGGGGAAAACGAGCGGGGAGTTAGATGACGTCAACTTTGTGCAGAGCTGCCGATCTGTTGAACGTTTTGAGGTGGTTTCGAGTTTATTCCCGTGGTTTTTAAAGTTTTTCTTGTGTTTTAATAAAAATATATAATCGTATCGAACTAGGTAGAAATATAATATATGCTTTCATGTAATTTTTTTTTATTTTCTAGACAGTCAAAAATTATCATCACAAAACGAAATAAACGCAAAATTATTAATTTAGGTTATCACTGTTCATAAATATATCAAGAAATACTACATAAATGTCCGAAAAAGGTAATTACAACTTAAAAACTAGCAAACAAAGTAACACGGCAATCTATCTGTGCACAAAGATGACGTCACACGAGTCAGGATTGATGAATCAAGGCAACCTATTCACTTTACGGACCGTGGCCGATGCCGACCGAGACCATCGATGTGATGTGATGGATCTCTAACAAAACGTTGCGAAAACCACTAGTTTCACTTGTGCCAATCTTAAATCATTTCGATTACAGCGACATCTGTGATTGCCGTGCATAATTAAACTTGTTGCCCACTAATATAATCCCACTTACCACCCCCTGCTGTCGAGTAGTGATGGGCGAAAACAGTATTCGAATGAAAATAGTATTCTAATAAAAATAGTATTCGAATGAAATAGTATTCGAATGAAAATAGTAGTACTCGAATGAAATAGTTTTCGAAGAAAAATAGTAGACGAATAAAAATAGTAATAATAGGATATACATAACTAAACTTTTAATTTCTTGATTAACGCCTGGAATTACATTACGAATTTGTATTTTTAGAGAATTAACCAATTTCGCTCATCTACTCGCAAAACTAATAACAAAAGATTTCGAAGTATCAATTTTTAAATGATGTTTGTGAGTAATGTTTTAAGTAATTCATTGTGTTAAAGAAAATGGTATTCATTATACAGGGTGATTCATATTGAGTAAAACAAACTTTGGCATTTTGTTGGGGAGGTCATTTTAAGTGAATAATGTTATATGAACCTAGGTTCTATTTCATTGCGTTACAGAATTACAACAGGTCAAAGTTTTATTGGCGTAATAACAA
Source organism: Dorcus parallelipipedus (assembly GCA_958336345.1). Lineage (NCBI taxonomy): Eukaryota > Metazoa > Arthropoda > Insecta > Coleoptera > Lucanidae > Dorcus > Dorcus parallelipipedus. The sequence continues at coordinate 32,121,509 of OY284476.1, forward strand.
ATAGCTAAACAAAACATTATGTTTTGAATTTATAATTATCACTCAATTTAAAAACTTTCTGCAGCGTGATTACCAGCATTGATATGAACATTTGTATTTTTTTAATACCAGTCCGAGAAGGCTAGGGATGCTCAAAACAGTTAATGTATCGATTCAATTGAATCGATTCAGATGAATCGATTCAATTTAAACACGTAGAATAGATTCGATTCAATACATATATTAAAAATAGTAAAGGAGACTGTGGTTTAAGGAATAATTGAAAATTATCTCTGCCCACAATAATTTTATATCCGTAGATACGTATTTCGGCAGCTAAGCTGCCATCTTCAGTACAATTTAATATTTATATAAAACTACATTGAAATCTAACAGCTACCTACCTACCTACCTGATCATATTATCTATACTACTAAAACTATCTAAAAATAACAAAATTAACACTAAAAATTACTAAAAACTACATTTTTTAGTGTTAATTTTGTTATTTTTAGATAGTTTTAGTAGTATAGATAATATGATCAGGTAGGTAGGTAGGTAGCTGTTAGATTTCAATGTAGTTTTATACAAATATTAAATTGTACTGAAGATGGCAGCTTAGCTGCCGAAATACGTATCTACGGATATAAAATTATTGTGGGCAGAGATAATTTTCAATTAATACATATATTACCAATTTTTATTCTTGAAATTAAAACTTATGTCGCAGCATCATATTTTATGGTTCCATTGCAGTGTTTACAACGATCAGATTTGCTGTTATCAGTAATAAAATGATTAAAATGCTTCCATACTTCACTTGTTTCAGGAGGCATTGTTCTACACTCACACTAAAATACAAAATACGCATTATGTACCTACTGTTCAAGTGTGCAACGCAAATTTTTGCTCGCTAATGGTCAAAGAAATTTCTGTAATTTGAAATGTTCTGTTTTATGCCGCGGACTTTCCCTATCCACATTTATCATTTTGAGTTATTGGCTGCCAGTAACATATGGATGGCGCGGTGATAAAAAATTGGTTGTATGTCCACACCTTTCCGATTCGATTCTTGAATCGATTCACACCAAATTGAATCGATTCGATTCTTTCGATGCATCGCTTGCAAAGAATCGATTCGATTCTGAACATCCCTAGAGAAGGCCAAAAACTCGATCTAGTTCCCATTATAAAAACAAAATACATTAATTAATCCAGTTGTTGTGAATGACGTTTGATGGAATAAATTTAGTAATTAACTATTATTTGTCGAAAAAATGCCAAGTTTCAATGCAGCTGAATATGCTGATATTATTTTCGTGTATGGTTACTGTAATGGTAACGCTAGTCGCGCATGCAGAGAATATCGTCGCAAATATCCAAATAGACAACAACCCTCTCATCGAGTTTTTGGCCGTACTTTTCAAAGACTACATGAGACTGGTACAACCAGTCATAATAAAACTAGTAATCACGCTGCAGAAGGTAATGTTATCAATGAAGAAAATGTAATCGATGCAGTTCTGGATAATCCTACGCTTAGTACTAGGCGCATCGCAACGCAATTGCACCTATCGCAGAGCTTTGTTTGGAGGCTATTACTTCGCAAAGAACTGCATCCCTATCACATTCAAAGAGTTCAGGCACCACTACAACTACAAGATTATGGCCAACGTGTGGAGTTTTGCACCTGGTTGCTACGTAAAACTACGGAAGATCCAATTTTTTTATGTAGAATATTGTGGACCGATGAGGCTCAATTTACGAGGATGGTATTAATAGCACCCACAACTACCATCTATGGACTCTCCAGAATTCCCATGCCATCGTACAGAAAAGATTTCGGCATCCCTTTAGTGTTAATACGTGGGCTGGCATTTTTAACAGTCGATTGCTTAATATCGAAGTTATTGATGATCGCTTAAATGCAGAACAATATACTACTTTCCTGGATGGAAGACTTTATGAGATTCTGGAAGACACTCCACTTCACTTTCGGCAACAAATGTGGTACCAGCATGATGGCGCTCCAGCCCACTATAGAAGACGAGTAACTGATATTTATCTTATTTATATTCCTCAAAAAAACCAAACAATAATTTAATGGCTAAGCATACATTATCCCAATTGAATTGGTCGTGAGGGCCCCGTCGCTTGGCCTCCGAGGTCCCCTGATCTAAAGCCTCTAGATTTTTACCTTTGGGGTCACTTAAAACAGTTAGTCTACAGTGTTGAAATAAATACTCGTGAAGAGTATATATGATAATTGATACTGCCAATCAAATTCGCAATGACGATACCGTGTTTATGATTCATTGATTCGTAGGTGTCATACTTGCATTCAGGCTCAAGGGGCACATTTTGAGCATTTGTTATAAATCGTACACTCTGTTTTGTTTTTAAATTAAATGATAATTATAAGTTCATAACATAATGTTTTGTTTACCTATTTGTTACTGTGCCAATAAAACTTTCATCTGTTGTAATTCTGTAACGAAGTGTATTTCCTGTTTGCATTAATGAAATTATTTTTTCAGAAATTTCGTCGAGGCGAATAAAAAAACAAAATACATATATTTTATTAATCAACACAGGTTTGTATTAGTTCTACAAAATACATATTATATAAAATGAAAATATTCCAGTACATGTAACTTTTGAACAATAATAATATTAAATTGATATTTATAAATTTCAATTAAATTGATATGCCTAGGAAGTAAATATTACTATTAAGAAATTAGAGTAAATAATAATCTGTTCATATAATGTTAAAGAAATTTGGGACAGGTATCCACTGATTATTATAGGTTTGTTCTAGCAAACAATTTCTGATATTTAGTTTGTGTACTTTTCTTATGCGCATGAGTAATCCATAATTGTTGTCGAATTAGTTTCGAACATTTCTTTGCCAGAACGTTTCCCTGATTGTATGTAGATTCAATACGACATTTCGCGCCAAATCAGTTAAATCCGTATCTCTAAATTGTTGTTCTTGTTCATTAAGCCAAGTAATAACCTCGTTTGATAAATTGCTTAGGAAAGAGGTATGTAATAAATATTTTCCGCTGTTTTGGTGCTCTGTCTTAGTAATATATAATATTTACTTCAACATAATTTCATTTTTCGTCGCTGTCTCTCCTCAAATAACTCATCACTTTCACTGGTAGTAAACAAAATACTGTGTACTAGATGCATCAGATATATCCAGATTCATCACAAACAGTAGGTCCAAAATTTCCACGAATTAATTAATATAATATTTTTACCGCGCGGCCGTGCACGTTGATGATTCGATGTGCGCATGTCACCATTAGAAATTCGCAAAGAATACGTGAATTGTTTGGACTGTCAGCAAACTACAATCCACAGCTGCTAGAACATCAAACTAGTAACAAGAAACTTAAAATTTTCACTGCTAGAACGCTAAAGTATTACTGCGCATGTTCAATACAATTTCTAACAGTTATGTACTCTTGCTAGAACAAACCTTATTCTGCACCTATAGAAATTCAATTTCTTGGCATTTACAATACAAATGCCATAAAATAATAAACGGCGGCCGCGGCAATATAACAGCCGATGACACATTAAAAAAAAATTAATCTGTCTTGCGTCATATACATAGTATAGTCGTCCAAGTTTTCTATCGGTTTTATGATCTTGCTATAAAAAAACAACTTCAAAGAGACCGGCCTGCGGTCGCCTTTTTGTCGCTTTTTTTGGCAGGACCGTAAAACCGCTACCAAACTGGAACGACTATACGCAGATTTTGTATCGACTTCGAAAGAACAATTCATTTTAAAAACGTATTTCTACGGAAATATTACTAAATTCGGTTGTTTATTTCGTGGCTATTAAAAAAGTTTATGTATTATAAATAAAATGTCACCTACGAAGCATTCGATTGTGTGGGAACATTTTACCAAATCGAAAACCGACTTGTAGCTTATGTAAAAAAATATTAGTTTTGCGAGTAGACGAGCGGAATTGGTTAATTCTCTAAAAATACAAATTCGTAATGTAGTTTTAGGCGTTAATCAAGAAATTAAAAGTTTAGTTATGTATATCCTATTACTACTATTTTTATTCGACTACTACTTTTATTCCAATACTATTTCACTCGAATACTACTATTTTCATTCCAATACTATTTTCGCCCATCACTACTGTCGAGTTAGCTGAACTGCGTCCTCAGTAGAATCTGCTCCAGACAACAAATCATCTACATAAAATTCGTGACCAATCACTTGAGCTGCACGAGGATGAGATGACTCATGTTCTATTGCCCACTGTTTGAGACAACGTGTAGCGAGAAATGAAACACTGGCAATACCATACGTCATAGTATTAAGTGAAAAAGTTTGAAGTTCTTGTTCTGGATCAAATCTCCAAAAGATCAATTGAAGCGGTCGAAAATTCTCCTCGACCAGAACCTGTATGTACATCTTACAAATGTCTGACATATGAATGTTGCCTGAATCTAATTAGAATCGATAAAAGATCATCCTGAACAACTGGACCAATCATTTGTAATGAATTGTAAGATACAGCAGAAGATGAATTGGCTGAGCAATTGAAAACAACACGTAACTTTGTAGTATAACTGTCATTTTTGAGGACACCGTGATGAGGCGAATAGTAGACGATCTGATCCTCTAACGTTTTGAATGAAGACATATGTGAAAGTTGCTCGTACTCGTTCAAGAAATCCGTGTACAAATGTTTCAACTCAGGATTTGAAACGAACTTTCTTTCAAGATTTAGGAATTCATTTATTGCTGAATCTTTGGAATTGCCTAACTTGTTAATTGAATCCGTTAGCGGAATTGAAACAATAAATCTTCCTTTAGGACTACGCTTAAGTGTTTCGCTAAAATGTTTCTCTGCCTGATCTTCCTCGCTTGACAAAGAGGGTTTGCTTGACATTTCTTCATAAAGGTAGGCCATGGAAGATAAATTATTACATTATTTACATTAAAATATTGTCTAGTTCTTGAGTAGTTAAGTAAAATTGAAGTATAATTGGCCACATATTACAGCTTGATATGTCACTAACTTCAAGAACCTCTTGGTGTTGTAGATTTTTACACTTCTATGACCTACCTTTATCAAAAATTTATTTGGACATATGGTATTAATTGCCAGAAAATGTCTGCACCAATTAAAAGATCGATTTTGCTTGGAATATTAAAGGTTGGATCAGCCATCTGAATGTTAGATGGTATCGAAAGAAATGATGGATCAAATTGTATGCCTGGAATATTTCCTGTAATCTCAGGGATTACCAAGCATTGAATATCCGCATGAAACTTGGAATGTAAAGATCTCATTTGAACTTTGCAAGACTTGTTTAAACTAGATTGAGAAAAACCAGTACCTACTATCGAAATGTTGATGTCCTTTTGCGACAGACCTAATTTGTCAACTAAATCTTTAGAAATGAAATTTGACATAGAAGCATTGTCTAGTAATGCCCTACACTCATGGAAGTTGCCATTAACGTCAGAGATTTGTACTACTGCTGTAGCAAGTAATACTTGATCTTGAGAAACATAATTACAGACTGTAGTACCTACTTGGTTCTGGCTCGTATCCTGACTTGAAGTATATTTTGATTTTGAAATATCCGAGGCCTTACTAGATAAGGAATTTGAAATAGAATGCACTAAGGTGTTATGTTTTACGTCACAGCGCTTGCAATGTCCTAATTTGCAATTTTGAACATGATGATTTTTCTGCAAGCAATTGTAACACAATTTTAAAGCTGAAACCCTTTCCCTTCTTTTATCTACTGGTAAAGCAAGAAATTCACTACAAGTGTAAATGGAATGTGGTTTCTGACAATGAAAGTATGAGAATCTATTTTTCTGACTTGATTCACTAGAATTGACAACAAAAGACTTCTGTTTCTGCTGAATAAGATCACGACCTTTTGACTTAGACTTGTGCATATTCACCTTTTCTAAAAAATCTGCATGACTCGACAGAAACTGCTTTAATTCTGTTAATGTAGGAAGATCCCCTTGGAATTCCTGTTGTTCCCATTGTCTAATTGTCTCAGGATCCAACTTACAGGGTTAAGAAATGAATAATAACTAGAATTTCTAAAGATGGTAAATTTTTCGATAAAGTATCTACTAGGTTTGTAACAGAGCTGTGCCAAGTACTACTTATAAATACAACAAGCACAAGCACAAGTACAATAGTGCTTAATTGCACTTAAATACAAGCACAAATCCAAAAGTAATTGTATTTGGACTCGTGCTTATAAATACTTATTAGTGGGGGAACGACTCGCTGCCGGCCAGACTATGAAGCATCAATATTTTGTCGCGCAGATAGGCCGCGTCTCTCTAGATATGTACATAATGTACGTATCGCATCATCAAGGAATATGCGGAAAATAAAAATAACTCAGCGATAGATATATTATGTGCATTTGTTGATTCTAAAACTAATTGCAAGTACCTAACTATGGAAAAACAATCTCATTATATTCTAAAACTAATTGCAACTTTGGACAATCTCATTTTTATTTATCTTGCGTTATTTTGTAAATGTTAACATTAACATTTTAATACTTCTACGACTGTACGTATAACCATAAGTATACGCACAGCTGTGAAGTGTACTTGCGGTAATAAGCACAAGTATAAATACAAGTACAAGTACTAAGCACAAGTGTAATTAATTGTGCTTAAGCACAAGTACGAGTCCAAAAGTGCTTGTGCTTGTAATTGACTTGTATTTGTAACAGTAAATACTCGCACAGCTCTGGTTTGTAACCACATCTGGCGAATCCGATCTGATTTTTTGAAAGTTGAAAAGAGAATTAAGGTGGTTATGAACCATTAAACGTTTGTTTTCGAAACGCTCGCACAAAATGTCCCAAGCAACAATGTAATTTTCTGCCGAAAACTCAATCGAAGCGATGCTTTGAGCTGCAACTCCATCTAAAGATGCCCTAAGATAATGGAATTTCTGAATTGATTCAACGTAACTACAATTGTGAACCAAAGAAGTGAAAAGATCTCTAAACTCTAGGCATCGCTCGTCTCGACCTGAAAATTTCGGCAACTCAATTGTGCGAAGTTTACCTCCCACATTTTGAATGAATGAATTCTCCACACCCCAAAGAACTTTAGAATTGGATCTTTCTCGTGTTAATTGTGAATTTTGAATGAACTGTTTAGCGAAGCTTTTTCCTAGACGCCCCGTCTCTGATTAGAACTAGAATCGGAAATCAATTGGTGAAAACGCCTTCGATGAAGATAAATTTGATATTTTGCGGTGAATTTGTAAAACCTCTAACCGATGTCTATCTATATAAGTTTTTCAATACCAAAAATCACGTGATCAATATTGGAGCAAATCTAGACGAAATTTTAAACGAACTGTTTAACTGTTTAATCATGGTGCAGGTAAGTTTAAAATGAAATAAGCTGCCAGATATTAATTTTCTTTTTTCACTTTCTTATCAGCTTTCCGAGTTTCAAGAAAGGGACAGTGGTTGGTCCTTATCGACAATCGTGAACCTGGTCGTGGCGTTTTGCAAGTACACGCCGTTGAGAGGAGGAGGAAAGAAAGATAACGGTAGCACTTACGCGGACCTGCCGGACGAACTTCGGCGAAAAAGTAACGTCATATTGAACATCAAAAATCAAGACCGACGATGCTTCGCGTATTGTCTTTTGGCCCACCTATTTCCGGCGAGAAACGGTCAGGATGCGTGCGATCCTTCTACGTATCGTTAAAATATATACGATTTTTTTAATTTTGGAGGTATATGTTTTCCTGTAAATCTGTGCGAGTTACAGAAATTCGAAAACACCAATAAATTTATTTCAATTAACGTATACGGTTATGAAAACAAGAGCATCGTTGGTTCGCTTTATCATACAAAAAATGTCAAAAACTGCCACGTAAATTTATTATATTTAAAGAAAAGTCAACGCGTAGGTCATTTTTGTCTCATTAAAAATTTATCAGAACTGTGCAGGTATCAAATTTCGTCAAATATGCGTGTCAAGTTCATTTGAGGAGCTTTTTTTCAAAACGCAATTTCTTAAGTTTTTCTGTTAAAAACGTAATTTCTTTTTTTTTCTTTAGTGTATTTTTCTTACACTAATTAACTTTAAACAGAATTATTGTAGTTACTATATTTACATTACGAATACTTCACCTTCGCCTTAATACTCCTTTTTCTTATTGTTCGGTTTACATTTTACAATAAAATGTCGAGTTTCTCAAGATTATCAATTTCGCAGAAATCGCGTTTTGAAAAAAAAGCTCCTCATTTGCGATCGTTGCCTGTGTTATTTTTCATCCAAGGACAAATTAAATCGTCATGTGTCAGATTGCTCGCGTCATGAGGCCGTAAAAATTGAATTACCTTAAGACGGAGAAAACATTGTTAAATTCAAACAATTTGCAGCCACCATGCCTTTGCCGTTTGTCATTTACGCGGACTTCGAAGTTCTAACGAAACCTATTCATTCCTGTAACGATACTTTAGAAAAAGCATTCACGAACGCCTATCAACGGCACGAAGCCTTTAACGTTGCATATTTAACAGTCTGTTCTTACGATGATCGACTAAATCATTTTGAAGTTTACCGCGGCGAAAATCCGGCTGAGTGGTTCGTAATTATTAGGAGAAGCAACAAATATTCAAGAAATATTAAAAAATCACGTTACCGTTCCTATGAAAGATTTAAATTTAAAAAAAGAAAGATTTAACGTTTGAAGATTCTACGGCACATGCAAATGCCGAAAAGTGTGAGATTTGTGATTCTAATTTTAACGAAAATAACGCTAAAACTTTTCACCACGACCATTTTACCGGGAACTATATTGCAGCTTTGTGCAATAATTGTAATATACAATGTTGCGTTAAAAATATTATTCCCGTGATTTTACACAATTTATCTCATTACGATAGTCACTTTATAATAGAAGCTCTGGCAAATGTAAACGACGAAAATGTCGAAATTTTAGCAAACACAACTGAAACTTACATATCGTTCTCGAAAAGGGTAGGCGATGTGAAATTATGTTTTTTAGATTCGTTTCGTTTCATGCCCTCGTCTCTTGAAAAAAATTGGAAAAATTGGAAACCAGAACAAATAAAGTTCGTACAAAAAGCGTTTCCGAATCCGGATTCTTATAAATTAGTAACTCGTAAAGGATGTTTTCCCTATGATTACGTGAATTTTGTTGACAAATTGGAAGAGACAAGTCTTCCCGATAAATCGCTATTTTATAATAAATTACATGGCGAAAACGTCAACGATGAGGATTACGAGCACGCCGTAAATGTTTGGCAACATTTTCAATGTAAAACTCTCGGTAAATACGCGGACTTGTATTTAAAAATTGACGTATTTCTATTGGCAGACATTTTTGAAAATTTTAGAGAATTGACGTTCAAAACTTACGGGTTAGATGCGTGTGGATTTTTCACAGCTCCGGGCCTATCATCTTCGGCGGCTCTTAAAACAACAAAAATTGAACTTCCCTTTTTACAAGACATCGATATGATTTTATTTATAGAAAAAGGTTTACGCGGCGGTATAAATCAAGTTAGTTCCCGATATGCAAAAGCGAATTCTGTACACATGGGAACCAATTTCGACCCTGATAAGGAAATTAGCGAAATTATTTACGTAGACGCGAACGGACTCTATTCTTACGCGATGACGACAAAATTATCATGCGACAACTTCAGCTGGGTAAGTGACGAAAAATTAACGAATCTTTTAGAAATGCTCAGTACGACCGACATTGACTGTTCGATGTATTACGGGGATGAAACGGGTAAATCTTATATTTTAGATGTTGACTTAGAATATCCTGAAGATTTGCACGATTCCCATATATTTTTTCCATTTTGTCCGGAACACATATCCACCACAGGTAAAAAGGACGACAAAAAATTAATGCTAACCTTATGTAATAAAGAGAAGTACGTCCTCCATTTACGCGTTTTACTTCAAAGTTTAAAACACGGCTTAAAATTAAAAACAATTCACCGAGCGATAGAATTTGACGAGAGCAATTGGTTAGAAAAATACATTAAATTAAATAGCGATCTGAGAGCAAAATCTACGAACGCTTTTGATAAAGATTTTTACAAGGGCATGTCGAATATGGTTTTCGGAAAACTTATGGAATCTGTACGTAAATACAGAAATATCGTGTTGACAAAGAAATGGAAATCCGCTGAAAAATATATTAGTCAACCAAATTTCAAAAAAGCTACGATTTTCAATGAGAATCTGGTCGCAATTGAACTGAACAAATTATCCGTGAAATTTGATAAACCGATCTACATGGCATGGCAGTCCTTGACATTTCAAAAACAGTCATGTATAGTTTTCTTTATGATTACATCATGTGGAGCCCTTATTTAATGTCACAGTATGTTTTACGGACACAGAGAGTTTTATTTTTAAATTCTCTCCAAAACATCCCGAACGCGTCTCGAATATTTATGAAATTATAAAACGGGATGCAAATAAAATTTTTGACACTTCAGATTATCCCGCAGATAACCCTTTCTGAATACCTTTGGTTAATAAGAAAGTTATCGGTAAATTAAAGACGAACTCTGCGGAAAGATAATAACTGAGTTCATTGGAATTAGAGCTAATGTTTACACCATCAGAGTGGAAGAAGAAGTAAAACTTGTAACGGTACGTCATTTTCAGGTCGTCTGGTGTTGTTGCCGATCGTTGCTCTGCTTGACGTCGGTCCGGCGGTTCGGGTGTGCTCGTCGGTGTCCAGGTTCAGCGGAAATAAAAGCGTCGATCACTTAGCAACAACTTTATTTACAAACATAGTCTATATTTACAAACTGTGCCTTACGGACGGTAGTCTCGGAAACGCTGTGTCTTACGGACACTAATCGTAGGACGGTAGTTTCGGAAACGGTGTGTCTTACGGACACTAATCGCAGGACGGTAGTTCCGGAAACAGTATGTCTTACGGACACTAATCGCAGGACGGTAGTTTCGGAAACGGTGTGTCTTACGGACACTAATCGCAGGACGGTAGTTTCGGAAACGGTGTGTCTTACGGACACTAATCGCAGGACGGTAACGCACTGTGCATACGTTGCAGGTAACGCGAACGTAGCATAGATTGTTAAACGCGTTTGAGTCAAAACATCGTCGGATGAATGACTCCGCGGAAAAACTGCAATCAAGCCACGTCCGGAGGCTCGGAATGCCCGGCGAGTCACTATCTTCAAACCACGTCCGGTGGCTTGATATCGCGGTGTGTTAATGAAGTAATGTAAACAAATTCAGATGTGCCATGCATAGGATTATTATATTTTTTATAACTATTTAAAAAAATATATAAAAATTTCTTCAACTAAAAAGGAGCATATTTTGCTTGGTCCTTCGAGTAACTTTAATCTTAGATCAAATTGAACAAAAACATTTTGGCCACTTCGAGCCGGATTATTTGGTAAAGTCCGTGACATTCCAAATAAGAAAAATCAAGAATCAGCAAGTCATCAAGAGACCGAATTTCTGCCACTGCTGTGGATAAATCAGAAGCGGATTTCTGCTACTACTGCGAATTTTCGTTTACTGTTGAGGCAACACTGGTGAGCGACAAGATAATCTTGAATCAAGATTGCTTCACAAATCATTTGGAAAAAGAAAACTTCTCATTGAAGAATTCTCCAGTTGTGTGGAATCGCCAGATTATTACACTGCAAGGTTTCAGTATTACTTGATTCTTTAAAGTCGGTCTGTAATATTAAAGGCTTTCCTAGCAGATAAAATGCCAAACAAATTGTCAAATGCTAACATTGTTCTATCAAAAGTTAATGTTATTATTTCACAAATAGATTCTTTTTCAGATTATTTAGCTAATTTACATGACAAAGAGTTAGGTCAACTTGACAAGTACGAATTAGAAGTCAGAATTGCTCAAATTGAACCATTATTGTCAGTTTTTAATGAGCATGTTTCAATGCTTACTTGCTATCAGCGTCCATTACCTGATGAACTTATTTTACGGATTCTTATTTTCAAAACTTGGCTAAATCCAAAGCTTTACTTGAAACTTTACAGCCGAGAATAAAAACTCCGCCCAGTTCTTCAAATCAAATTGTTACCGTCAAAAAGGATATATTACCTGTATTAAAATTACAGACTTTTGATGGAGAATAGAGTAATTGGCTGGAATTTAAAGATTCATTTACGGCAATGGTACATAACAATTTAGAACTATCTGAATTTGAAAAAATACAATATCTCAAATGTTCACTCAAAGGTAGAGCGCTTTCAGTCATTGAAAACTTAAACATGATTTCAGAAAATTATATAGTAGCATGGGAACTACTTCAAACACGCTTTCAAAATACGGCTTCTCTTATTTACAGTCACATTCAAGGGATATTAATAATAAGAATATAACTGTGAGCAAATAAAAATCAGATTAGAGCAGGCGGTGCAAAGAATATGTATGTCTGTGATTAAATAAAAAGTCAATACATTTGACAGTCCATGAATGTATTACATTAACTAATTCAGTTAATCACAGACATACATTTTCTTTGCGCCGCCTACTCTAATCTGATTTTTATTTTAATAATAAGAAAAGAATCATTTATAGAATTAAGAAGCATGCAGGATAATTTAAACAAAAATTTAAGAGCATTAAAACGATTAAAAATACCTGTGGCACGGTTCGTCTGAATACAACTTTACTTTAAAAAAAATGTCCATCTTTAATTTTAGTTTTTATCAACTTTTAACAGTTTTCTTTATTAAAAAACATTAACTATTAAATCTTCGTACGACGCGTTTTCTTTTAATTAAGAGTTAGTTCGAAATACCTAGCTCTTTTTGGTATTTCACAAATTGTATATACAAAACAAAAGAAATTAATAAGCAAACAATAATCTTTTTGTACTTCTGTGCTAACTATACTTTTCAGCTTACAAATGAATGCTATTGTAACTACCCGTTATCTAACGGAGTTCAAAAATTTTGACGGAAAATCAGGATGAGTTCTCCCACACTTTCTTAGAATCTGCATGTGCTGCTTCTAAAGCTTGTTCACTAAATTGTTCTAACTCTGGTTGTCATTTAGAATTGCAGAATTCTTGAACATGGTGAAATATGGCATGGTGTTAACATGTTATATCTAATTGAATGAAATTCTGCCAGAATTGACCGATTGCTCTTTCGAAATCATATGCCAAGTTCTTACCAAAATATAACTTAACAACCAGTTTTAAACTTGATAAACACTTGATATATTTTAAACAGTTAATTGAAGAAATGGAACGTAAAAGATCAATTTTCGAAAGCAATTAGCGACAAGAGTTGCCATTAAAAGAATCTCCATGAAGGGCTTCCCGTTGTACAGTGATGGTCATTAGAATCGTGACCTCTGCGTGCTAACCTCGCCCTTATTGACCTGCAGTGGAAACAACGGCTATCGTACTCTATCGTACGGCTATCGTCCCTGTTATGTCCGTAATAAGACACAGGTTAACTACTAAATACTTTATTAGTAAGTAATGTTGATTACACTTATGGGATGCGTGTGTTCATTAGCGAGACTTGAGCTGTACTGCAGCTTTTTGCAGATGCCGGTTTTTCCCGGGTTTTATTGGCGGTAGTCATGGCGCGATATTTGAACAAGGGCGCGTTACTCTAATTACTCTTAATAAATACACAACACCCCTTCCCCCAGCACACTCTTTAGGTGGTGTACTCCTGCAGGTAAGCTGGCGGACGACGAGCTCGTATGGGTCTTGGAGACGGTTCTGGTGCTGATGCTTCAATTCTAGAATACTTCTTCGTTGGTGTCGCAGCCGTTTCCAAGCTACCGGTTGAGTCAGTCGACTCAGATGAAGGCAACCTCTCCGACAACTCACTATCTTCACCTACTGTCGCAGTTGACCTTCTTCTCAGCTGATCGATGTGTCGATGCAACACATTCCCATCATCGTCTAGAACCCTATAGCTAATTGGTCCAGTTCTTTCAGTCGTCAGTCCAGGAACCCACTTCGGTCCATAACCATAGTTTCTGGCAAAGACTGGTGTATCTTCTCCAAACTCTCTAATCGGTCTTTGTTTTTCTTTACCGTCGCTGCTACTCTTTGAAGGTATTAAGTCAGCATGTAAATGACTTAAAGCGGTTTTTAATTTTCTACCCATAAGAACCTCAGCTGGTGTAAGTCCGGTTGTTGAAGATGCTGTAGTATGTTGTCTTAATAAGAATCGAGCAATTTTTGTTTTCCAATCCCCTTCTGTTAGTTTCTTGAGGGCTTCTTTGGTAGTCTGCACCATTCTTTCAGCCTGCCCATTACTTGCGGCATGGTATGGAGCGATACGTGCATGACGGATACCATTCTTCTTCATGAAACATTCAAACATATCTGAGGTAAAGGCTGCCCCGTTATCACTAACAATTACATCTGGGATACCATGGGTCGCAAACAATTCTCGTAAGACAGAAAGGCAGAAAGGCTGGCATGCAGCTTCTGACGATGTTGACGGCACATGTCGAACTTCCAACCACTTCGAGTGTGAATCCACTACGATGAGAAAGATTTGTCCTTCCATTGGGCCAGCAAAGTCAATATGCACACGTGACCATGGGTCTTTAGTAATTTCCCAAGGATGCAATGGAGCATGAGGTGGTGCATGCATTGTTTTCTGGCATGTTTCGCACAAACTCACATACCCTTCAATACTTTTTTCAATACCTGGCCACCATACATAACTTCTGGCTAACAATTTCATCTTTACAATACCTGGGTGAGTCGAGTGTAGCACTTGGAGTACTCTATTCCTTCCCCCTTCTGGAATAACGACACGACTTCCATAGAGTAAGCAGTTACGATAGGCTGACAGTTGCTTTTGCATATTTTTATACGGTTTAAATTTATCACAGTCCATTTGTTTCGACCAACCATGCATCACTGAATTTAACACTCTCGACAGCACTGGGTCTTTTAATGTCATTTTTGCAACGTCTTGGGCACTTAACAGAGGTTCCGGCAAACTTTCTAACATCAATACATCTCCTAACTTTTGTTCTGCAAAATCAGGTGTTTTTAATGGTAGCCGACTTAATCCATCTGCATTCCCAATCTTCTTTCCTGACACATGTATGAGCTCATAATCGTATGCACTCAAAAACAAATTCCATCGCAGCATTCTGGGTGACAATACTTCTGGAGTCGGTTTATGTCTTCCTAAGATGCCAAGCAGGGGTCGATGGTCCGTTTCATTACAAATTTTCTTCCATATAAGTAGTAGTGGAATTTCTTAACACCTGCTACTAGTGCTAAAGCCTCTTTATCAATCTGTGCATAATTTCTTTCTGCGTTTGACAAAGTTCGGGAGAAAAATGCAATAGGAGCTTCGCTGCCATCCTCTAGACAATGACTCAATACACCTCCGATCCCAAAACTGCTAGCATCGCATGTCAAAACAACAGGTTTCTTCTCGTCATAATGCACTAACACTGATGAAGTCAAGAGTTCTTTACATCTATTAAATGCATCATCCTGTGGTCTTTTCCAAACCCATTCGGCATTTTGGTCCAACAATCGATGCAAGGGTTCTGCAACTGTTGCTCTATTCTTCAAGAACGGTGTATAAAAAGACAAAATATCTAAGAATGCTTGTAATTCTTCTTTTTTCGTAGGCGTAGGCGCTTCCTTGATGGCTTTAATTTTTTCTTGTGTGGGATGAATTCCTAAGGAATCTATTTTATGTCCCAAGAATTCAATTGACTCTGCATCAAACTGACATTTATTTTTCTGTACACGTAAACCATCTGCGTTCAAACGTTTTAGCACTTCACGAACTTTAGCGTCTCGCTCAGTCGCTGAACTACCAGCAATTAGTATATCATCTAAGTATGGAAATACTCCTTGAACACCAGCCAATCGGGTTTCAATGAACTGTTGAAACAAATTTGGTGCAACCGATATGCCAAATTGAAGACGATGTACTCTGTACGCACCTCGATGAGTAATGATTGTCTGTAAATCTGCTGAACGGCTGTCCACTTGTAATTGTTGGTATGCCGGAGAAAGATCAATTTTAGCAAAATGACTTGTTCCTGCTAACGAGGTAAATAATCCAGCTACTGTTGGCATTGGATACGGGTTTGCACTTAAATATTTGTTTATGGTACACTTATAGTCTCCACAAATGCGCACTTTGCCATTCGCTTTTCTTACCACTACGATAGGTGTTGCCCACACCGGATGAGTTACCGGTTCCAACACACCTTGTTTTTCTAGTCGATTCAGTTCTTCTTCCACCTCTGCACGCAAAGCAAAAGGTACACTGCGTGATTTACAAATAATTGGAGTTGCGCCTTTGTCTACACTAAGGTGTATGGCAGGACCCTTGAATGTTCCTAAACCTTCTGCGAATACAGTAGGAAACTCTTCAGTCAAATTTGGAATTTTATCTTTGTCTGGCGTAGCACAATAATGTACCCCCGAAAGTTCTATTCCAAGCGCACTAAACCAATTTCGTCCAAGTAAATCAGCACTTTTACCTTTTGTCACGATTATTGGTAAATTGAAAGTTTTTCTTGAACCATAGCTGACTTGCACGTCACATGTTCCTAACAAACTTATTTCTTTCTTCTGATAGTCTTTTAAAATCACTTTGCTTTGTGCGAGCTGTGTTGTAAGCATTGATTTAAATGTTCGAAACGTTGGCTCTGATATGATTGTAAAAGCACTTCCTGAATCTACTTCTAACTGACATGGAACTTGATGAATCCTTACGTTTGCATATTTTGCTGCTGTAGCTTGATCATTTATTTTATGCATCTCATATTCTTGTGGTATGCTTTCTTTCTTCGTTTCAGTCAACTGCACAATTGATTTTACATTACTTCTGTCTGACGATTTTTGTTCGGATTTTTTCTTTAAGCTCGCACGTTCTATGTGACCTTTTTTCTCACAAAATCTGCAATTAACATCCTTAAAACGACATGTGTCTGCAGTATGATTTCCTGTACATCGAAAACAAACAGCTTTTTCGCGCTTCTTTTTGAATTTGATTTGGTCCACTTCTGCAGCTACATTCACGTGAGTACGTAGCTCTGACAGTTGATGCGCGGCTGCTTCTGCTGCTACCGCCATCTCGTATGCCGAATTGAACGTCAGTTGCGTTTCTGCTAATAGACGGCGCTGTAAATGTACATCGCGAACGCCACACACAATCCGATCACGCAACATGGATTCAAGCGTGTTGCCGAAGTTACAATTTTGTGCTAGTTTCCGCAACTCAGCAATATATGCTGCCACTCCTTCCCCCTGCCGTTGGTCTCTCTTGTGAAACTGGAAACGTTTGACTATTTCCGATGATCGCGGGGCAAAATGATCTGATAATAATCTTATTATTTCTTCGTACGACTTTGTACTAGGAGCGTCCGGCGCCACTAATGATCTCACAATTTCGAATGTTGCAGGGCCACATACACTTAAGAGAACAGCTCTCTTTCTCGCGTTATCTGTTACACCATTTGCTTCTAGATAGAATTCTAATCTGTCTGCATAAACTAACCACGACGATGGCTTCGTTATATCGAAAGGCTCCAAGACACCTATGGCGGCCATTGATGCTTGATTATTCTGCATGTTCTAATGCACTTTCCTTTGTTTCACTTGACTCTTCTTGCTTTTTCGTGACTGCGCCAGTTGTTATGTCCGTAATAAGACACAGGTTAACTACTAAATACTTTATTAGTAAGTAATGTTGATTACACTTATGTAGGCTTGCCATACGTCCCGGTTTGACCGGGACAGTCCCGGATTTTCAGCGATGTCCCGGTGTCCCGGCCGGTTTACTGCGTGTCCCGGAAAATACCAATTTTACTTCTTTTGACTCCTTATTCAATACTCAAATTAGGAGTTGAAACAAAATGATATAAAAGCATTCAGACCACTTGGTGTGTTCGCTTTCCTTGCAAAAATGCGAGTGATTCTATGTTACCAGCTGAGAGGGCGAGTAAATGAAATAATGAATGCGAATGACTAGTAGCTTTTTAGTTGTTAAAAGTCATGGAAAAAGTGATTTTTAACACTTATTTTTCAAAAATGTTTCCTGGGGGGAGTACCCCCGGACCACAGGCCCCCCGTTTGTCCCGGTTACACTTCCCAAAAATATGGCAAGCCTACACTTATGGGATGCGTGTGTTCATTAGCGAGACTTGAGCTGTACTGCAGCTTTTTGCAGATGCCGGTTTTTCCCGGGTTTTATTGGCGGTAGTCATGGCGCGATATTTGAACGAGGGCGCGTTACTCTAATTACTCTTAATAAATACACAACAGTCCCTTCACTCAAATTGCCGCTAAGAGTTCCGTGTAGGGACGTGGAAATTTCCGAAAAAATTTCATTATTTTTAATATGAAACTTTTCAACAGGGCATGAAATGAAATTTCACATTAAAAAAAGAATGAAATTTCAATGAAATGTCAAAAATCAAATTCTCACCTCACAGTTTTATTTAGAATTTTTTTCATCCAAGTATAAATAATGTACTGTTGCGGAATTTAAAAAAGCATACAAGTCTTTAGGCTTTATTTTGCAATATTAGAAAAGTAAATCGATCTCTGTCTGATTGACATAAACACTGATAAATAATTAAGTCAGGTCACTTTTATTTTTAGGAGTCAAGGAAAAAACTGTATGCTGCCCAAATCTTTCGGGTAATTTTTTACTTACCACCCTTCTTTAATAAAGTATATAGTTATTTGCGTTTTTCGGGTAAACTTAAATGCGGCATGTTAATGTCGGTCCGTCACTTTGACGATGATTTTGACTTATAAAGCGAAAATAATTTTAAACAAAACCAAGCTCACAGCGACACGTTTTGAGTGTATGTATGCTTTTTTAAATTCCGCAACTGTACAACTGCGGACAGAAAATTTCGGCCTGTCATTACACTGACATAAAAACATAGAATAATCCTTTATTCTCATTTTGATTGCTATGTGACGCAGATTTTAAGAAAGTGTGGGAGAAATATGAAGTCCCAAAAACTCATCCTAATTTTCCATCAAAATTCTTGAACCCCGTAAGATTCTACAACAGGATTCATTTGTAAGCTGAAATGTTGTACAGTTAGCATGCAAATACAAAATGATTGTTGTTTGATTATTAATTTTTTTATATACAATTTGTGAAATACATAAAAGAGCTGAATATTTCTGAAATAAATCTCGATTAAAAAAAACTCGTCGTACAAAGATTTAAAGGTTAATGTTTTTTAGTAAGGAAGACTGTTAAAAGTTGATAAAAACATAAATTAAACATGGACATTTTTTTCAAAGTAAAATTGTATTCAGACGAACCGTGTACTACAAGTGTAAGTAGAGTAACAAAACGTACTATTTTATCTGAACTTGCTCAAATATTTGATCCGTTAGGTATACCAGGCCCTATTGTAGTTATAGCCAAATTAATAATACAAGAATTGTGGCCTTTAAAATTAAGTTGGGATGAAGATATACCTCAGCTTCTTCATTCTCGTTGGAATGAGCTTAAAAATCAATTTTTCTTTTTAAATCAATTAATAAATAAACAGACATATCATTTTAGATCAAGCCACTACAGTGGAAATTCATACATTTTGTGATGCCAGTGAAAAAGCTTATGGTACGGCTTTATATTTGAGATCAAAAAATATTAAGGGAGACATTTCCTGTCATTTAGCTTGTGCTAAATCGCGAGTTGCACCTCTTCATAAAATTTCAATTCCTAGACTCGAACTATGCGCCGCTCATCTTGCTGCTCAGCTTGCTAAAAAAGTTTGCAACAGCCTTTCCATAAAAATCCACGAACATTTCTTTTGGTGTGATTCCACGATTACGTTACAATGGATTAAATCTTCGTCTTATTTGCGAAACACCTTTGTTGCAAACAGGATAGCAGAAATTCAAAATATGTCTAAGCAGTCCGACTGGTATCATATTAAATCTGAAAATAATCCAGCCGATATTCTTCCACGCGGAACTTATACAGATATATTAGTTAATTCTTATTTATGGTGGCATGGACCTTCATGGTTGTCACAAGAAAGATCTCATTGGCCACAACAACCAATTTTATCTTTCAGAAATGAAAATTTAATTGAAACCGGAAAGGGTTATACTAACACAAACATATTAATTAATGTCAATGTTACTAATGATGATTCTACATTTTCTGACATATTTGATCGTTTTTCATCGTTTAATAAATTTAAAATAATGATTACCTATTGTTTCAGGTTTAAACATAATGCTAGAAGTATTCTTGATAATAGAAATTTTTCAACTTTAAGTGTTGTTGAATTACAGAATTCATTAAACCAATTAATTAAGGTTGCTCAAAACCAATCTTTTCCTTTAGAAATAAAGGAATTACAAAAAGATAATCCCATTCATTGTAAAAGTAAAATTCTTTCTCTTCATCCTTTTTTAGATACAGATTGAATTTTAAGGGTAGGAGGAAGACTACAACACTCCGATTATTCATTTAATAAAAAAACATCCAAATATTTTAGATTCCAAACACCAATTAACACTTCTCATAATGAGACAAGAACTCATAAAGGCATTCCATTGTGGGCCTCAAACTTTAATAGCTTTAATTAGAGATACATATTGGCCTATCGCAGGTAAAAACTTAGCTAAGAAAATAGTGTATTATATGTTTAAAAAATATATCTTTACATAATATTCCCATAACGGGTAACTTGCCAGCAGGGCGAGTAAATTTCATATCTCCATTTCATGAAACTGGGGTAGATTATGCTGGACCGTTTCTTTTAAAGGACCGCATAACGCGGAATCCTAAATTAATCAAATGCTACATAGCACTCTTTATTTGTTTTGCAACTAAAGCCATACATCTTGAGTTAGTTAGCGACTTAACTTCTGAATGTTTTATTGCTTGCTTAAAAAGATTTATTTCTAGACGTGGCAAACCACATTTAATAAATTCAGATAATGGCTCCAATTTTGTTGGATCATATGCAGAAATTCGTACCTTTTTCCAATCTAATCAAAACATGATAATTGATTCTGCTGCAAATGAAGGCATTAAATGGCTTTTTATTCCGCCATATTCTCCACACTTAGGAGGGCTTTGGGAAGCTGGGGTGAAAGCTGGAAATTTTCATTTAAAGAGAATAATAGGTGATGCAAAATTAACATTTGAGCAATTCTATACCACGTTAAGTCAAATAGAAGCTATTCTAAATTCGAGACCTCTATCACCTTTGTCAGACGATCCTTCAGACTTAGAACCATTAACTCCATCACATTTTCTAATACGAAAGCCTTTAACAGCTTTAGCAGACCACGATTTTACTGAAATCAAGGATACTAAACTTAGCAAGTATCAGCACTTACAGAAAATGGTGCAGCATTTTTGGAAACGCTGGCAAACAGAGTACATATCTGAACTAAATACAACGACGTACGAAATGGCAAGAAAATTGTATTAATTTAGTAAAGGAATATGCTCTAGTAATTGTAGGACAGCGACACTAATCCACAACAATGGCGAAAAAAAAATTGACGCAACCAACATCGCATCCGTGTTCAATGAAAAAAAAGGACATCATTCGCCACGCGTCGTTAATATTACACATCTCGAACGGATACGAACAACTGACTCAACGGCCGAGCGGCTTAGGTGGATCGCAGCGAAGCGCCGGAGGCGACACCCGGCGGACAATTTCCGAACTAACGTTCCGACGACGCAGCGCCACGGCTATCTGGCAGATAATTTTCGAAACAAACGTTCCGACGACGAAAATAGCAGCGGCGCCGCAGGCATCTGGCGGACGGACGCCTGAACTACGTTGTCTCCGTCTCTCTCTCGAGAGCTCCATCTCACTCTTTACGGGCTCAGATGCGGCAGAAAACTGGACCGGAAGTCAATGCATTTGAAATGGGGAAAAAAGGGTGTGGTCTGTTTTTTATATCTACTATCAAAGTTGAAGATATGAGGAATGAAAAATGCGTTTTAAGTGCATTTAACCGACCAAAATTTGTTCAAATTATAATTATATTATATTATTATTATATTATAATTCAAATTGTATACTTGCAAAATCTGCTAGTAAATGAGACTCAAGATTACTAAGGCGCATTCACAATTTGAAGCAATTTACATAGCTTAATCTATTTAGGTTTTCATGACTTCACTGAGAAATTTGGAAAAATTTTGTAACTTTGATGTTAGCGCTGCTTTTTTACGCGATAAAATAGCTTGTTCTTGCTGTATTGTTAAAATTCAGTAGTATTTTGATTCTTTCTTGGGGACATTTTGATATAAACCTAAATAAAGACAAACGCAACTGCAGTTAACACAAATGACCGCAACACAAACGAAAATTATCCTGCTCTGAATGCCTGTATGTTTGTGTTGCAATGCACTCTTGAATATTTGTTAAATGCAACTTGTAAATCTGAAGCGTCGCGTCGCTCTGCTGTTTCCAAGCAATGAATTTGGCTTTTGTTACCTTGGCCTGAAACTTGATAAACTAATGCAGCTAACGTTACAATGCCTGGGACGATGCGAAGTCTCAGTTACGTCGGTCGCCTGACAGTTTAGCTGACAGACTCTGCCACCACAGGCAATCCGTGTCGTATCCTTATTGAAGCCTTACGCTCGCTTGCTGTTTCCAAAACACGTCGCCTGAACTGGTTTCGTGCCCTAATACATCCTTATGCACCACCTTTTTTAACTTTTGCACCGCTCGAATAGCTGAGAAAAAAAAATAAAATAGAAAGTCAGCTAGCCCCCCCAGTGAAAGTTTTCGAAGTTTTTTTTGGTGTGCACCAAAAAAAAAAAAATCGAAAATTATTGCACCCCAAATGCACCCTTAGCACCACATTTTTTAACTTTTGCACGGCTCGAATAACTGAGAAAAAAAAAATAAAATAGAAAATCAGCTAGCCCCCACAGTGAACATTTTCGAAGTTTTTTTGGTGCACCTTATTGTACCCCTAATGCACCCTTATGCACCACCTTTCTTAACTTATGCACCGCTCAAATAGCTGAAAAAAAAATAGAAAGTTATTTCAGTTATTTTTTTCCTCAGCTATTTGAGCGGTGCAAAAGTTAAAAAAGGTGGTGCATAAGGGGTGCAATAAGGTGCACCAGAGAAACTTCGGAAATTTTCACGGGGGGGGGGCTAGCTGATTTTCTATTTTATTTTTTTTCTCAGCTATTTGAGCGGTGCAAAAGTTAAAAAAGGTGGTGCATAAGGGTGCATTAGGGGTGCAATAGGGTGCACCAAAAAAATTTTCACTGGGGGGGGGGGGGGCTACGGGCTCCAATGTCGCAAATGCAAAAGAATCCGGCTCGGAAAGGACCATTATGTAGAAAAATTGATAGCAGTGGACTGTATTTTTAACGTGAATAGATTTTATTGATGATTGGCAGCAGCATAGTTTACAAACGAATACTGTTTTTTTTATTTTATTTTTCCGGCGCACTCTCGCATTGTTTTTTAATTTTGATGCGTCGAATTTAAAATCACATATTCTATTCGTAAAGCTCAAACATTGCACAAGGAATGTATTATAATAACTTAAATAAGTTACAGGAAAATATATATATATATATACATATATATAAATAGATTGGTTTAAAAATTTAAATCTGTTGTTTGAGAATTTCGTTCACGTCGACCAGTGACACTTCTGGTACCCACAGGATTTCCACCTAGTGCAGTTTGTATTTGAAGAAGTGATTTGCCCTTACTTTCGACGCAGAAGCGAAAGATTAATACGAATGCTATGAGTAGTATGACAGCTTGAAGAATCATTAATCCCCAACCAGTGACATAGTATTGTATTCCAAAATATGCTTTTACAATACCAAAAATCATCATCCACTGGCAAAATTTTACGATGACTTTAGCTCTTGGATAAACTTCTCGTGGTATGTATTCTAATAATATGATATCCGGACAACTACTCAAACCTACTTCATGAAAAATAATAAGAGTGTTCACTAGCAATAAATATATCCATTTCCTTTCTATAATATGGATACTGTACCAATTCTGATGATTTTCCTGGGTTTTTTCTTTTTCGCGTAGGAAAAAATATCCTCCGATAAAAATTAAATTCACGGCTACTAAGCAACAGCTTATTAATAGCGGCTTTTTAACTCCAATTATATTACGATAGTGCAACCATGTACTTAACACCTTACTTATAAACATAGTTAATCCCACGATGAAAGAATCAACATTTCTGGTAATTGCATCTGATTTATAAGTCACTCTAGTGCCAATTAAATCAGTAACGTTTAAGTCTGAATATTTTCTGACTACAGCAATATTATAATACAGAAAGATATAATATCCCGAAAAGACTTGTGCAAAAGTTATTCCAATGACAATAATTATTGCTTTCATCACCACTTTCGAGTATAACATATACTTGTACGCACCAGGATCCACTTTACGAAGGTCCGAATTCTTTTTAATATTTCTCATATCCATATAAATATTGTCTCGTCCCCTGTACCAGCTTAAAGCGGCTTCTGCTTTTTTGACGTTAATTTCATATAAATATACAGGACTCTCTGGAGATACATAGAGCAATATAAAATGGATCAAAACTATCAGACAATTACAAAGCGAAAAATTAACATCTGATATGCTGTAGCCCAACACGTACGTAATAAATACGCCCAAGGTAACGAATGACTTGTATGGAATAATCATGTACGGTAAGTAATGTTTGTGTACTGAATCAAGAAGTAAAGTTTCGCTGGAGACTCGATTAGCCACTGCAAAAAATCCACAGAAGAATCTTCCTGCCAAAGAAATATTGGCATTCTTAACGAAAGCGAGGGTTAGCCAAGTTAAAAATAGTAACGGTGCTTGAATTAACAAGGATTTCCTGGGTCCAAGCTTAATATTGAAGTAAGACCATGCTATTATTCCAATTGCACATCCAAGTGGTCCTAAACTTGCCAACAATGTCAGCTGAACATGTGTAGTAATATGACCACTGGAAGCGTCCAAAATTTGTCTAATCGTAGGACTTGACCAACCCAAAACTGTTCCAAATGAAACAGAAGATACACTAGCTGAAACAGACACATGTTTTAATTATAATGTATGCGTGCAAGTGCGACTGGATTTTTGTAAACAATAAAAAGAATAATTCAAGATCCAGTATTGCTTAGCGTTACAAAAAAAATTATAAGCACATATCTAACGAATCCCTTGAACATATCGGTTATTCTTTTTTTCTCATTGAACGCCGCACATAAGACGAAATTATAACAATTAACAAACGAAACAGATTAGAAACGTTTTTACTGTTTTAAATTCTGGTTGTCATCACCATAAAATAATATATGTGGCTATTTGTACTTACTGTAGGTACGAATAATTGGTTGTTTACACCTACTGTAGGTACGAATAATTGGCTATTTGCACCTATCGTAGGTACGAATTATTGACTACTTGCACCTACTTGTATGATTAAATAGATTACACGTTCTAATATAAAATTTGATGTAGGGTGGTATAAAAATATTGTAAAATAGTATTGGAAACTACTCCTTACAGATCGTTGAAAATTTGAATATGGTAATAATCAATGACGAACTATTTAAACAATACAAAATTAGCTATAGCGTACTTCCGATTCTACCGGAAGTCGATTCTAACTTTCTTATTTTAAACGGTACAACCCATATATTATTACATTTTTGGATTCCCCGTTCAATTCTACATCTTTTGTATTCACATATTTCAGGGTTCAAATGTACTGTTTTGACGATATTCAATTTTTGATGATTACAGTGATTATATTTAATAATAATAAATTGGAATACTTCAAAAACTAAAAAAAAAATAGAAGATTTCACTGTTTGATCATAAAAATGAAGTAATACTTTTCTGATAAAAGATCAATCGTATACTTTAAATAGAACTTGGAGAAGATCCACAGAAGTTAATAGTTTTCCACGATGAATAACTTGATTATTTTAATGCAACCACTGACTTTTCTCTGCGCCATCTGACGCAAAATATAATTTTCTTCCGATTTTGTATAAACAGTGTTATGTTTATCGTTAATGGTTTTCAAGATATTTACGCATAATTTATTTGTTGTTAAATACTGACATTATAGAGAGTTGCTTTTTGAGTTTTTTGTGAATCCAAACTGCTCTAATGCATTTCGAACTCTTCGTTCCAGATTTTCCCTACTATTTACTGGATCTCTTTTATTTTACCCAAAGATTAAAATCAACTTAAATCAGGTCGGGTGATCTAGGAGACGAAACCCAATGATCACCGCACTCTATCCAACGATCTTCAAACATTTCATCCAGCATTACAAAACGGCTTATCCATAAACAGGCAGCATTTTGAACAACAACTATGAAACATCAGCTAAACCAGTTCCATTTATGAAAAGAAATTGCATTTTTATAATGTCGATATTTAAGAAAAATAAATTATGATATCTTGAAAACGATTAAATGAAAAATGCGGACAAGAAAAAAGCGCACAACGAAAATTGCGCACACCGAAAAATACCCACATGGAAAAATACGTACACGGAAAATTGCTCACACCGAAAAATGCTCACATGGAAAATTACCCACACTGAAAAATGTCCACAGAGAAAATTGCGCACACAGAAAATTGCTCACACCGAGCTCACACCCGCGATTTTTGCCCGCGGCGGAATTATAAGCCCGAGGCCCGAAAGACCGAGGGATTATAAGACGCAAAGGGCCAAAATCGTCGTTCACGCCCGAAATGCAAACAAGATCTTTTGTAAAGTCGTTTAAATACATCTTAAAGCTAAAAAATAAATGGCACGATTCGTTCTCAAAAATCAAGTTACGTTGTTGGTTGCTAATGTGATGCAAATAAATATGTTGGTTTCTTAGGTTTTAGGGCGCAAAAGGCACTATTTACGCCCGCAAATTATTGTATAAATGACTTCATTTTGATACGATTTTACAAAAATGAAATTTATGCGCATCTCCATTACTGTACATGGTGTGTTAAATAACGTGCCTTTTTTTAAATTTCTCCTCGTAGTTCTAGACGGACTATATTTGAGGGTTGTACCTATAAGAAAATTTTCAAGGAAGATCTGAGACTGTTATTTGGAGCAGTTCAAACAGTTAATGGGGAACAATTTGAATATCTTTTATAATCAGTTAGTGTTAATATTGTTTGTAGTTGTTTTAATAATTTGTTAATTTTTTATAATAAAAACATAAGCATTTAAAGCTCTCGAAATAGTGAACTCAGTTATTTTTTATAAATAAATTTGAATTTTGTCATCTTGTATAGAAAATAACTGTTACATATTAATTTCTGAGTTCGAATTTGGAGAGTTTTAAACGCTCATGCTTTTATCAAAAATTAACAAATTATTAGAGCAACTACAAACAATATTAACTCCAACTGATTATAAAAGATGTTCAAAATATGTTCAAATTGTTCCCCGTTAATTGTTTGAACTGCTCCAAATAGCAGTCTCAGATCTTCCTTGAAATTTTTCTTATAGGTATAACTCACGGAATACTAACGGTGGCAGCGTACAAGTGAGATAGGGAACCGTTACGTCATCGCATACCCGCTTCTCCCTCTAATACAACTGTCAACCGTGACAGTTAATATTGGTTAATATTTGTGTAAAAGGAGAAGCGGATATGCGGTGACGTAATGGTTCGCTATCTCACTATCTTCCGCTATCAGCGGGAATGCTGCCACCGTTAGTATTCAATTCACCGTGGGTAGAACCCTCAAATATAGTCCGTCTAGAAAGTATCCGGAGAACAGAAAATAACACTGCCACTTCCAATTTATGAATGAAACAATAACAATAGAGGACAATGATTCTAGTTATTTGTTTATGTAATTTCTTTTTAATCCTGAGAATTATATTAAAAGTTCAGAAAAGCTGAAATCAAATTAACTGCATCCTGAGTAGACTTTGCGTTTCGTGGATATAAAATTGATGCTATTACTCCTTCTGTCACATTTGTGTCACATTTGGTGTTTTTTCTTAAGATTATTGATAAATTAAATTTAATCCGGGAACTAAAATGTTACAATTAACCACCCATATGATATGTTTAAATCACATCATTGGTGAAATTTGATTGTCGTTTATTAGTAACAAGAAGGCTAGAGTCAAACTGCGAAAAACGCACAATTTTTAGAGTGCACCCTCTGTAACTTCTGTTCTGCGATCAAGATGTCGAACATAACTAATTCTACAAGAAAAGTTATCAAAAAACGTGAACTGACCAAGACCACGCGACATTGCCTTATTATTACTCTTACTTAAATTTCAGAATTCAGAGTTCAGAATACACAAATGTAAAAATGTATAAAAACAATGCATAATTATTGCAAAATAAAGGGAAATTCTTTTGTAAAATTTGTTAAAATAATTTATAGTTTCTATTTACGTGCGTTTCTGTGTCTTAAATATTTTTATTTCCAATTTTTACAAATGTGACAACTAAATTGGGACAGAGGAAGTATTTTTTTTACATTTCTTAGTTGAAACAATTTCAAAAATCCTTTTTCTTTAATTATGAACCCCTCTGTTGAAAATATGTTTAATCAGTTTTCTCTTTTCTTAAATTTGAAAACTATTACTCAAATTTTTCTGTTTGTTTAAAATTGTTAACATTCAACATCGGTGGTCACTTTCTTTGTTAGATTGTGCTCCGATATCGGGATACGTAAAAGATACGTATATAATAGTATAATATATAGTATAATATAATAAGTATTAATAAACAATATATTGATAGAAATTGGAAAATTCCGACCATTCGACTTTTAAACTAATAAAACGTTTACAGTTTGTAAAATGGATCTTTTTACGCACGTCGATAAAAGGCACCCTCAACTAGGGGAAGTAATTTTAATTTTGCCCGTCAAAAACTGTTACTCCTCCTAGTTTAAAAATAGGCTATAATAAAGCTTGAGTCACATATCAGGCAATGTTCGTTTCAAGCAGGTTACGTTTTAGTCTTGGATAAATATTTTCTTTCAATAATTGTAGAATATTCATATCTAGCGGAGCGTGTCCATTCATGTAGCAACCGTTTATGCGGCACTCAATAAGTGTGGAAAAAATTTGCCAGAACCAAAACGTAACGCTCATTGCCCGTATAATTGTGAATCCAGCTGAAAACCAATTTTTAGTAGTTATGTAGTTATTCTATCTACGTACCATCGCCGGCACAAAGCAAAACGAAAAGCAATAAACTCATTCGAAAATGAACCTTACACAGTGTCACTTACGGCCGTGCCCTTGGTATTGCGTTTCGTTTTAAGTGCCGGCTAGTTTACATGACTCGTTCAGACTGAAAAAGGAACGTCTTTATACGAATGTTTGTAAAGTAACATCAAGTAACATTTACTACTTATTACTTGGTTGAAAGTATTGATGTGTTTCATACGGATAAAATCAATGACGTTCGTAAAAAGGTTCATTTAACAAACTGTATTTTATGACTTATGACATTAATTTGTTAAGTTCGGCAAATCACGGAGTAAAAAGTAGAATTACCGAATTCAGCAATTTCCTTTAATAAAAAACAAGAGGTTATAATGTATGTCAATTTAAGTTTCAAGCAAGGCTAGTTCATAACTAATAATTCACTATAAATATAATGTGTGTATTTTTCTATGTGGGCATTTATCGGGGTGAGCATTTTTCGGTGTGACCAATTTTCTGTGTGCGCAATTTTCTCTGTGGGCATTTTTCCGTGTGGGTAATTTTCCATGTGCACAATTTTCTATGTGAGTATTTATCGGTGTGAGCAATTTTCTGTGTACGCATTTTTCCATGTGGGCTTTTTTCGTGTACGCTTTTTTCTGGTCACCCTTGAAAACCATTAAAGATAAACGTACACAGATAAAAATTAAAAATTGTGTGGAGTTTAAGGAATAAGTAGTTAAACGTTTCTACACAGAGAAAAAACAATGGTGTTTGTTAACGCAATTGTAGACTTTGTGTCTACAAATTGTGCTTGAAATGAAGACAGGAATAATAAATGTTTACATGCGATTGTAGAGTAATATTTGTGGTAAAATAATACATTTTATTGAAGAAACGTTTAATATATTTAGTTATGAACGTGTAATCCTAAAGTAAGTAAATTAAATTTGTAAATACACTGTAAACGTGTTCTACATTATATGTTGATTTGAATTCTATTCGTTCTTGTTTGCAATAACCTTTGCGCGTACTTTTTTCCGCTAGGTAGGCACATCGAAGTGATGCATTTATGTTTATGAGCGAGTGTAAAGAGCATAGAGCTGACGTGGCCCAGAATCCTGGCAACAATGGACTAATCGACTGATGTGCGCATCAAAAGCGAATAAAAACGATGCAAATAATTAGGTGATTCGTATCCCACTTTCATCCTATACAAACAGTTTGAATTAAAACGTTAATTGTTAATTCAATAGTAATTTTTTCTAGCGGGTTAGTAATTTCGATATTTTCAAAATATTGTAACTATTTTAATTGTTCTATTAATTTTTATTTTAAATAAAACAAGAAATAGTTAATAAACTAATTTATTTAAAAGCAAACTAATTAACACTAAATTATTTACAACCTTATACCTAATTTATTTTAACAACCGAGCGAAAGTCTTATTACGCGAACTTTAAAGCCTAGTCCACAATTGCCCGGGAACGAGAATGGAAACCGGAACGGGAACGTTAAAAAAGTTTAATTATTTCATAATCGTACAAGTGTCCACAATGCATCAGTAAATACAGTAACGCTAATAAAAATCTCCGCAACGGACACGTAACGTATACGTTGCGGAGCTTTATTAGCATTACCGTATTTACCGATGCATTATGGACACTTGTACGATTATGAAATGATTTAACTTTTTTAACGTTCCCGTTCCGCTTCCCGTTCTCATTCCCGAGCAATTGTAGACCAGGCTTAATGCCGAACTGTCCAACGCCGAATTCCATACTTGTCCCCGGCCGCGTGCTTTTATAAGCCGGGGCTGTTTTTCGCGATCATTCCAGTACGCGACAGAGAGTCTCGGATTGATTCCACCGCTGATGTGATCTCGAAGCGCCCGAAGTTTCTCGTCTAAGACGCGTCGGCGGTGAGACGCATGAGACGGGCTGGAGCCGGAATCGTCACACTGCCCCCTTCTTAGAAACGTTTCGTCTCGGAACGTTCCTCGTGATAGCCTTGAAGGAGGATGTCGAAATCGACATGCTGGCCCCTTTTTACAACATTCGGTATGGAAGAAATAGCAGTCCACGGTTTTCTTACTGCCGACAGCTGCCCGTAGGTGGTGACCGCAGACTAGGACTTCAATTCCCGTTTCGTTGAAGATGACTTCTATCATGCTTCGAATTACCCTCCAGTCAGGGCCGTCTAGTCCGCAGCCCAACTTGGGAATGGCTAATTTCTTCTGCTTGCCTTCTACCAGCTGCCTCTTCAAGTCCCATAAAGCTCTCCAAACATTGCGATAGTCAGGCTTACCGCTTGATGTCCTCTTGGTGACTAAGTAGTATACGTGTCGTCTTTGATCCGCTTTCGTGTCGATGATCTGCAGGCTGTTGCCCACCACCTCCGGAGTTCCTCGATCTGACCAAATTTCTTCCGGAAGACCTGGGCTATCCCCTTGGACATTCTTAGGTCTTCTGCCACACAGTGGGCCAGACTGTACTCCGGTGGTACTTGAAAAAGGTCTTGCTGCTTCTCTACATAAAGGTTTCGAAGTTAACTTCGGAACCTTGCGTCCTTTGTACTGTCCCTTCATTTTCTTCTCCGATGTAAGGAGCCATCCGGTTGAAGTGGATCACTTTGGGCTTGCCATGCGGAACCTTCTTGATGCGGTAGATGACATCGTTGATCCGTTTCATCAGTATGTAAGGACCTTCCCAAGATGTTTGCAATTTTGGGCACAGACCTCAATGTATTTGAGGATTATAAAGCCAGACCAGCGCTCCAGGTTGGTACCCCATTCTGAGCGTTGATGTCATAATGCTCCTTCATTCGGTCGCTGGCTGTCTGTATGTTGTGACGCACTTGATTGTGAATGTCGTCCATTTTTCTGCGTAGACCGCTCACGTAGTCTTCGTCGGCAGGGACTTCGCCAGGCTTCACGCCGAATTTCAGGTCGCAGGGCAGTCTTGGCTCTCGCCCAAATACCACTTTTGCTGGTGTCTCTCCTGTTGTCTCATGAACGAACGAACGGTATGCCAGTAGAAAAAGGGGAATGTACGTGTCCCAGACTCTCTGATGATCTGGACTAATGTCGGTTGATGGTTCTGTTGAATCTTTCCACCATTCCGTCCGACTGCGGATGAAGTGCAGTGATTCTAGTTTTCCGGACGCCGCGCGTCGAGCAGAGTACACACGTTCTTGAATAAAGCCGATTTAAAGTTCCTTCCTTGATCTGAATGCAGCTCCATGGGCGCGCCATACCGACTGATCCATTCTCGGACAAGGACTCCAGCAATAGTTATCGCCTCTTGGTTTGGTAGGGCGTATGCTTCAACCCACTTGCTAAAGTAGTCCATCACCACGACGATGTACTTATTACCACTATTCGTTTGTGGAAATGGGCCGGCTACATCTATGGCAACTCTCTCAAAAGGACTTCCCACGTTATACTGTTTCATGGGAGTCTTGTCTCGTCTGTGAGGGTCGTTACTAGCTGCGCAGATTACGCACTTCCTACATCAGTCCTTTACGTCTTCCTTGTAGTTTATCCAGTAGAATCGCTCGTGCACCTTTTCCATAGTCTTCTTGATTCCCAGATGCCCTCCCGAAGTTCCATTGTGAAGTTCCCTCAGAACTTCTGGCACCCTATTCTTGGGGATCAGTAACTGTGTCTTCTGTTCCGTACCTTCCTGGTTCTCGATGGTTCGTTTCAGAAGACCATGATCCAGCACTATGGAGTCCCACTGCGCCCAGTACGATTTTACGGATGGTGCACACGGTGCTATCTTTTCCCAAGTAGGCCTTGCCTCCCTACTTTTCCATTCCAGCACCAATTTCAAATCTTGATCGTTCTCCTGGTCTCGTCACAATTCTTGACCTTGCCATTTGTCGTCTACGACAGCCGTCCTCGCAGTCGTGGCTACTTTCTCCTCCAGACGACTACAGTGCTTACAGTCTTCGGCACAAGGTCTTCTCGACAGAGCATCGGCATTTCTATGGCTAGTTCCGGCCCGATGTTGGATTTTAAAATCGTATTCCTGATGTCGTTCGATCCATCGTGCGACTTGTCCTTCAGGCTTCTTGAATCGGAGGAGCCATTTTAAAGTGGCATGGTCCGTCCTCAGGAGAAAGTGTCTGCCATACAAGTACTTGTAGAGGTGTTCTATCGTCTTTATCGTCTTTCTTCTCCGGTCTCTATCTTGTATTTGACTATGTCGGTTCTTCCCTTAGGTCCATTTTCCACCTCAAACACGTCTTGATAGCGACAGATCAGGTTCTTCGCTTTTATCTTTTGCTCTGGAGTCAATTCCTGGGACATTGACATGACTGTTTCCAACAACTTCTTAGGGGCCTTCGTCTCTTGCATGTTTACTTCTTGCATGTTTACTTGGCGTGAAATAGAGGACACCATGCCGCAGCTTCCCAAGATGGTACCTGATTCAGGTTTGCATCAGCTATAACCTCGGTTCTGCTGAGCAATACGACATCTTCGGCGAGAACAACTCGAGCGGCCACGTCCTCTCGTTGATGTAGAATCAACTCCTCGTTGTTAACCGACATCACGCCACGCTTCAGATCCAATTGGAACCCATGGGCACACATGACGTCCATGCCCAGAATCGCTTCGTCCTCTATTTCTGCTACCAGCGCACGGTGTTTGATGAGGGTCGATCCAATGGTAATGATCACCTCTACTTCGCCATGGACAGTTGCTGATGTTCCGGTTGCTGTCCTCAGTCTCCAATTAGTCGGTTCGGTGCATCTTGATGACTTGATAATGTCGAGCCTCAAGATAGTCTTCGTCGCACCCGTATCCAATAACATGGTTTGAGGGATGTCATCAATGGTGGCATCCACGAAGATACTGCTGGTTAATTGCCGCAGGGCTATCACTTTCGTGACTTTTGTCTTTGGGGGCCTTTGAATACGGGTCGAGTTTTGCCCCTCTGCACCGACCCGGCTTAGTTTCCCTGTGGCTTCCTTCGTGGAGGCTCCTGCCTGGCCTTGGGACACCGCCTGAAAACATGTCCCTCTATTGCTGGCAATTCCAACACACCAGAGGATTCTTCTGCCTCAAGAATTGCTCCATAATGCGGCGAACATCCTCCGTGGTGGCACACTCCTTGTGCTTCTGTAGCAGAT
The DNA here is from genome assembly GCA_958336345.1 of Dorcus parallelipipedus. Lineage (NCBI taxonomy): Eukaryota > Metazoa > Arthropoda > Insecta > Coleoptera > Lucanidae > Dorcus > Dorcus parallelipipedus. Next base: position 32,155,863 of record OY284476.1, read on the forward strand.
CGCACCTTGACGCTGGCGGGTTCCTCTTCTTGGGAGTCTATGGCAGCTCATACCTTGACATGTCCTCTTGAGACTCGCTTCGCCGCCACGTATTCCAAAGCATAGGCCATATCGTTCTTGGATGTCTTAGGGTGGGCCATTCTGCTTGCTGGTTGTCCGGGTCACGGATTCCATCTACGAAGGTCTGCATCGTCAAACATTGCAGAAATTTATCAGGCGCTGCAGGATATGCCAACCGGGCTAGGCGCGCTACATCAGCCCGGAATTCCTGAAGATTCTCTCCGGATTTCTGGTAACGGTTTCTCAGCTGCGCATGGTACACCTCGGTCAGATGCGCCTGGCCATAACGCATCTCCAGCTTGTTCACCAGCTTGTAGAAGTCTTCTTGTTCCTCTGCCGGCATCATTTGTAGCACATCGCTAGCGTCCCCCCTCAAGGCCACAATTAACGAAGTAGCTTTTTCACTGGCCATCCATCCGTTCGCCTTTGCTGCAGCTTCAAACTGTTTGAAGTAGTTAGGCCAAGAAGACTTCCCATCGAACGTCGGTGGTTTTATTTTCAATTTAGAAGTTTCCGCTGGTCTTACCACAGTTTGGACCTCATCATTTTCTGGCGTTTCTGTTGGTCACGAAATAGTTAATAAACTAATTTATTTAAAAGCAAACTAATTAACACTAAATTAAACACTAAATTATTTACAAGCTTATACCTAATTTATTTTAGCAACCGAGCGAAAGTTTTATTACGCGAACTTTAATGCTCCCGTTTAACGTTCCCGTTCCGCTTCCCGTTCTCATTCCCGAGCAATTGTAGACCAGGCTTAATGCCGAACTGTCCAACGCCGAATTCCATACTTGTCCCCGGCCGCGTGCTTTTATAAGCCGGGGCTGTTTTTCGCGATTATTCCAGTACGCGACAGAGAGTCTCGGATTAATTCCACCGCTGACGTGATCTCGAAGCGCCCGAAGTTTCTCGTCTAAGACGCGTCGGCGGTGACGTATGAGACGGGCTGGAGCCGGAATCATGACTATATAGAAAACGTTTTCACGCAATATTGGTATATTTTTCCTTCCATTGTAGAATTTTAAAGTATGCAAATTCACACCTGTAGGAATTTATTGTAGTACGAAGGTCAAATGGCTGTTTACTTCTTTATTCCAAAATTGAGTAATAATTTTACTACAAACATATGTAAACATTTATCAAGCAGAGGAGGAAATAAATCTGAATTTTTCGAAAAAATCTCTACAATTGTGTTAAAAATATCTACAACTCCTTTTTACATATAATTGTAGAAAATTTCACTTTGTCATTTCTCTCTGTGTACAGAAAAGTTAAATTTTCACCTTATGTAATAAAAACTATTCCTTTATTTCTTCAAACTAACTCTTTTCGATGTATATTTAACAATCTGTGCAGTAGTTAAAAATTTTAAATATACGAAACGGAGAAATATTACGTTATTAAGTTTACGTTGTTAAAATAGTATATAACGGTATTAGGCCGATATGCTAGATACAACGAACGAGGATAAGTTCTATGGCCGAGGCTATAAATTATCCGAGTTTGTTATATGCATATCGGCCGTATGTTGTTTTATAGTTTTCGTAATACTAAATGATGAAATAAATCTTTATTTTGGCAAAAACATTCATAATAATAAACTTCGATAAGTAGGCAGGATTTAGTTGTAACTATAACAACGTGTGAGATACAGAGCAAATAGTACTAACAGCCGCGCCGTTAAAATTTAACAGGCTTTAGGGCGTATTCTGTAACTTATTAACAGGCTGTTAAAATTTAAGGATGCGTTAAAATTCAAAATAGAGTCTTGTGATTGGCTGTTACTATAGTAACAAAATTTAACAACCCTTCAAATTTAACTTCTCCGATACAGAATAGGCCCTTTAAGACGAAGCTATCGAAGACGTTAAATTTAAAGGGCTGTTAAATTTTGTTACCGCAGTAACAGCCAGACTCAAGACTCTATTTTGAATTTTAACGTACCCTTAAATTTTAACAGCCTGTTAATAAGTTACGGAATACACCCTCTAGGCCGTTATGGATAGCATAACAACCATGGAAACAATGCAGTTATAATGAAATAACATTCAAGTATTATGAAAATTAATTTAACATATCTGTGTGTTTAAATATTTCTGAACCAATGAACATGTTACAGATTTGAGGAGGTAAATATTATTTCAACAACAAAACTGTGTTAAAAAGTTCCAAAATGTAAAAAACGACAAACTTTTAATGTTACTTCAACTCTGCAAAAAGTGATTGTAACGAACACATGAATTACAATTAACATGTTTTTATATCTTTTGCAGAGGAAATTTATTTCCTTCTTGGAGTTGCTTTTATTCCTTAAAATTTTAACATCATTGTGTGTAACTACTTGTGTAAATGGCCGTGAGGGAACAATCAAAAAAACGGTGTTAAAAATATAACTCCGAATTTTTATCTGTGTAAAGTAAGTAGTGTAACACAGTTTATACCATATCAGAAAAGTACTTCCTCTTTGTGGTCAAACTGTGAAAGGTACAATTCTGAATCTTTTTTAGTTTTGAAATATTCCAATTTATTATATCTATAATAGTTAAATTTTTTTTTACAAAAAATTGAATATCGTTAAAACTACTGTGAATACAAAAAATGTAAAATTGAACGGGGAATTCAATAATATATGGGGTGTTCCATTTAAAATACGACAGTTAGTATCAACTTTCGGTAGAACCGGAAGTTTTTGTCTAACCTCAGAACAGGAGTTTCCTATTAAAAGTGTCAAATTTGGCCCACCTCTACAGTATGCCATCCCTACATGATATTGTAACGATTTTAAAGGTTCTATTAATTTTATTTTAATCAAAACACGAAATAGTTAATAATCTAATTTAATTAAAAGTAACACTAATTAACACTAACTTAAACAATAATTTATTTATAATCTAATAAGTAATTTATGTTAACAGCCGAGCGAAAATTTATAACGCGACTTCAATTCTGCACTATCAGCTCTGCATTTATTTCGAAAACTCTCTTACGTTCGGCTGCGTGCATTTTTATATATGCCGGCTCTCTCTTCGAGAATGGCCTGGAGACGGGCGGTCTGTTCTAGTTTACTCCGCCGACAGAATTCTCCAGTCGTTTAAGGCGCGTCGACTAGGCGGCGATGACGCGACAGACAGGCTGACACCGCAATCGTCACACTGCCCCCTTCTTAAAAACGTTTCGTCTCGGAACGTTCCTCGTGATAGCCTTGAAGGAGAATGTCGAAATCGGCATGCTGGTCCCTCTTTACAACATCCGGTCTAGAAAAAATAGCAGTCTACGGTTTTCCTACTGCCAACAGCTGCCTGTGGGTGGTGACTGCAGACTAGAACTTCTATTCCCGTTCCGTTGAAGATTACTTCTATCATGCTGCGAACTACCCTCCAGTCCAGCCCATCTAGTCCGCAGCCTATCTTGGGAATGGCTAATTTCGTCTCCTTGCCTTCCACCAGCTGTCTCTTCAGGCTCCATAAAGCTCTCCAAATACTGCGATAGTCAGGCTTACCGCTTGATGTCTTCTTGGTGACTAAGTAGTACACGTGTCGTCTTCGTTCCGCCTCCGTGTGGATGATCTGCAGGCTCTTGCCCACCATGGGGTGCTGTCTTAGGAGTTCCTCGACCTGACCAAATTTCTTCCGGAAGACTTGGGCTATCCCCTTGGACATCCTTAGGTCTTCTGCCACATAGTGGGCCAGACTGTACTCTGGTGACACTTGAAAAAGGTCTTGCTGTCTCTCTGTGGTCACTCCGAATCGCGCCTTACTTCCTGTGGCGTGATGAAACATGAAGGTTTCGAAGTTTACTTCGGAACCTTGCGTCCGTTGTACTGTCCCCTCATTTTCTTCTCCGTTGTAAGGAGCCATTCGGTTGAAGTGGATAACTTTGGGTTTGTCATGCGGAACCTTCCTGATGCGGTAGATGACATCGTTAATCCGTTAATTTTGGGGACAGACCTCTACGTCTTTGAGGATTGTAAAGCCAAACCAGTGCTCCAGGTTGGTATCCCCCATTCTGAGCATTGATGTCATAATGCTCCTTCATTCGGTCGCTGGCCGTCTGTATATTGTGACGCACTTGATTGTGAATGTCGTCCATTTTCCTGCGTAGGCCGCTAACGTAGTTCTCGTCGGCAGGGACCTCACCGGGCTTCACGCCGAACTTCAAGTCGCAGGGCAGCCTTGGCTCTCGCCCAAATACCACTTTCGCTGGTGTCCTGTTGTCTCATGAACGGACGAACGGTATGCCAGTAGAAAAAGGGGAATGTACGTGTCCCAGTCTCTCTGATGATCGGAGACGACTTTGGACAAATGTCGGTTGATGGTTCTGTTGAATCTTTCCACCATTCCGTCCGACTGCGGGTGAAGTGCAGTGGTTCTAGTTTTCCGGTCGCCGAGCAGAGTACACACGTTCTTGAATAAAGCCGATTCAAAGTTCCTCCCTTGATCTGAATGCAGCTCCATGGGCGCGCCATACCGACTGATCCATTCTCGGACAAGGACTTCAGCAATAGTTATCGCCTCTTGGTTTGGTAGGGCGTATGCTTCAACCCACTTGCTAAAGTAATCCATCACCACGACGATGTCCTACACCAGTCCTTTACATCTTCCTGGCAGTTCACCAAATAGAATCGCTCGCGCACCTTTTCCATAGTCTTCTTGATTCCTAGATGCCCTCCCGAAGTTCCATCGTGAAGTTCCCTCAGAACTTCCGGCACCCTATTCTTGGGGATCAGTAACTGTGTCTTCTGTTCCGTGCCTTCCTGGTTCTCGATGGTTCGTTTCAGAAGACCATGATCCAGCACTATGGAGTCCCACTGCGCCCAGTACGATTTCACGGATGGTGCACACGGTGCTATCTCTTCCCAAGTAGGCCTTGCCTCCCTACTTTTCCATTCCAGCACCAATTTCAAATCCTGATCGTTCTCCTGGTCTCGTCGCAATTCTTCACCTTGCCATTTGTCGTCTACGATGGCCGTCTTCGCAGTCGTGGCCACTTTCTCCTCCAGCCGACTACAGTGCTTACAGTCTTCGGCACAAGGTCTTCTCGACAAAGCATCGGCATTTCTGTGGCTAGTTCCGGCCCGATGCTGGATTTCAAAATCGTATTCCTGAAGTCGTTCGATCCATCGTGCGACTTGTCCTTCAGGATTCTTGAATCGGAGGAGCCATTTTAAAGCGGCATGGTCCGTCCTCAGGAGAAAGTGTCTGCCATATAAGTACTTGTAGAAATGTTCTATGGACTTTACCACGGCTAGCAATTCCCTTCTAGTGACGCAATAATTTCGTTCCGGCTTTGACAGGACTTTACTGAAGTAGCCAATCACCTTCTCTTGCCCTTCTTGGATCTGGGACAGTACGCCACCGATACCAACATTGCTAGCTTCAGTGTCCACGATGAACTTTCCTTCTGGGAGAGGGTAACTTAGAATAGGAGCACTTATCAAGTACTGTTTTAGTTGTTCGAAACTAATTTGGCAATGTTGGTCCAATTCAAACGGACGACCTTCTTCAGTGAGTTTTGTCAACGGTTTAGCGATGTCCGCAAATCCGGGAACATAGCGACGATAGTAAGTGCATAGGCCTAGGAAACTCCTTATCTGGTGTTTATTCTTGGGAGTTGGCCAGTCCTTCACGACCTGAATCTTTACTGGGTCCACGGCGATTCCATTCCCATTAACAATATGGCCTAGATAATTCACTTCCTTGTGGAACAGGTGGCACTTCTTGAGACTAAGCTTTAGTCCAGCTCCGCGAAGCCGCTGGAACACTCCTTCCAGATTCCTCAGAGGGTCGTCGAAAGTTTTCCCCACCACAATTATGTCGTCCAGGTATACCATGCACGTTGTCCAGGACAGACCCTTCAGAACCGTCTCCATCAGCCTCTCGAATGTCGCTGGAGCATTACATAAGCCGAACGGCATCACCGTGAATTGCCATAGACCCATACCAAGGGAAAACGCCTTTTTTTCTCGATCTTCGGGCGCTAGTTCCACTTGCCAATAACCACTCTTTAGATCCAAGATTGAGAAGATCTTTGAACCGGCCAGGGTGTCCAGGGTGTCATCAATTCGTGGCAGAGGATAGCTGTCCTTTTTAGTGACGTTGTTGAGCAATCGATAGTCTACGCAGAATCGTGTGGATCCATCCTTCTTCTTCACAAGCACCACCGGTGACGCCAATGGACTGCTTGATGGCTCAATCACATTGTCTTTTTCCATCTCACGAATAATGCGTTCTGCTTCCTCACGCTTCGCCAATGGTAACCTCCTTGGAGCTTGACGGATGGGCCTTTCTTCCCCGGTCTCTATCTTGTGTTTGATTATGTCGGTTCTTCCCTTAGGTCCATTTTCTACCTCGAACACATCTTGATACTGACAGATCAGGTTCTTCGCTTTTGTCTTCTGTTCTGGAGTCAGTTCCTGGGCCGTCGACATGACCATTTCCAACAACTTCTTCGGGACCTTCGTTTCTTGTTGTACGTTTGCTTCTATTTGGCGGGAGATGGAGGACACCATGGCACAGCTTCCCAAGATCGTACCTTTCTTGATGTTGACAGGGAAACAGTTCACATTCATTAGGCGAACTGGTATTTCCTTCTTTGCTGTCAACAACATTTTTCCAACGAGAACTCCTTTTCCAATCTTCTGATCGTCAGTGTTAGGTTCGACCATAATGATTTGTCCATCTTGGAAAGCGCCGTTCAGGTTTGCATCCACTATAACCTCGGTTCTGCTAGGCAATACGACATCTTCTGCGATAACAACTCGAGCGGCCACGTTCTCTCGTTGATGTAGAACCAACTCCTCGTTGTTAACCGCCATTACGCCACGCTTCAGATCCAATTGGAACCCATGGGCACACATGATGTCCATGCCCAGAATCGCTTCATCCTCTATTTCTGCTACCAGCGCACGGTGTCTGATGGGAGTCGCTCCAATCGTAATGGTCACCTCTACTTCACCATGGACAGTCGCTGATGTTCCGGTTGCTTTCCTCAGTCTCCATTTAGTCGGCTCGGTGCACCTTGATGACTTGATAATATCGGGCCTCAACATAGTCTTCGTCGCACCCGTATCCAATAACATGGTGTGAGGGATGTCATCAATGGTGGCATCCACGAAGACACTGCTGGTTAATCGCCGCAGGGCTACTACTTTCGTGGCTCTTGTCTTTGGGGGCCTTTGAATACGGGTCGACGTTTGCCCCTCTGCACCGACCCGGCTTAGTTTCCCTGTGGCTTCCTTCGTGAAGGCTCCTGCCTGGCCTTGGGACACCGCCTGCGAACATGTCCCTCTTGCTGGCAATTCCAACACACCAGCGGATTCTTCTGCCTCAAGACTTGTTCCACAATGCGGCGAACGTCCTCCGTAGTGGTATAGTCCTTGGGCCGCTCCTCTGCAGCAGATCGCACCTGGATGCTGGCGAGTTCTTCTTCTTGGGAGTCCATGGCAGCTCGTACCTTGACGTGTCCTCTTGAAACTTGCTTCGTCGCCTCGTATTCCAAGGCGTAGGCCAATGCGTTCTTGGATGTCTTAGGGTGGGCCATTCTTAATGTCTGCTGATTGTCCGGATCACGAATTCCACCCACGAAGGTTTGCAGCGTCAAACATTGCAGGAAATCATCAGGAGCTGCAGGATATGCCAACCGGGCTAGGCGCGCTACATCAGCCTCGAATTCCTGAAGACTCTCTCCGGATTTCTGGTAACGGTTTCTCAGCTGCGCATGGTACACGTCGGTCAGATGCGCCTGGCCGTAACGCATCTCCAGCCGGTTCACCAGCTTGTTGAAGTCTTCTTGTTCCTCTAGCGGCATCATTTGTAGCACATCGATAGCGTCCCCCCTCAAGGCCACAATTAACGAAGTGGCTTTTTCACTGGCCGTCCATCCATTCGCTTTTGCTGCAGCTTCAATCTGTTTGAAGTAGTTGGGCCAAGAAGACTTCCCATCGAACGTCGGTGGTTTTATTTTCAATTTAGAAATTTCCGCTGGTCCTACCACAGTTTGGGTCTCATTATTTTCTGGTATTTCTGCTGGTGATGGATCCCCGAGCATTCGCAACCCTGCCATGATTTGCTCGAGATTCTTAATTTTGTTATCCTGCTGGAATAGTATTTCTTCTACATTTTCTTGCAGATTCCTTGTCTCTTCTGATATTTTCACCACTAGTTTATCTTCGAGTCCTTTTGATCGATCTAAAAGTTTCTCGTCTAAGTCTCTAGATTGTTCCAGCAATTTAGTTTCCAGATTTGTCGATTGTTGTATTAATTTATTTTCAAGTTTCTCTTCTAAAATTTTCACGTTTTCTTCCGTGTTTCTAGAATGTTCCATTAATTTATCTAGATCGTCTTTCAAATTTCCGGATTGTTCGAGCAATTTAGTTTGCAATTCATCTTTGAAACTTCTGGATTGCTCCTTTAATTTAGCTTCTAAATTTCCAGATTGTTCCAATAATTTATTTTGCAATTCGTCCTTGAAATTTCCAGATTGTTCTTTTAATTTCTCGTCTAAACTTCTGAATATCTTACTTAAATCTGCAGGACCGCCCGAGATTTCAAAAACAAAGGTTTCCGGGTCCTCTCCTGCTTCTAGTAGCGCTTGGTGAAGTCTTTGTTGCAAAATAGATTTCTTTCCGGAAATTTCCAATTCGCGCTCTTCTAATTCGGTTTTTAAGTCGTTCACTTTTAAGTCTTTTAACAGCACTTTCTTTGAAGCCATTGTTTCTTTATTTCTTTCCAACACTGCACTTTGTTTAATAATTTGTTTAATTCAATTTAATTTTAATTGTTTATTTATTTTCACGAACCTCACACCTGGCACCAATGTAGCGATTTTAAAGGTTCTATTAATTTTATTTTAATCAAAACACGAAATAGTTAATAATCTAATTTAATTAAAAGTAACACTAATTAACACTAACTTAAACAATAATTTATTTATAATCTAATAAGTAATTTATGTTAACAGCCGAGCGAAAATTTATAACGCGACTTCAATTCTGCACTATCAGCTCTGCATTTATTTCGAAAACTCTCTTACGTTCGGCTGCGTGCATTTTTATATATGCCGGCTCTCTCTTCGAGAATGGCCTGGAGACGGGCGGTCTGTTCTAGTTTACTCCGCCGACAGAATTCTCCAGTCGTTTAAGGCGCGTCGACTAGGCGGCGATGACGCGACAGACAGGCTGACACCGCAATCGTCACAATATTTTATATTCAAATGTATAACCTACACTATAATCAGACAGTAGCACAGTGGTTCTTTGGGCTTTCTAGCTGGCAAAACTGATAATCGAATTTTCTGAAAATAATAGTGAAAGTTCATAAACAACATTCCCAATGTCTCGTTATTAATAATTATTGTTGTTGTTGGTTTTAAATGAAATTCTTCGATTCTTATTCAAAATAGGTGGACTGTATATTTTCCTGTTGTTTACACTTACTAAAAATTTTGTATTAACAACTTTTGTTTTTTCTGAACATACATGATAATAATAATTACCTAAGCGTAACCATTCCGGCCCCCATTGAAATACTAATTTCAATCAAAAATAATAATGCTTACGCTTCAGTAATATGACAATAGATTAACTTATGTATAATTTACTTCAAGTTTTAACAATTCTTGTTAAAATAAATAAAATAAATGTTGACAACTCGACCGACGATCCATTGAAGTGGTGGTAAATTGTCGTCTCTTACAAGAATCATTGTGAGAAATTGGCTCAAAAAAATATGTGAGATAAGTGGACAATTCTTTCTCACCTTTGATTCCGGAAGTTACAGGCTTCGGAGTCGACTCCAGGCTTCGCAAGCTTCAAACCAAGGGCTGCAGATGTTTGTCGAGCGACGAGTTTTAACAAACTGTGTGGGTCACATGTAAAACGACCCGTTTTTCCATCGCCAATGAACAAAGAATTATCCACAAAAAAAAAGAAATGAAACAAACAAAAATTCGAGCCAAAAAACAAAAGAAAAAGAAAGAAACATTGGCAACACACAACGCAACTAAAAAAAAAATAAAATATATTCTAAATAATTAACGCGGGGACGCAACATACCGCCCACCAAAAATACAATGTATTTTTCTTCAATTGTAGACAGGAAGAGGGCAGACTTTAACCACAGGACGTTGGAACGTACCTGTCGCAGTTCGCCAAGTAACAACGCGAACAATACCATCAGTCCCGGGATGTAATTGTACAATCCTTCCAAGTCTCCAGTTTAAGGGTAAAACTGAGGAATCTTTTATTAAGACGAGTGTTCCAACTTTAACAGAAGGAGAAGGAATATTCCATTTCGCACGTTGATGGAAAGTATGCAAATATTCAGAAGACCAACGTGACCAAATGGTTTGAAAGAGTTTTTGTAATAATTGCCATCGGTTAACTCTGTTCAAAGGGACGTCTCTTAACAAAGGTTCCGGTATAGAGACGAGTGGCTCAAGAGTCAAAAAATGACCTGGAGATAAAGCTAACAAGTCATTAGGATCATTACTAAGGGGTGTAAGCGGTCTCGAATTGAGCATTGCTTCCACTTGAACTAACAGAGTCGAAAGTTCCTCATATGTTAGAATTTGTTCTCCGATGACTCGACGAAGATGAGTTTTAACAGATTTTACACCGGCTTCGGCTAAACACGCAAAATGTGGAGCAGAAGGAGGATTGAAGTGCCATTGAATGTTTTCACAAGCTACAGCAACTTGCATTAATTGTTTTAGGATTTTTACAGCTCCCACAAAATTGGTTCCGCAGTCCGAATAAATGTGCTGACACCGACCACGACGAGCAATAAATCGACGCAATGCTGCTAAAAAGACTTCAGAAGTTAAATCAGACGCCAATTCTAAATGAAGAGCTTTGGTCGCAAAGCAAACAAATAAACACAGGTAAGCCTTTTGTGTTTTGGCTCAACGCGTCTTGGACATAGTAATTAAAAACGGGCCGGCGTAATCGACACCAACATGAAGAAACGGTTTCATCTGTGATACCCGGACTGCAGGTAAATTACCCATAAGGGGTTGAACTGTGGTTGGATTTGATCGGAAGCAACGCATGCATTTTGAAAGAACCCGCCGAATTGCTCTCTTGGGAGATAAAATCCAAAATTGCTGTGCAAGAATAAAATGCACCGATTGATTGCCCGCGTGAAAATACTTCATGTGCGTGTATTCGATCAGAGCATCCGTTAAAATATGAGAGCTGGGAAGAATAGCAGGAAATTTTCTATCGAACAAAAGAGGAGCATGTTGAAGTCTTCCGCCTACTCTTAAAATCTTATTATCGTCTAAAAAAGGCGACAATTTTTGAAAAGGTTTTGAGAGCAATTTTCCCTTGCAAAGAGAAGAAATTTCTTTAGAGAAGTAGGAAGTTTGTACATAACGTACCACACTGAGAAAAATGGAATTTTGCGATTTTGATAAAACATCATTCTTATCAATGACAGCTGTAATTCTTGCCAAATGAAATTGTAATTAAATTGATTTGTTTAATTGGCAGTATTAGAGAAATAGAATATCTTATAAGTCACGTGAATTATTTCAGCCTTCTTGGGCTTCATCAGAGATATGTACTAAAAAATTACTTTTTGAAAGGATAATAATTAAATTATACACTTACATATTTTTGAAATTTCCAATAACCCAAAAACAAACCCGTAAAGAAAACTTTTTGAAAAAATTGTCTAATACTTCGCAAAATTGAAAGGAAACAGTTATGTTTTCATCTTTCAAAATGCAAAATGTGACACTAAAATAAATAACGTAAGTAACTATGGAAACATTGAGTGAAATTAATGACAGCTGTAATTCTTGCCAAATGAAATTGTAATTAAATTGATTTGTTTAATTGGCAGTATTAGAGAAATAGAATATCTTATAAGTCACGTGAATTATTTCAGCCTTCTTGGGCTTCATCAGAGATATGTACTAAAAAATTACTTTTTGAAAGGATAATAATTAAATATTACACTTACATATTTTTGAAATTTCCAATAACCCAAAAACAAACCCGTAAAGAAAACTTTTTGAAAAAATTGTCTAATACTTCGCAAAATTGAAAGGAAACAGTTATGTTTTCATCTTTCAAAATGCAAAATGTGACACTAAAATAAATAACGTAAAACTCAGAAAACTCAAAATTTCAAAAATATGTAAGTGTATAATTTAATTATTATCCTTTCAAAAAGTAATTTTTTAGTACATATCTCTGATGAAGCCCAAGAAGGCTGAAATAATTCACGTGACTTATAAGATATTCTATTTCTCTAATACTGCCAATTAAACAAATCAATTTAATTACAATTTCATTTGGCAAGAATTACAGCTGTCATTAATTTCACTCAATGTTTCCATAGTTACTTACGTTATTTATTTTAGTGTCACATTTTGCATTTTGAAAGATGAAAACATAACTGTTTCCTTTCAATTTTGCGAAGTATTAGACAATTTTTTCAAAAAGTTTTCTTTACGGGTTTGTTTTTGGGTTATTGGAAATTTCAAAAATATGTAAGTGTATAATTTAATTATTATCCTTTCAAAAAGTAATTTTTTAGTACATATCTCTGATGAAGCCCAAGAAGGCTGAAATAATTCACGTGACTTATAAGATATTCTATTTCTCTAATACTGCCAATTAAACAAATCAATTTAATTACAATTTCATTTGGCAAGAATTACAGCTGTCATTAATTTCACTCAATGTTTCCATAGTTACTTACGTTATTTATTTTAGTGTCACATTTTGCATTTTGAAAGATGAAAACATAACTGTTTCCTTTCAATTTTGCGAAGTATTAGACAATTTTTTCAAAAAGTTTTCTTTACGGGTTTGTTTTTGGGTTATTGGAAATTTCAAAAATATGTAAGTGTATAATTTAATTATTATCCTTTCAAAAAGTAATTTTTTAGTACATATCTCTGATGAAGCCCAAGAAGGCTGAAATAATTCACGTGACTTATAAGATATTCTATTTCTCTAATACTGCCAATTAAACAAATCAATTTAATTACAATTTCATTTGGCAAGAATTACAGCTGTCATTAATTTCACTCAATGTTTCCATAGTTACTTACGTTATTTATTTTAGTGTCACATTTTGCATTTTGAAAGATGAAAACATAACTGTTTCCTTTCAATTTTGCGAAGTATTAGACAATTTTTTCAAAAAGTTTTCTTTACGGGTTTGTTTTTGGGTTATTGGAAATTTCAAAAATATGTAAGTGTATAATTTAATTATTATCCTTTCAAAAAGTAATTTTTTAGTACATATCTCTGATGAAGCCCAAGAAGGCTGAAATAATTCACGTGACTTATAAGATATTCTATTTCTCTAATACTGCCAATTAAACAAATCAATTTAATTACAATTTCATTTGGCAAGAATTACAGCTGTCATTAATTTCACTCAATGTTTCCATAGTTACTTACGTTATTTATTTTAGTGTCACATTTTGCATTTTGAAAGATGAAAACATAACTGTTTCCTTTCAATTTTGCGAAGTATTAGACAATTTTTTCAAAAAGTTTTCTTTACGGGTTTGTTTTTGGGTTATTGGAAATTTCAAAAATATGTAAGTGTATAATTTAATTATTATCCTTTCAAAAAGTAATTTTTTAGTACATATCTCTGATGAAGCCCAAGAAGGCTGAAATAATTCACGTGACTTATAAGATATTCTATTTCTCTAATACTGCCAATTAAACAAATCAATTTAATTAATCATTCTTATCGATAAAATAAAAGTATAATGTAAAAATATAATGCTGTTATGTTATAAGATCCATCTTATTCTAAATTAATCATGATTCTTAGCACAATGAAACTGTTTAAGTTTAAGAATGTAAAATTATCATTCTACATAATACGTATTGTTAAAATAATAAACCATATAATGAAATATTATTCTGAATAAATTAGTAATAAAATGTCATGTCTGGTTTTTTGTTAATTACTCCAGTAATTTTATTATGACAGGAAATAGTATTCTAAACAACAAACCACATAGTGTTAAGTTTGCAGTAATACGCTGAGTCGGTTTTTAACGCGAATCCGAATAAAATGTTCGGAATTCTTGTTAATATAAACGTATTCTTTGGTCCTATTTTTCTCAAGGCAGAGTGAAATGAGCTGTATGAAGTTCAGAGGAGGTTAAGTGACCTATCTCTTTTTCAGAAGGAAACCGACAATTATGTACAAAACGCAAGATGCGAGACACAATGCGGAGTAGAGTGGAAAATGACGAATAATTCGCTAACAGGTCAGTTAGAAAATTAGGAGCAATTGATACTGTGAGGGTTACTTTGCATGCTTCATTTAAAACAGGAGGAGACTCACGTGACATGGAAAGGGGAGACGAAAATCGTTCATCGGATTTTAACAAAGTTGGTCCCGCCCACCATAATGAACAATGAAGAAGTCTAGAAGGTAGAAGTCCACGGGAACCAATATCGGCAGGATTTTCATGTGAGGAAACGTACAACCAAGAGCAGTAAGGTACTGTATCTTGGATAGATGAGACACGGTTGCTCACGAAGGTCTTCCAACGATGAGGCGAAGATTGAATCCACGCCAGAGCTACGGTGGAATCAGACCATGCACAAATTCGCGAAAATTTTAATTTGTTTTCGTATACTTGACAAACATAATGGATAAGTCGAGCAAGTAGCACCGCCGCGCAGAGCTCGAGTCGAGGCAAGGATATTTTCTTCAAGGGTGCGACTTTACTTTTAGCGCAGACGAGAGAGGTGAAAATATCTCCATTGGAACTGGTAGCAACAAAATATATGACTGCACAGTAGCCTTTCTCAGAACTATCTCCAAAACCATGAAGCTCACATGTACGAAATGCCTCTGGGAGAAGCTTTCTAGGCAAGGATAATTCTGTTAAACAAGCAACCTCTTGGGTGTAATTTTCCCATACGCGTAATATATCAGTTGGAGGATTATCATCCCAGTCAAGTTTTAGACTCCAAATGCGTTGTATCAAATGCTTAAGGAAAAACGTTATAGGACTGAGTAATCCCAAAGGATCAAAAATGCGGGCTAAATGCGATAACAAGTTTCTTTTGGTACAAGATCCACTTATAGACTGAACGGTAAATTTAAAATTATCGGGACCCGGACTCCATTGAAGACCAAGAATTTTCACGGAGGGATCGTGTTCATTATTAAACGATAAAGGATCCATAGAGAGATGAGAGTCAGGTAGATCAGAGAGAAGAGCAGGATCATTACTAGCCCACTTTCTTAAATGAAATCCTCCTCGTGCTAAAAGGGAGATCAATTCCTTTTTTAATTGTGAAGCTTCATTGAACGAGGAACTACCAGTAACGACATCATCAACATAAGTATCGGTTTGGAGAGCTTGCGCAGCGAGGGGGAAATTAATACCATCGTCCGCTGCAAGTTGTAATAAAGTGCGAATGGCCAAATAAGGTGCCGAATTTATACCGTACGTAACCGTCCTCAAGCGGTATTCGTGGGGATCGTCGTCAGGGGAAAATCGCCAAATGATCCTTTGATAATATCGATGTGCAGGGAGTATTAGTATTTGCCTATACATCATTTTTATATCCGCAGTGAAAACTACAGAATGTAAACGAAAAGTCAGCAGGCTAGCAAGAATATCCCTTTGAAGCTTGGGACCTACGTAAAGATGATCATTTAAGGAAGCTTGATTTGGTAATTTGGCAGATGCGTTAAACACCACTCTAAGCTTAGTACTAGTACTTTCTGGTTTCAAAACACAATGATGAGGTATGTAAAACGAAGGACCACCAGTTGCGACAGGCAACGGATAAACAAGTTCCATATGATTTAACTCAACATATTCTTGCATAAACTTTGAGTATTGTTGGTAAAGATCAGATTGATTTAATAGACGTTTTTCTAGAGAATAAAATCTCTGAATAGCTAATTCCCGGCATTTTTAGATCTGTAATAAGTATCCGAATATATCTTTTCGCACAGGGCATCCTCGGGAGAAACGACAGAACATTGGGGTACAGATTCGATTTCCCAGAATTTTTGCAAAACGTTGTCTTACGGCAAAGACGATTCTAATTGAGCACAAAGAGTTTGAGTTGAAGAAAAATGAGGAAACGGTAGGTTTCCCGTTAGAACAAATCCGAAAACCGTTTCAATGGCATCGGGTTCTCCATTTTGGCCATTGATCTTATTAGGCAATAAAATTTTTGAAAATAAATCAGCTCCCAATAACAAGTCCACTTTACTCGGGACATCAAATTCCGGATCTGCAAGACGCAAATTGGTCTGAAAAATGGACCAGTGTTTCGAGGTAATAGGGGAAGATGGCAAAAGTCCACAAATTTTGGGCAAAATAACAGCGTCAACGTGAAACACCGGAGTGCATTGACCCACGGGTCTGATTGCAATAGTAACTGCGCCAGAATTTACAAATTGAGATGTCTCTCCGATACCGTTAACCGTTAAAGATACATTGTGCTTGGATAAACCTAAATTTTGAACAGCCTTATTTGTAATAAAGGAAGTCTGCGAACAAGAGTCTAAGACAGCACGCAGAATTGTATAAGTTCCATTGCTACTCATTACTTCAATCTGTGCGGTAGCCAGTAAAACATTTTTTCCGAGAGAGTACATAACATAAGGAGAAGGTTCGGACGTTATGGTAGATGTCATCGTTGAAACTTGAGAAGTTGTAGGATTATTAGCAGGCGTGACTTGACTAACCGAAGACGTGTCCGAAAAATGTAGAAGTGTGTGATGCCTTTGACCGCAAGTGTGGCAACGAGAGCCAGAATTACATAGTCTTAAAGAGTGTTTACTACCTAAACAATTAACACAAAGGTGTTTGGACTTAACGATAGTATAGCGTTCTTTGGGTGATTTGTCAGAGAATTCAGGACATTTATAGATAGAATGGTCCTTATTACAAAAGGCACATCGTCGATCAGTAAAGGAAGTAGCTATCAACGATGTAGCGGGGCGAAGTTGTGCGTTCTTGAATTCGGGCTTTCTGCTCTTGGATTTAATCGTAAAATCGGCATTGTCTAGAGCATTCCATCCACTGTTGTTCTAGAAATTTAAGTAACTCGTCAAATGAGGGAATATTATCTGATTCATGATGTAACTCAAATCTAGTAATCAGAGTTGTATCACAGCGTTTAATTAGCATGGAAAATAGAAGAAAATCTGCAAGATCGACAGGCATTTTGATGTTTATAAGGGCGTTTATATTCTTGGAAAACGTATCAATTAGATAACGAATTTCTGTTTAATTTTCTGAATTGACTCTCTTGCAGTTGTCGATTGCGTTCCAATGAGCTTTTAAAATTTGACGAGTGTTTTTATATCTTTTAACCAACTCTTTATATGCTAAATCATAATTCTCGGCTGTGACAGGAATATGTTGTAAAAAGGACAAAGCTTCACCTTTTAAAGAGGCTAAAAGATAGTTAAACTTCTCAATGGGAGTAAGTTCCGTGGCGAAATGAATGATAGAATTAAACATGTCGTGATAAGAGAGAAACGAAGTACTATCTCCACTAAAAGTAGGTATTTCAATTTTTGGAAGTTTGACACTAGAGTGACGGGATTCTGTAGCAGTAGTAGCCGTAAACAATTTAGAATGAATCCCCTTGATTTCCCTAAATCTTTTTTCGAATTGTTTACGAAAATTATCTTCCGTATTAAAGGCATCGTCAGAGTCGTCAATTAATCCAATAATGGAATTATAATATTTAAAAAATTCACTTTTAATGGAGTTTACATCATCTACGCATACTTGAAAAGTGGCGTGTAAGTTAGCGTCTGTTAAAGCAGATAATCCTAAGTCGTAAATTTCATTGAGACGATTATTTTCGGATAAACGATATAATTTGAATTTCTTAAGTTTTTCCGCGGCCATGATCAAGTCAATGTGAGCAAACAAAATTTACAAAAAAGAGAGAGCGTGTGGCACGTGAAAAAACCAAGATTAAAAGTTTTACTGCAAAGAAATCGCTAAACTGTAAATGAAAACTGCGTACAGCGAAACAACTTTTCAACGAGAGTATAATAATGCGGGAAATAGTTATAACAACTGCGTGAATTCAAAAGGAAAAAAACTATAAACTTAGCGTGTGCGAATATTGCAAAGCAAGTAAAACTCGTAAACAAGTGCGAAGCGAAAACAAAAAGTAGCGAAACGTGCGAAAACACCGTAGATACCTATAAAAAGCCGAGCGTGATGCGATATGCGGAAACAAACAGCGCAGCATAAATTGGCGAAAAATACACCGTTGATGTTAACTACTGACGTACGTTGTGCGTTGGCAAATATCTAACTCGATTAAGCAAGCAAAACCCAAAAAATGACAGTAGTAACTTGTAATTTCCAAAACAAGAAATGAGCAAAAAACCGGTACATCCGGCACTCGAAGGACCAAAAAATGTGAGAAATTGGCTCAAAAAAATATGTGAGATAAGTGGACAATTCTTTCTCACCTTTGATTCCGGAAGTTACAGGCTTCGGAGTCGACTCCAGGCTTCGCAAGCTTCAAACCAAGGGCTGCTCTTGAATCTCGTACTTTTCTTTTTGATTCTGCAATTCTTCTATCTTCCAAAATTGTTCTATTTGTTGATGAATGTCTTGCACAGTCACTGCATTACAAGTTGGAGCAATTGCTTTGTTAATTGCTGTGTCAAGTTCACGTCCAATTATCCATCCGAAACTTGTATTTTGAAAAGATGGTTGACCTTTATTGGTAATATTATCTCTGCTTTTCATAATCTTCCAAAAGAGACCTGCTCCTATCAGCATGTCGATTGGTCTAGGCACATCAAAACTTGGATCTGCTAATTCAATTCCTGGCGGAATGAACAGCTTCCGTCTGTCTATGTGTACTTACGGTATGTTCTGAGTAATAAATGGGATGAGAACACACTCTTGTTGAACGGTAAAACTTGAAATAGTGAATTTTAATGTAATCTGAACTGACTTCTGGATATTAAATGTGGATTGATTAATTCCAGTGACGGGAAGTCTGATGGACTTATGTTTTAATTTTAACCTCTTTGCGAAGTTTTCTGTTAGCATATTAATTTGTGATCCGGAATCCAACAGTGCTCTGCATAGGTGTTGATTTCCATCAATGTCGTTTGCGTACACGTGTACTGTTGCTAAAAGTATACTTGTTGTTTGCTGTGGTGTGAAGTAATTCACAATAGGATGCTGTTCTTGAATTTTATTCGAAGGCGATGACTTGCAGACTTTTGTGTGTCACTCTTGTCATGATCCTTGTGTAGTAAAGTATTATGCTTCTACCCGCAACTCTTGCATGTTGATGAATTGCAATCTTTTTTAAAGTGTCCTCGTTTCAGGCAGTTTGTACATAATTTTAGCTTGAAGATTTCTTGATATCTTTTTTCCGAAGACAATTTTAAAAATCGATCGCATTTGTAGACGGCATGCTGTTCTGAACAATAACAACATTTTGATGACACATAATTTGTGGAATTTGTAGATGTTGTCGTTGTAAGGGCGAATCTTTTCTCTTTTCTGTTGATTCTTGAAAAAGGAGTTTCTTGTCCGGTTTTTCCGAGATCTGTCATTTCCAACATTAAACACCTCTTCTCTATAAACTTAAGAAAATTATCTAATGTTGGTTTCCCCGCTTCATCATTGAAACTTATCATTTTTTCCCACTCTTCTCTTGACACTTTGTCTAATTTGTTTGAAATGAGATATATCATAATTGTATCCCAAGTATCAGTGGGTTCACCTAATGATTTCAAGGAGCGTAAATGCGTTCTTGAGGTATCTACTGTGTTTCTAAGGTTGCCTTGATTAGCTTTCGGTATTACAGGAAGATCAAACAAACCTAAATGTGTATTGATGATGATTCTGCTATTTGAGTACCTATCCTCCAATAACTGCCAAGCTTCCTTGTAATTCCTTTCTGTAGCTTCTAACGCCGATATAATTTTAAGTGCATCATCTTTCAGCAGACCCTTAAGTATTTGGAACTTTTGGACATGAGGTAATTCTTCTTGTTCATGAACAGCTTTTTTATAAGAATCTCTGAACGACAACCATTGAGCGTAATCACCAGAAAATGGCTGAATTGTCAAGGGTGGTAACTTAACTTTTAAATTAGTGGAACAATGTCTTTCAATTTGATTTGTGTTTTTTGATTCTGCTGCTACTTATGTTTGCCTCAGTTTTTCACGTGCTTCTCCCATGGCATCATAATAACATTGATCGTATAAATCTACATCTGAAATGTGTTCGTGCAAAGCTCTTTCGTCTTCTTTGTCTTCAATCAAACACTTTATTACCACGCTCAATTCTTGAAATTTCTGCCAGACTTCTGGTATTCTCTCATACCTTTCTCGTAGTTGCGAAACATTTTCTTCACACGTTTGAACGAAATTAAAAAATGACTTTAACTGTCTTTTGACAGCACCTCTTTTGATATATATTTAAAGATTTTAAATCTTCTGTCATGTTGCGCTTGTCAAATATCAAATATCAAATAAAAATGCGATAATATGGCTTTATTTGAATGAAATGAATTCTAATCTTAATAAATTGTGTTGTTTTACCATAAATTTTAAATTAAATTAAATATCAATGATAAGTAACCTTTTTACTTAATGTGATATTAATGATTTGAGAATAGATTTATCGAAAGAGGGTCCAAACTCCCTCCCTGCGTTACTTGCTGACGTGCGATGTCTTATTCAATATTGAGGATGAGATTTGGCCTCCTACTTGGGTCCAAACTCACTCCCTGCGTTACTTGCTGACGTGTGATGTCTTATTCAACAATGAGGATGAAATTTGGCTGCCTACTTGGGTCCAAACTCACTCCCTGCGTTACTTGCTAACGTGCGATGTCTTATTCCACAATGAGGATGACATTTGGCTGCCTACCTGGGTCCAAACTCACTCCCTGTGTTACTTGCTGACTTGTAATATGCTTGAATGATGGCTTGAGGTCGGATGAGAAGTGTAGATGCTGGCCAACTTCGTTCGTCCTACTCGAATGTTTTCAAATTGACAAAATCTTGAATGTTTCAAACTTATGCGGCTTTCGTAAGACCAAATGTGGTCATTGCCGTTGTATTCACTAGGGATCCGGCTCGAATGGACCAAATGTTCGGTTTAAATGAAATTCTTCGATTCTTATTCAAAATAATAGGTGGACTGTATATTTTCCTGTTGTTTACACTTACTAAAAATTTTGTATTAACAACTTTTGTTTTTTCTGAACATACATGATAATAATAATTACCTAAGCGTAACCATTCCGGTCCCCATTGAAATACTAATTTCATTTTGCATTCTAGTAGGCCATGTCTTCTTTTCGTTAGGTTACGTGCATGTATTTTGAAGGAAGTCAAAATCTGACGTGAAAAAAATTATGACAGTGTCACGTCAGCTGTATTGACTGTGTTGCCAATACTTAAATAAACTTGAACTACAATGCCATGATCAAAGTAACTTAAAACAAATAACTAATTATTTTTTCATGTAGTTGACAGAAAAGTGACAAAATGTTTAATCATAAATCGTGAAGAAAAGTTGGACTTGTCTTGTTAGTAAGGCTGGGAATCATATTCGAATAATTCGAATATTCGAATACATGTGCACTCTCTATTCGAATACGTTCAAATTTAATAATTCGAATTATTCGAATAATTCAAATTATTCGAATAATTCAAATTATTCGAATTTTCTAATTATTCAGTGAATTGAAAAATTCAAACATTTGAATATTAACTTAATCCGATTTTTCAAATATGTTTTATAACTACTTTTCTAGTTGTCTTCATTATCGACAAACAAAGTTAATAGAATCGTATTGCGCCACTCAGAATAAGGTATCCCTGCAATCTTTGACACAACAATGTAGACCATTTTTTTACGAAGTCTGGTCAGCAGCTATACGTTATAGTATTTCTCACATCATTTATTCGCAAAATATTGTCCAGAAGTGATGTTTGAAAATACTTTAAAATGAAAGTGACAAAGTACAATGTAAATTTTGCCCGTACAGGGCAATTTCCATTTCATTATTCGAATACTTATTTAAATATTCGAGTATTAGTTTATTTAAATTATTCAAGTATTCGATTTATTCGAATTTTTATTCGATTTATTTCAATTATTCGAATTATTCGAATTATTCGAATTAATTCGATTTATTCGAATTATTCGAATTATTCGAATTATTCGAATTATTCAAATATTCGAATAAAATTTCAATTGAATATTCGAATACCAACTCTGAGAAAAGTCCCAACCTTACTTGTTAGCAACACTTTTCTTCACGTTTCCGTTAGCAACACTTTTTTCATTCATTTTGACGTATCAGAGGTCGATGATTGATTGACTGATGTCACGGATTGATGTTTTGTTACTATGTCAACAAATCCTTGACATACCTTGATGTATTATTATTATTCGTCGACACTCTCATAATTTTAGCGTTATTTTCGTCAACTACACGAAAAAATAGCATGATCTACACGTTAGAAAAGTGAATTTCCATGTTCGTGTAAATTTCATCCACTCGTGAGCTAACGCTCACTCGTGAATTTAAACATTTACACTCACTGGAAAACTGTCACTTTTCTAAACTTGTAAATGAATATACTATTTTCGTGTAGTTGACAGAAAAGTGACACAATGTTTAAACAAAAATCATGAAGAAAAGTGGAACTTGTCTCGTTAGCAACACTTTTCTTCACGATTTCAGTTAGCAAACCAAACAAGCCATAAAAAAGCCTTCAATTATTATAAAAAGGATCGTCCAGATTTCACATAAGATGAAATCTTGAAGGTTGACAGATATACATGGAGTAAGGCTTATATAAATTAAATGAGCCGCATATATTTTAGATTTCGCAAAGTACAATACCTAAAATTTTGAAAGGGGGACCTGACAATTTGAAAACATCTTCATCTGGCAGACGTAAAAAGACGGATATATTTACAAATTACATGTTTCGGAAAGATTTGAACGACTAATCTGGCAATATAATTTAAAAAATGAATATTTCACTTTGGACAAATTACTTACGCACGCTCGCCATACTTTGGAATTTAAAGGGGGGAGAACAACTTTATTCAAAATTATGAAATCTAACAAAAACACGTCGTTGCATTCAAAATTACCTTTTTGAGAAAATTCTTACAATATCAAAATTCTAGTAACAATGTAATATTCGTGTACCTATCTAGACGAAACGTGGATGTACCAAAATGGATCTGCGGTTCGCCGTTGGGTACACGAAAAAGATTTAAAAAGTAACCCAGCCAAAATTAAAAGTGAAGGGAAACGTTTTACAATTTTGCATGCGGGATCAAAATTGGGGTTTTTGGAAGGGTGTGACTTGTTACTCGACTCAACGAACAATGACAGAGACTATCATAAAGCAATGAATGGGGAAATTTTTCAAAATTGGGTGGTTAATCAACTTATTCCTGCATTAGGCAAGTTGCAACGAAAATGTGTGGTGGTAATGGACAATGCACCCTATCATTCGGTGCAGTTGGACAAACCACCTACATTTTCTTGCAGTAAGAATCAAATGCAAGTATGGCTGATTAAATACAATGTCAAAATTGAGGGCAAAATTACAAAAAAAAAAAAAAAAAAACAATTATGGGAATTAATTAAGCCGTTTAGAACAGACGGAACAACAAAACGGTACGCGACTGACGAAATTTTGAAGGAGCACGGCTGTGAAGTTCTTCGATTGCCCCCATACCATTGTCAATATAATCCTATTGAGATGGCCTGGGGGAAATGCAAAGGATTTTACAATAAGCACATAAATTCGCAACCATTATCGAAAGATGGGGGTGCAAATTTAGTGTGGGAGACTCTTTCAAAATGTACTCCGACATGTGGCAAAATTTTTGTAATCGATGTGAAAAATTAATTTCGGAGGACTGGACGAAACATATAGGAAATTGTTCGATTGAAAATATTCCCCCTTTCATTATTACATTAGGAGAATCTGATTCAGAATCAGAAATTGATGATGAATCAGATTCTTCTGTGGAATCAATGGAAGGGGAAAAGGGAACATTTTATTTGGCATCAAAATTTTATAGTGTAGAAAATGCATGTAACCTGTAAAACTTATAGGATCGTATAGGATTACGAGGATCTTTTTAGCAGTCAAAACTAATAGCCACGAATATGACAAATACACTGAGAAAAATGGAATTTTGCGATTTTGATAAAACATCATTCCTATCGATAAAATAAAAGTATAATACTGTCACGTTATAAGATCCATCTTACTCTAAATTAATCATGATTCTTAGCACAATGAAAGTGAATAAGTTTAAGAATGTAAAATTATCATTCTACATAATACGTATTGTTAAAATAATAAACCATAATGAAATATTATGCTGAATAAATTAAAGTTGGTTCTTGTCCGATGAAATTTGTATCACAAAATCTTTTAACCGGACACTAAATCTCGCACTATACACTTAACGTTTCACCGTCGTTCGACAAAGCTGTCGAACGACGGTGAAACGTTAAGTGTATAGTGCGAGATTTAGTGTCCGGTTAAAAGATTTTGTGATACAAATTTCGACAGCTTTGTCGAACGACGGTGAAACGTTAAGTGTATAGTGCGAGATTTAGTGTCCGGTTAAAAGTTTTTGTGATGCTGAATAAATTAGTAATAAAATGTCATGTCTGACTTTTTGTTAATTACTCCGGTAATTTTATCATAACAGGAAATGATACTCTAAACAACAAACCACATAGTGCTAATCTTGCAGTAGTACGCTGAGTCGCTGAGTCCGAATAAAATGTTCGGAATTCTTGTTAATATAAACGTACTCCTTTGTGCCATTTTTCTCAGTGTATAAGCAGATTTGCAGAACTCTAGTGTTAACAGAAGGTGTGCGTATTGGCGTAGGTAGTGAAAGTAGACAGAATTTTAAATGAAGTCCAGCATATGGTTTCTTCGGGACAAATTATAAGACATTTTACATAAATATGGCCATGGAAAAGGTTCTGAGACACCGGCAACAGCAAGAAGATCTTGTTATTTAAATAACCCTTCATATAATGCTTTTGCGCCACCTGCAGCGTACCTCTACACCATTGCACCACTTCTTCGCTTTGTGGCACAATTGTTGACTAAGAACACGCAACTAACACAACTCATCTCGAACTTTCTCAATTAAAAAAAATAATTATTTGTTATACAAGACGGTAAAATTATTCTTTATCGATGAGTGAAAATGTTTAATTCACAAGTCGGTAATTAAATTTTACCATCGTGTAACATTTTCAATGTTTTCTATTGCGAACGTTAATTTAAACAATTTCGCACAAAAATAAAGAGAGCAATCACGTCTCAAAATCGTGTTGTATGATCATGATCCCAGTAACTAGTGTGGGCTGTTGCTATGGTTAATACGAAAATTGTTACTTTATCTACACTTGCTGTTAAAATTCCGTTTTATCGACTGTTTTGAGTTGATAAAATTCAACGTTCGCTAAACATAGAAAAAATAATCATTAAACGTTTGTTCGAGACGATATTTCTCGTTTTCATGGAATTCTTTGTACAACACAATCGAACATTGGGAGTGGTAGTTTTCAAAAACATAACCACAAAATTAAAAACGAACGTCAATCAAATTTATATATATTTTATATATATTTTTTTTTGTGGTACCAACAAAAATGTCACCCTAACACGGCGTACTCTGAATACAAAAAGAACGTGAATGAATTAATCAGTGTGTTGTTTAGTATGACAAATTTTTTTAAACAGTCGCGGCCAAAAAACGGGACACTTTTTAAACGTCAATTTTCTAATACTAAAACTTTTGCTGGGTAGTTGTAATTATGAACTGATACTTACGGATGATAAACAGTAATATTTACAGCGTCTCCCAAATAGAGTGGCCCATTAAAATATTGTAAGGAAGGAAATATACAAAAATTCTGAAAGTTGGTATACTGCCCTAAAACATAGTGATCTTTCCGTGTAAAATATTTTCACTCTTACATTACTTCCGGTTATACCGGAAATCGCCATTAACTTTCTTATTTTAAATGGAATGTTACATTTTTTATTACAAATTCTGATTCTGCACATTATTTTAAATAAAAAAATTTTAAGACTTCTCTATTCCTAAATGTACCAGATTTTGCGATATCTTTAAATTTCTTTAAAAAAAGTTTGGGTAACCTTCCCTTTAAAAAATTGTATCTATGACACTTTCAAATTTGAAGATTCAAGTTGCATATCGTTTGAAAGTACAATCTTAAGGCTTTCAAGTCATATCGTAGTTATCCTAAAAAAAATCACAGGCTGGTTACAATATGGTGTCCAATGTCATTATATTTAACTGCCCAGAACTCAATTTTCTTAAATGGAACACGCTCACGCTGTATGTTTTTACATCATCAGATGCAGAATAAAATTTTGCATCGAATAGTATTACAATGCCCTGTACCTGTTACTTTTAGTTTTTCTGT
The DNA here is from genome assembly GCA_958336345.1 of Dorcus parallelipipedus. NCBI lineage: Eukaryota > Metazoa > Arthropoda > Insecta > Coleoptera > Lucanidae > Dorcus > Dorcus parallelipipedus. Next base: position 32,182,408 of record OY284476.1, read on the forward strand.
TATTAATAATTGTTTATTTGAATGACATTATCTGGCTACAGTTAATCCATTTTTTTGCTGTAAGTTTCGGCAAAACAACAATATTTTTTATTTACTTAACACAAATAAAGATACAAAACAATGAAATTAATAAAATAAATAAAGTGAAATCCTAACATAAAAATCATTCAAAATCAAAAGTCCCGTATCTCAAAAACCATTGAGAATTGGATCTGAACTTATCAGAATTTTTTTCTTGTTTTGGTCTCTACTATCACCTGTCAACGTGTGTAGGTTTTTTTTGTTAATACCCAGTATATATGTTAGCTACATTATCACTCTTTATTTTAATACAAAATTTAGTCTCAACAACATAGTACAACTATTTTTTTAAATTTTTTTTAGATTGCATGTACCCCGTTACGAAAATGGAGTTGTTTCAAAATTGGTTGAAATACTCAACAGATTATCGAAATATTCGTCTTTTTAGTTTATATCAGCAAAATTTAAACTTGTTGACCTGTCTGAAGAATCTGTACGCAATACTAAAAGAAAGTTAGCAAGTTTGTCAACGATTCCACGAAATACGACAGCGATAACGAAGAAGATTCTTCTGATTACTAATAGTGTTAAATTTGGTTTTAACTAATTCTCTTATTTGTTTATTTGGTTTTGTAAAACTTTTGTGACGATTGATATCTTTTTTATGCACGTTTGCTTCAAGAAGTAACTTATTTAACTCAAACATGTCTTATTTACATCAAAAGCGTATGTATTAATTCATGAAAAACAAAATTTACAGTAATAAAAGAGTTGATTCAACATATTTCCCTTTTCTAAAATACAGTAAAAACTCCCAACAACGGACACTGGCGTGGAATGTCCGCTGTTGGGAGGAAATTTTAAAAAATGCAAAATTTATGTACGTGTATGTAATATGTTTAAATTTTTCTGTATAATCGATAATTTAATATTTTCTTTTAAACTAAGAAATTTTCTTTTTACGGAGGACAAAGCCATGATTTTGCCTTGAAATTGGATGAAAGTGGATAACACTAATTTTATTTCTTACAAAAATTGAAAGGTCTAAATAAACAGTTTTTCATATGAATATTCTGGTTCCGGACAACAAAAATTGTCCATTATTGAGAGGTGTCAGTTAATAGAGATTTCACTTTATAAATGTTTCAACACTACTTCAAAATATGTAATAATATTAGTTTTGAACAAAAGTGTAGAAAAACACTGAAAAATAATTTTGTCCGGCTAGAGTCCACAAACGAACCACTGTGAGTAGGTGCAAATGGCCTATTATTGATACCTACAATAGGTGCAACTAGCCAATTACTTGCAGTGGGTGCAAATAGCCACATCCTAAAATAATTAAAAAGGAAATGCAAGGGAAGGGAAACGTGTAATATTGGGCCGTGAAAATATGCTGAAATGTTTATGACGAATACGTTGCTTGTGGAAATAAACTTTATTTACTTTATTTATTTATGTTCGCTCCTGACGAAGCTATAAACCGATAGTGAAACGTTGAGTGATTGTGCGTGTTCGTTAAAAGAGTTTGTTATACAGGGTGATCTATGACGTCGGGGAAAAACTTCAACGGTTGATTCCTATGAGTAATTAAAACAAAAAACTTCTAATGAACATGTGTCCGATAATGCTTTTTAATGGAAGTGTAACCCTTCAAAATTTATAATATATAACGTCAATCAATCAAGGCAATAGCAGTGGGCTTATTTCGTATTTCATTTGTTACCTATGAAAACAAAAATTAGTATCTTAACATCGTCTTGAAGTTGTAACCATTCAACATGTAATAAACTTTGAAGGGCTACACTTCCGCTAAAAAGCATTATCAGATACATGTTTATTAGAAGTTTTTTGTTTGAATTACTCATAGGAATCAATCAATGAAGTTTTTCCCCGACGTCATAGATCACTCAGTATAATTAAATTAAAATAAAATTAAAGAAAAATACTAGGAACTCTTAATACGGAGATTTAAAGTGTTTTCTTGTTGTAGTGTTTTATTTGTTTATCTGTCAAAACGGGTGTTCAAAGTGAGGCCGTTTTTATCCTTATTTTATACAATTTGAACTGAATAATTTAATTCAGGTGATAGACAAGTATTTGTCAATAATTTCGAAGCTTGTATGTCAGCTGTTTAAAGGTCAAGTTCACGTTCAAGGCCATTCTTGAACAGTGAGCGGAATAAAACATTTCATTTCAGTTTCCCCACCAAATATCACTGGCGCTTCGTGAACCAGAGAAACGTAAATGGCAGGTTTTTTTGCATTAGTATCCATATCATTTCGATAATCGGCGAATTTTCTTTGTCATTTCCTTTATCGTTACCATTATTATTATTTCATCGTGTAGTTTTAAAACTATAAAAAATGAACAATGAACCAGCCAGATATTGGATCCTCAACCTCAGTTGGTCCACGCGAATTGAATACTAACGGTGGCAGCATTCTCGCAAGTGAGATAGCGAACCCTTACGTCACCGCATACCCGCTTCTCCTTTTACACAATATTAACTGTCAACCGTAACAGTTAATGATTGGTTAAAATTTAATGTGTTAGAGGGAGAAGCGGGTATGCGGTGACGTAACGGTTCGCTATCTCACTTCAATGCTGCCACCGTTAGTATTCAATTCACCGTGCAGTTGGTCGATATGGCCCGATATCTCAACCACAGTTTAACTTTAATCTTCAGTTTATTCCCTTAGTACCAATTATAAAACAATTGTTGCTATGGGAATAAATTGAAGAATAAGCTTTTGAAAAATTATTGTCGAAAAAAAGCCTCGAGTCACTATAAATTCTAGGTTAAATTTACAAATCTGTTTATTAATCAATCATCACATTGACAAAATTGACTAAAGTTGACTAGTTGACATGTTTCGGAACCAGTTCCATTATCAAAACTATTTAAGTCGAATCCGATAATATAATCCGAATATAATTGATTTCGAAACATGTCAACTAGTCAACTTTAGTCAATTTTGTCAATGTGATGATTGATTAATAAACAGATTTGGAAATTTGACCTAGAATTTATAGTGACTCGAGGCTTCTTTTCGACAATAATTTTTCAAAATTTAAATAGTCACTAAAATCATGGACAATCCTTTGGTTTTGAAGAATAAAGTTAAACTGTAACTGAAATACTGGCACTGATTAATACTATAATAATGTGATACCAGGCTGATAGAGACTGTATTTCTTTTACCACAGAATTGGCTTTATCGTGATATACAAATTCGAAACAGAAAATTCTAAACAGCATCATACCTACTGCTCCAGCATATAATTGAGTGCGAAAGCGTCCTGAATGTGTATCTTCAAGCTTCTGTTTTAATATTTCTCTCGTCATAGAATATGGACCATCTTCGTGTGAAGTTGAAGTATCTACAGGATCACCATCTGTCATATTATATTAAGGGAAAAATTTAACGCAATTAATTTCTGTCCTAAAACATAAATAAATATCAATAATGTATTATTTACTTTCTATAAATATTTACAATCATAATGACAGTCATCAGTTAAATATAGTATGACATTTATGTTTTTATTTCTTCTTAAATCAATAAATGTTGCTAAGACGAAATTTATCTCTAAGGCCTAGCACAGACACTCCTTCTTGCTGATGGCTTTGCTCGTACGTTTTCAATTGTTAATATGAGTGCGTTCGAACTGCCAACTCGAAAAGCCCTTTGTGCTCTAAACGCTTTGTATCCGTTCGGGCTTGTACAGTTATTTATTATTATAAAATAGGGACAGAAAGCATTTTATTTTCTCTGAGCTTGACCTGCTCGCGCATTATCTCTGTCTGGGAAGTTGCGCAGCGGCGGTGTGCGCTTCCTTCTTTCCTCCTATGACGATCGATTACCTATGACGTATAGAGTTTATAAGCAAAACGGGACCGTATTCCGATCGTAATTTCTTTGAAAAATTTCCCAAAAAAATTATTGAGGCAAACCACTTTCGTTTACATTCGCGGACTCTATATGCACCATTGTGTTAGCCCTCACATTATGGTCCCTTATTTATTTATTTATACAGGTATAAACAATGTTTCAGGCAGAAAAGGTTTTGCTTTGGAGATCGGGACAGTCGAGTTTACGATACTAAAATGATAGGCACATTAATAAGAGTTTGCGGTGTTAATTAATACGATAGAAAGGTGCGGAAAGTAATTAATTAAAGTTGGCCAACTTACAACTTGTATCAACTCGCGTTAATTGTATAGTACGCGTGCATTATATTCCTGGCGTACGTATACAGGGTGTGTTCGGAAAGTATTTTGCGCTACGTTGGTAGAAGCAGGAAGGCGGTACCTAGAGATAAGTTATTAATTGTAGCTAATGCATGATATATTGTTACACTTATGTTACACTACGGTGCGACAATCTGGCAGTCAACGCGATAGGTTTGACTGGGGAAGTCAAGAAAACGGAGGATTTTTGAATTAAATGCAGTGCAATACTTAAAAAACTTCTATTTCTTTACCAGATTTTTTGACAAAAATCTATTTTTCAATTGTTTGACAAATTATATCTAACAACTGTTGTGTATTTTGTACGGATTGAGGTGGATACAAACACTATACTTGTTTTAACTCACTTCATTGTTAAATTTATTAAATATTACAACTAACTGAACAAAGGTATACGAAACGTGCTCCAATACCGCGAAGTCGGCTTCCTCCGCACATGCGTACCTTCATTCCCCGCGGCTGCGTTCCGCATCGCTATTTCACGTACCAATACCCACAATAAAACGTTCATGTATATAACATCTTTCCTCTCCTTATAGATTTAGTTTGGTTGGTGGTTTCCTGACTCGAGTAGAACGGCGAAGTTGTGGAGGTGGTCCTACTTCTGATTTCGGGAATTGTAGATCTTCATCTCCAATACTTGGACCTTCCGTTTTCTCCGGTTCTCCTGTAGATTCCTCTTGTAAGGTTTCCTTTTCCTTCTCTTCGGGTTTCTCTTCCGCCTCTCTTCCCAGAACAGGTTCATCTACCTCGACCGCAGGTGTAATTGGATTTTGGCCCTGGTAATTGGTTCGTACCAGTTGATCAATATGGCGTCTGTGATGTGTCCCATCAACCTCAATCTCGTAATGTAGATTCCCATGTTTCTTCGTAATAGTTCCGGCTTTCCATTTATTTTCCTTATTGCCATAAAATCTCACCTTTACTCGGTCTCCAATATTCATTTGTCGGGCTCTTGTTATAATCGGAATTTGCTCATTTTTCTCTTCCTGGATGTTCCTTTTTACCAGGTCGAGTCTTGTTCTATATGGTCCTTTGAACAACATTTCGGCAGGGCTCTTCCCGGTCGCCGAATTTGGTATTTTCCGGTATTGCATTAAAAATCGATTTAATTTTACATTTAGATCTCCTTGCTCCGTGATCATGGATCTTAAACTTTGTTTAAAAGTCTGTACGTAACGCTCCGCTTGGCCATTACTGGCCGGGTGATAAGGTACCATAAATTTATGAATGATGCCATTTGATTTGGTGAACTCCTCAAATTCTTTAGATTTGAATGATGGTCCGTTGTCACTAACGATAGAAATTGGTAACCCGAATCTCGCAAATGTTTCGCGGAGTTTTTCTATAGTGATTTTACTACTCATGCTCTTTGTGGGCAAGACCTCTAAGTATTTCGAATACGCATCTACTATTATAAGAAAATAGTGTTCTTGAAAAGGTCCGGCATAGTCCACATGTACGCGTTGCCATGGATTTCTTGGATAATCCCATGGATGAATAGGGGTTGTCACCTTCGGATTATTTCTATGAAATTGACATTGCTTGCATGATCTTGTCGTTCTTTCAATATCATTGTCAATCCCTTTCCACCACACGTAACATCTGGCTAAGTTTTTCTTTCTCACAATTCCTGTATGAGCGGTGTGCAATTCTTCCAAAATCCTTCCCCGTAAGGTTCTTGGTATTACCACTCGAATGCCATTAAATAAACATTCATCTTCCAACGTAAATTTCATTAGGTCTTGATCTGTAATATCACATTCACTTTGTAACCCTTTTATAATTCTTGTAAGTTCAATATCATTTCCGGTTGCTTTCTTAATCTCCTTCCTTGTGACAGGTAATACTTGTAGCTGGTTTAAGTAAAATAAAGAATCGTCATCAAATGTACTATCTGTAGCATTCGGTAATGCGAATCGAGATAAGTAGTCTGCATTAGAATGTAACTTGGTGTTTTTGTAAACGATCTCATATTTGAATCCTGCCATGAAATTCGCGTAATGTAATAACCTTATTGCAGATGTTGCTGGCAAATCTTTTTCAGGATGTAGTATTCTTGTAAGTGGCTTACGATCCGTTATGAGAATAATTTTCCTTCCGTAGCAGTAATGAAAAAATTTCTTCAGACCCCACACAATAGCTGTTGCTTCCTTGTCAATTTGGCTATAATTCCGTTCAGCATTTGTAAGAGATCGGGAATCAAACGCGATCGGTTTCTCTGTCTTGTCTGGAAGAATGTGGGATAAGACGGCTCCAAATCCAGTTGGAGATGCATCTGTGGCCAAAACCACTGGGAGTTTTGGATCATACGGTATAAGGACTTTATCGCTGCTTATTTCTTTTTTCAAACTGTCGAATGCCCATTCGCACTTTGCCGACCATTTAAATGGTTGATCCTTACGTAGCAAGTTATTTATCGGATTCAGTTTAGATGCTAAATTTGGTAAAAATTTTTGGTAATAATTTATTAATCCCAAAAATGTTCGTACTTCATTTACGTCTTTCGGTCTGGCACACTTAATGATTGCTTCTATTTTTTCTTGAAGCGGGTGTAACCCATTTTCATCTATTTTGTGGCCCAGATATGTAATTGAGTTCTTGAAAAACTGGCATTTTTCTTTGTTTAAATGTAAATCATTTTGTAATAATCGTTCAAATACGTTACCTAGATTTATCAACAATTCCTCGCGACTCTCTCCTTGTACCAAAATGTCGTCGAAAAAACATGCAACTCCTTTCAAATCTGCTAGAGTTTGGTCCATAAATCTTTGCCATACATTTGGGGCAATTTTAATTCCGAACATCAATATCTTTACTTTAAATGTTCCACGATGAGTACTAATTGTTTGCAACAAGGCACTTCCATCGTCAACTGGCATGTGAAGATATGCCTGACTGATATCTAGTGTACAAAAATATTTTCCCCCACTCATTTTTGCGAATAAGTCCTCTATCCTGGGAATTGGATAATTATCATCCTTTAGATATCTATTGATTGTAGTTTTGTAGTCAGCGCATAAACGAATTTCACCGTTTTTCTTTCACAACAGGAACAATTGGGCTTCCCCAACTTGAATATGTAACTTTTTCGATGATACCTAATTTTTCCAACCGCACTAATTCATCTTCTATTCTATCTTTCAAGGCATATGGAACTGGTCTAGGGCGAATAAATATCGGTATAGATTCAACCGTTTGCAGTTTACAAGTAACATTTGGAACTTTTCCTAACTTAGTTTGAAATATGGAGTTGTATTTTTGTAATAATGTATCCATTTCCTTTTTGTAATTTGAATCATTTTGAATGGATATTTTATTTAATTGATTCCAATTTATTTTTATTTTCTTCAGCCATTCGCGACCTAATATTGTATCTACTTCTTCATTAAGTATGTAAATATCTCCTTCGGTAATTTGGTTTTCGTATTTTATTTCCACATTACATTTGCCTATTGGTCTAATTTCTTCACCCGTATATGTACGTAATAATATTGAAGTTGTTTGTAATTGCTTTTTAGGGCAAATAACTTTAAAATTATGTAAAGAAATCGTTGAAAGCGCTGCCCCAGTATCTAATTCCATTTTACACGGCTTCCCTTCAATTTGTACTTTAACTACGTATTTGTCAGACTTTGATTTGTTTATCTGATTTATGTAATTTATCGGATAATTTATTTCCTCTTCATCTTCCGTAAAATTTCCGGGAACTTCTTCGATCTGATTTTGTTTTTCCGTTTTCTTTTTAAAACATACTACATTTAAGTGTCCATTTTTTCCACAATTTGTACATTTTAAATTTATAGCTTTACATACATTTGCTTTATGATTGGTTTTACCACATTTAAAACATTTTATTTTATTTCTTTTGGGTAAAGTAATAGTATTCGATATTTTTGTTTCAGACTTCTTTTTCTTGTTAATGTAATTTACCTGTGAGGGGTTATAAATTTCTTTACTTTCTTGTTTAGAAGATTCGATTGATAGAGCCATTTTGACTGCTTCTTCGAATGTAATGTTCGTACTCTGCTGTAGCAAACGTATTCTAATTTCATTATCGCGCACCCCCTTAATGAATTGTGATCGTAAATGCGTATTTAACGTAGGTTTTTTACAATTTTCGCACACGAAATTGCAATTTTTACATAATTTCTTCATTTCCGCTTGAAAATTTGAAATGCTTTCACCTTCATGTTGTAATCGTATTGAGAATTTATGTTGTTCAGCAATTTCACTAGGTTTAGGTGCAATGTGTGTACGTAATAATTCAACAAGTTCAGAAAACTTTTTTGTTTTAGGCAGTTCTGGAGCTGTAAGATTTGTTAACGTTTGGTAATGCTTAGGTCCGAGACACCTAATTAAAATTTGAACACATTTCTTATCATTTTCATCCGTCTCTTGATCTAAATTTCTTAGTTCGAGATAATTTTCGAGTCTTTGCAAATAGGAATCAAAGGTTTCATTTGTTTCATCAAATTGTTGTAATTGTATTCCTCTTAAATCTGTTTGATTTCCACTTTGTCTATTAACTATTTCATTTTGCGTACGTTGTAAATTCTGTAGTATTGAAGCTAATTGTTGAAATGCTTGTTCCATTTTGTAATTTAGGAATGTGTAGGAATTTTAGGAACGCCAAGAGGGCTATCACGGCATTTTTTTTTTTATGTTGAGGCCCCTGAACGATGGGTTTGTACACAGGTACACGTAGGATGAAGTTTCTCGCGTAATAATTTAAACAAAATTGCGACTTACCGAATCGGCACTCGCCACATGGTTTTTCACTTCCATAAATTTTTTCTTTTCCGACTTACGTTTATCCTCGTCGCCACTGTTGTGTATTTTGTACGGATTGAGGTGGATACAAACACTATACTTGTTTTAACTCACTTCATTGTTAAATTTATTAAATATTACAACTAACTGAACAAAGGTATACGAAACGTGCTCCAATACCGCGAAGTCGGCTTCCTCCGCACATGCGTACCTTCATTCCCCGCGGCTGCGTTCCGCATCACTATTTCACGTACCAATACCCACAATAAAACGTTCATGTATATAACAACAACAAAAACTTTTTTTTTTGCCTACTATTCGCAACCCGATGCTGCGAATAACTCGAAAAATGTTCCTAGCGCAATTTTATTTAGAAATACGCGACGGTAACAATCTCCTTTTTTTTTAAAAACGCAGCTTTAGTTTGCGACGACTACTTTTGTGGTGGTGTATCTTTCTTGGGAGCTTTCCGTAGATCGTCGACATGAATCTTTACTGTTTGGTTGTTGCGTTGGGTCCAGTAAGCCTCAATGATTTGATGCGGTCCTGTTCATGGAATAGGGAAGGCTTCAACTCTCGCCGGATGAGCTCTTGTCATGACCTGATCTCCGGGCTGGTAACGAACGGGCGCAGGATTCCCAAGAGCATACCTAGCGCGGTACCGGTGCTGATTTTCATGTAATTGTTTTACGCGCTCTTTTAGCGGTAAACGCGGTTGCTGTGGCTGATTTATCTCTGTCTCCCATTCACCTGGCCTAGGTAGTTCATATCCTTTTTTTTTTCCTAGAGGTTTGGAGAAATCTTCTAAAGACACCATCAGCGGATATCCATGCCGATAGCGTGCTGGATTCACCCGGACGTAGCCTTTCTAAAGGTCTCCGACCCAGGCACCTACCAACTAAAACTCCTACTCCTCTCTCGCAGATGCTAATTCCTGGAATCTGCCTCTCGGCATTACATCAAGAATTTCGCTCCGTCAGGTGTTATCTTTCTGTTTTGTTTGTCGCTTTTTGGTCTTTATTCATAATCTTTCCTCATATAATCAATTTCAGACTGGCATTCCTGCCTGTGCTGCCGGATTCCGGCTCCATGCAGGCCTCAGCCTCCATTGATTGTGATTATGTGATTATGTTTATGTGATATAATCAGTCTTATTCCAGTATATGTCCAGTCCGGTTTTGGTTCTGCTTTTCGTCTGTTTCCTTTTGCTTCATGATGTTTTTAAGCATTGTGGTAACTGCATTCTAGCCTTCTTCGTTGCGGAGCAGGATCACCGAGACATTTTCCTTAGTAATCTCAGTTCCGCATTTGCAGCGCGCTACTTCTCTATCACTTTGCCATCTTGGGCAAACAAAGATGGTGTGTTCTGCCGTGTCTTCATCTTCGCAGTACCAGCAATTGTAGGTTTCCGCTTTGCCGATTTTGTGCAGGTAGCTAACGAAAACTCCATGTCCCGTTAGCGCCTGCGTGATATGGAAGTCAACCTCCCCGTGCTTCCTGTCGCACCACTTTTTGACGTCTCTGATAAAGGTTTTTGTCCACCCATGGTAGGAGTCCCATGCGAGCTGCCACTTAGTCAAGATGTTTTCCGACCTTGCGTTGTCCTCAAATTTCCCGGCATTGTACCGCTCCAGTCGCTCCTCCACCTGAAGCTTGATTGGCGGGATCGACGCGATCACCAACACTGCCTGAGTGGGAACGGTTTTATACGCCGAGGTGATGCGCATGGCCGCTTTCCTATTGACGGTCTCCAGCATTGCCTCGTAGTGTTTGTATCTCATGGCAGTAGCCCAGATCGGCGCGGCGTACAGGATGACAGAAGTAATCACCCCCGCCTCCTCTTCTGCGGTCTAGGTCCTCCTACGTTTGGCATAAGCCTCGCTAGTGCCATCTGGGCTTTACTAGCTTTCTCGCATATTCTCCTTACATGGGTGGTCATTTTGCAATTTCTGTCCAGGTATACTCCAAGGTATTTTATGGAGTCCTTTGAGGTTATTGTCGTGTCTTCAAGGTTTAGGGTCAAGGACTTCAGTCTTCTTGGCCCTGCCAGGATGATCATCTCAGTTTTGGCCGTTGCCAGCTCCAAGTCGTGATCCTCCAGCCAGGCCCTTGCCCTATATAGCGCATATATGGCTCTTTCCTCCAACAGGGTGGTGGTTTTGGCGGTTATGACTATCGCCAGGTCGTCGGCATAGGCGACAGTAGTCACATCCCGCCCCAGGTCTAATCTCAGTATGTTATCGTAGAGGATGTTCCATAAGGTCGGACCAAGGACCGAACCCTGCGGTACCCCACATGTCAATTGCATTTCTTCCCCCGTAGGTGTAATTATGATCCTGTCCTGCAGGTAGGACTGGATGATCTTCCTGAGGTTCTTGCTGATGCCTTTCTCTTGGAGAGCTTTGGCGATGTGCGGCCATGAGACGGAGTTAAAAGCATTCTTTATGTCTAAAGCCAGCATTAGACAGAATGCCCTGTTCTTGTATGCCGCTGTCCTGGTTTTGTGGACGATATCGCTGATGGTAGCGATCGCGTCCACGGTGGATCTGCCCGACCTAAAGCCATATTGTCGATCGTGAAGAATGTTAGGATCGCTCAGCTCCTCCTCTAGCCTCTGTTTGACGATTTTTTCCAAAAGTTTGGCTGTCACGTCAAGGAGGCAAATCGGCCTATATGTCGGGGGTTCGTCAGCTTCCTTTTTTGGTTTTTCTATTAGAACTAGCTTGGCTCGCTTCCAGATTTTCGGAAAGTTTGCCTCAGTCCAGCATTGATTCATCACCTGCAGGAATCTCTTCAGATTCGTCTGGGCGAAAACTTTAACTACCTCCGGGGGAATTCTATCAGGTCCAGTGGATTTTTTCGCTTTTATATTCATGATGGCCTGTTCCAGTTCTTCGGCTGAGATTGGCCTGACTTCGGATTCTTCCACTTCGATATTTGTCCATGTTGTTTTTGGTTTTGTTGGGAATAATTTTTTATTTGCATTGTGATGTCCTCGTCTCTCATCTTAACTGGTGGTCTAAGTCTCAGCTTTCGGGTCACTATCTGGTACCCCTGTCCCCAGGGGTCACAGTTCAGTTCCTCGCAAAGCTCGTTCCATTTCTGTTTTACGTCAGTTTTTTCTCTGTGACATGCCATCCGCTCTCCGCTGCAGTCTTCTTATGCCTCTGGTCGTGCGCATGAACAATGTAGGTTATGGCCCGATGGTGGCTCATGCTCTCCATTCCTCCTCGACCCTCCAGTCTTTAATGCTTCCAGATAGCGGAGCGGTTGTTAGAGTGATGTCAATGATGGAGCTACCAAGGGTGCTTGAAAAGGTAGGTACGCTACCCTTGTTCTGGACAGCAAGATCCAGCTGCTCCACCCATTCCTCCAATCGCTTGCCCTTCTGGTTGCTCAATTGGCTGCCAAAGATGTGGGATTTGGCGTTGAGGTCGCCGCCAATCACACATCCCTTGGTTTGAGATCTGATGTTCATTCCCAAGTTGTGCAGGAGATCCTCAAAAGCCTGGATGGGCCTGTTCGGTGAGAAGTAGCATGAGTACACCACGAGTGTCTCAAGCTCCACGCCCACGAAGCCGCTTCCTCTGCTTAAACCGAGGACAGGGATACTTCTGCTGACTCCAATAAAGGACTCCGTGTTGTTGTCGCAGAAATACTTCTGAGCGTATCTCAGGTTTGGCTCCTGGCCAATGACAACGTCAGCCCTCAGTTCGTACGTCGCCTGATTTAGCAGATCATGGGCCGCGGCGTGTCTGTCCACATTTAGTTGGACGAAGTTGATGGCTTTGGTGTGTGGCTCCATGGCGATAAGGTGGGTTTGCCCTTATTTGGAGTTCCAATCGTCGGGTTAAGTCCCGACGGATTTCCCTCCGCGCCGCTCATCTTTTTTCTTTTCCTTTCTAGTTTCAGGGCCTCCCTGAAGACGCCGCATTTGGCAGTTCCCGCCTTATGCCCTTTGGCGTCACAGATGGGGCAAGCGGCCTCGCTAGTGCAGTCCTTGGCCAGGTGTCCCTGCTCGCCGCAGTTCAGACATGCCTTCGACCTGTCTGGCCCTTTGCAGTCTATGGCCTTATGTTCGTAGCTCCAACATTTTGAGCATTTCGAGATATTGAGCCGGCCTTCGACATTACACGGAACGAGTCCTACATAGATCTTCTTTAGGGCGACGATCTTCTCCGCATAGGTAGTTCATATCCTAGCAGAGCCTGACTGGGCGTGGTTCCGGTGGCAGCGTTTTGTCTTGTGCGCAGATTGAACATAATGGCTGGTAGGAATTCATCCCAGTGGAAGCGGTTACGACCTTCCAAGTAGGTGCGTAGACCTTTCTTAATTTCCTGGTTGCGACGCTCATCTGGGTTTGCTCTCGGATGGAATATTGGTGTAGTCCAATGAAGGCATCCCCAGCGTTTGATTGCGGCGTCCCAGGAAATGGATGTAAACTGTGATCCATTGTCCGAAATAATGGATCTCGGATAGCCATAACGAGTGAAAACCTCATGTTCCAACAGGCGTGTGATTTTATAGGTTCCGGTACTCACCAGTGGGAATGCCTCCACCCATCGAGTACACAGATCTGTCACGGTGAAAATGAAGCGATTGCCTCTCGTGCTTTTCATATATGGACCCATGACATCTATCGCGATCGTCTGCCATGGTTTTGTTGATGCATGTGGATGAAGCGGAGCCTTTGGTTGCAAAGGGCCCCTCTTGGTGTAACAACATGTCATACAGTTGGTTACGTGGCGGCGAACGTCTTCCGATAGTTTTGGCCAGAAGTAGTGACGTCTGATAGCCCTTATTGTCTCGTCGGCGCCTGGATGACCAGCAGTTGGGTCGTCATGGAACCGGACAAGAACATGGTTGACTGCTGCTGGTGGCACGACGAGCTGACGTGTGTCTCCGTTGACGCGCCACAGATATCCGTTGTTGATGCTATACAATTGGCGGAAAGCGATGTCCCCTTATTCGGTTGGACCATTTGTTTGGAGGCGGTGCAAACGATCGACAATATTGATTATATTTTGATCGCTTTGTTGGGCATTTTCCACTTCAGTGGCAAGATTGGTGATTTCTATTACTTGTACAATCTCTATCTCTGGAGGCATTAGGCGGTCTTCGTCAGTCGTTGTGGGATCTACCGGGCTCTCTTCAGGATTCCGAGATAGCGTATCTGGGAGCTCGTTCTGGCGACCTGGACAATGTTCGACGGTGAAGGTAAATTCTTGGAGGAGCAATGACCATCGGGTAAGCTTTGACCTGGTATCCTTCGTTCGATCAAGCCATAATAGCGCATGACTATCGGTTTTAAGGATGAACGGCTTGTCCTCCAAGTAGGGGCGATAGTGCTTAATTGCCCATATTGCAGCGAGACACTCTTGCTCGTTGCAGTGATACTTTTGTTCTGCCGGGTTTAATTTCGAGCTTACGTATGAGATGATACGCTTACCATCGCTGGACTCTTGATAAAGGACACCGGCTAGGCCTCGTGCACTTGCGTCTGTTTGCAACACAAAGGGTAGATTCGGATCGGGTCGGTGTAACTCGAGGTGGCCGAGAAGTGCGGCTTTGATTGCTACAAAGGCGTCTTGCTGGCTTTGCGTCTAAGACCATCGTCTTTTTGTACTTAGCAAGTCTGAGAGTGGTGCGGTCAGATCTGCGCAGCGTGGCACATAATCTCGTAACCATCCTACTAGTCCTAAGAACTGTTGTAGTTGCTTACGGTTGATGGGCCTCGGGTGGTCCTTCAGTTGTTGAAGATGAGCTAGCTTTGGTTGCAGACCGCTAGGTGTGATCCGATGTCCGAGGTATTCGAGCTCGTCCCTTCCGAACTGACATTTCTTTAACGAACATCGTAATCGGTGGTGCTGAAAGCGTTCAAGTACCAAGTGTAGATGCTTGAGATGGTCCGTCCAGTTGGCGGAGTAAATGATGACATCGTCAAGATACGCTAGTACGAAATCTCTGTTGTATCCGGCCAATACCTCCTGTGCCATGAGTTTTTGAAACGTGGTGGGGGCATTCTTTAATCCGAACGGCATAACATTAAACTCATACGCGGCACCATCAGGAGTGATGAAGGCGGTTAATGGCTTCGATTCCGGATGTAAGGGCACTTGCCAATATCCTGATTTCATGTCTAAGGTCGTGAACACTTTGGCGGATCCTAAGTCGCGGAGGGCTTCGTGGATTCTGGGAAGGCTGGATGTTTCGTCTTCATTAGCCGCATTGAGCTTACGGTAGTCCACGCAAAACCTCTGTTTTCCATCCTTCTTTTTTACGAGAACGATAGGAGAGTTGTAACTCGAAGTACT
Organism: Dorcus parallelipipedus; assembly: GCA_958336345.1. Taxonomy (NCBI): domain Eukaryota; kingdom Metazoa; phylum Arthropoda; class Insecta; order Coleoptera; family Lucanidae; genus Dorcus; species Dorcus parallelipipedus. The sequence goes on from OY284476.1 coordinate 32,197,771, forward strand.
CGGTCGTATGATGCCATCCGCGAGCATTTCCTCAATTTGTTCGTTGATAAGTTTCTTTTTTTTGCAGAACACTGATACGGAGGCTGTCGGATCGGCTTCTTATCCCGCAGGCGAATCTGATGCTGCGTGGTAGCGGTTGTTGTGAGTGGACCTTTTTCAGAAAATACATCTCCGAATATATTGGCGAGATGCTGTACAGCCGCAGTAGGTACCGTTTTATAGGCCGACGTGATGCGAATTGCCATCTTTCTGTTGATGGCTTCCAGCATCCCCTCATAGTGTTTGCATCTCAGTGCCGGCTTCCATATTGGTGCAGCATACAGCAGGATTACTGTTAAAGAAAAATAAAAAAATAAAAACGTATTACCAATTGAACAAGCTTTAAGAAAGAAAATTACTCAACATACCCTTCCATTTAAAAAAAAAAGTTAGGGGTTGTTTCATCCCTCCAAATAATTGAAAAGTTAAAGAAGTCCCTTTGTAATATGCGCCATTAAAATTAAAAATTGACCTGTTCCAAGAATTTTGCTACAAATGGTAATTTTCTAAGTTACAGAATTTATTCCAGTCAAACTTTCCACTCTGTAAAGGAATCAATTTTATTATACAGGCAACAGTTTTATTGTATACTGGTTTCATTATACAGTGAACAGTATCTGGAACCAGAAACCAGTTTCTGGAAAACAGATAACAGTATCTGTGGAACAGATCAGTTATCAGTTACCAATTTTCTTATACAGGAGGCAGTTTTATTTCGTGATCTACGTAAGGAAGTCGCCTAAGACGCGCGCGTGCGCGAACTTTCTCTCTGAGTGTTTGAGCAATGATGCAGCGGGGGTAGTTGGGGCATTATTATTACCTGTCAACCCTTAACGCTGCAAGATAGCTGCCCCATTTTTTGCTCGTTCATAGTTCATACATGTTTGTAGAAACATGTATAGTCGGCAATTTCAAAATATTACAGATTTTCCTTCGCACATTACTACCAAGAAAAGACGATGTACAAAATGTAATGCAACAAGCAATCTCGAATACGATCAGGCAGGTTGGTTGTGTAAACAAAAATTTAAATTATTGCGTTGCAAACAGTGCCAGGATCTAACAATATATCGAATTAAAAAAAAGTTTTTTTTTTGTTGAGTGTTTGAATTTATTGACTTACTCGTCGCTGTGGAATTTTTGTGATTTTATTATTGCATTTATACCGGTCAAAGACGCTATACATATTTAATCATTTTATTGTGAAACGTTTCCAAGTGTAGTTATAAACAAATTCGCGCGATGGATTTCGACAGTTTAAATAATAAACTCTCTTTGGATCACCTGCCGCTGAAGAAAGTTAATGAATTGGAAACTTTCTTTGATTTCAGTACAGTTCAGTACGGTTCAAAGTGCTGAGATAAAGTTTTACCTTGCGACAGGAAATACAAGTCTAAATAGAATAAATGCTGATATAAAGTAATTCATAATCCATTAACCTCATACGCATGTGAATTATAGTTTCATGTTTAATGAAACTGTAACCATAGAATTTTTCTGCAACAGTTTCATGATTTTTATATAAAAATTATGAAAATTCTCGTATACTCTTTAACTAATTTACCATTTTAGAATGGTTTTAAATTAATTAAATTAATTTTATATAATTCTACATATAAGTAAAAAGACAGTAAATGCACTGATATAATTTTTTTCAATGCTTTTAATTTCAATCAGAAATTATTTTCATTGGAGATTGATTATTATTGAATGTAAAAATATTGAAATGGTTGGGTGTTTTCACTTCATAGCCGTAAATTAATTTAATCTAAGTTGGATAGGATTAGGTGAAATATAGAAAACATATATAAAAATAACCTCTTTTTATTGTATTCTGTAACAAATTATATAAGTTTCAATAGATTATAAAATTAATAAAAAGTTTAAATAACAAACATACTTTAACAAAAAATTATAGATTATAAAGTGAGTTGAAATATCAAAGAAAAATAAGAACGAGGTATTATAAGTATAAAAAAATTTGTATAATTATGAAAAGTGAGTTAGAATAAAATTTAAAAATATCAAGTGAAAATTAAAATAAATTCACTGAAAACAAGAACAAGGTATTACAATAATTTGAAAAGCGAGTTGAAATAAAATTTAAAATTGTAAAAATTTGTATAAAAAATTTGTATAATGAAAAATTAAAATTAAAAGAAACTTACGTTTATATTAGGTTTCATGAGGGGGGTGAATTGTCATCACCCCCTCTGATCCTGAAGTAGGAGGAGAACTGTAAGAAAAATGTACATCAGTAAAATTTATCAGATATATAGTAATATTTATCAGATAGAATAAATTTCTAGAAAATAAAAAAAAGATTAAAACTTACATAATCGCATATTATTTTTGCATGGAAATTAAATTTAAATAAATAATTGTAGGAGGCTCCCCCTCCCATGCAGCAATGAAAAAGTTCTGAAATAAAGTAAAATAATTAAAAAAAAGCAAATATATAATTATATATAAAACTTACATTCATTAATTCTTGCATTAATAAATATCTTTCTGAAACAGGAAAAACATATTGTCACGATGTCATTATCTGAGGAAATAAGTAAATTTAAATTCATTTCGTAATTATTGCAATCATGTGCATTTCAAAATTGTGCGGAATCAGCAGCCATAGAAGTAGATCAAAGTTGCGTTACACTTACTGGCATGAATGCAAGCCTTGCGGAATGCGAGCGTGTTGTTTACATGTGCCAATTAAGATCGAGGCAATTAGAACGCTTTAAGAAAAACAAATTTGGCAAGAATCAATTGATGCTGATGCACTTTGTACTTTGAACCGAACCCCCAGCCATCAGAGCAAAGGAACCAATTGTGACGTAGAGATAGGGATGTATAAAAGATTGACTCGCAGGTAGAATCGGGGCAGTAATAGTAATAGTGGTATTAGTGAAGAGGAGTATTAAAAGTAGTTAGTTAGCAGTTTAGGAAGATAATTAATTGGACAGTAAATTGTGAACGAGTGCGCGAAAACCGAAGCCAAGCGAGTGAGCTCTCCACGAGCACAGGGCTGGCTTTGGGCCAGGCCCTTCCGTCTAGAAGTAATGTAGAATTTAATTAAAATCAAGTAATTAAGTTAAAGATTAAATAAGTTCGATAAGTTTAAATAAGTGAAGTTAAAGAAGTAAGGATGAGCTTAGAGTTATTGAGTATTGTGTATAAGTGAAAGGTTAAATAAGTCCGTTAAGGAACAATTATGTTTAAAATAATTATAATGATTATTAAGTTTTAAAGTAAAAAGAACTTAGAGTGATTTATAATTTAAAATAAAAGTAATCGAAAGACATTTCTCGTAATTTTAATTCGTTAATTAATAAAAATAAAATACCAACTCCTTTTCTACGTGACATGGAGAAGGCGAATTACTTTTTCTACTTTTTCTTCTATTTATATGCGGTTACTCTTACGCTCCATGCTCAGCGACAATTGAAATAACTGATAAAATAACTGATTAAATGCATAATTCAAAATATATTATAAGAACCTCAAGCGGCGTTGCCAAAATTTAAAACGTAAAATTATTGAATGAAAAGCATTCAACAATTCACAATATTTATCGCAATAACTTGCGATAAACTATTCAGTCTGGCAACAATGGAGTTCCCCTACCAAAGAAATTGCAATAAGCCATTACATATAATAAATTACTATATCATTTAAAAAATTTTGTGCAAATCGGTTTTGATTGCAGCGGATTCCCCGAGCAGGCTCTGTACAGCTGTTTCAACAAGCGATCGAAAGATGTCGCTACTTTAATGTCTATATCATTTAACTTACCTGGAAATTTGCAAGAGAGCATCCTTTGAATCTAAACGCGTTATGTTGCGTTTGGATCAAACGAAAGGAAGCAGCTAATGATTCGACTTGTATCAATAAAGCGAAGAAATTGCATAACTTGCATTTACGATGATTGCTTTGTTTTAAGAATGTATATTCGTAAACAAGTCTTATAAAAAATAGCTTATTTGCAATTATTCCAGTTGCATTTACTATAAAATTTACGATTTATTCTTTTATTAATAGAATAGCAAGATGAAAAATAAAATAAAATTTTTCAGATTTGGATCATATTATGATTAATTTGAATAGGAAAAAAACTAAAAAATATTTAAAGTACGCTAACTTAACATCTAAATCAAAGAAATTATTTTAAAATCATTTTGGAAAACAGAAATCTAAAGTTTTCAGAGAATTATAAATTTCGCTTTGGTTTTAGTACTAATAAATACTCAAGAAAATAACATTACATAATTCGTTACATTAAATAAAAATGTGTAAAAGATTTATTATTTGCATGTATATTATTAGAAAACTGACAGTTTTATAACACTCTTAATTTAGAATGTATGTATGCTATATCGTCAGAACATTTAGAGGTATTTTTTTTAATGAAAACAAAACGCTTTAACCTGTAACGTACATGTATAATTTCTCAATATCTCCCTTTCATTCTTGAGGCTACAAGACAGCCGCCCCAGCCTTCACGATACACCCTTGATGTAGCAACGTACCCCAAGCATTCTGAGTGAAAGCTGCTCCTAAGATGGCCGATGGCCGAGTGCGTTAGGTGAACGCCTTGCAAACAGCGGGCACCGGGTTCGAATCTTCCTTTCCTCCGCAAAACGGCGAAAAAAGATTTTTTTCGTTAAGCAGATTAATCGACCACGTGACGCAACTACACGCAGCTGCTGCAAACAAAACAGCGAAGTAATCGTTTGAAAATTAAACGCGCGCGCCGCCGCTATTCACTTAGGGCGCCATCTACTCAAAATCGCATGTTCAAATTCGGAACTACACGCTGCTGCTGCAAGAGAGAGAGCGAAACTCTCTACCTCTCTCTCTCGCTCTCCACTGCCGCGTCCCCCCTCTCGCTCCTGCTTGCCCGGGTCACCCTTCAGCGCGCGACCTCCCGTCCCCTCAGCCCCGCACTCCCCTCACCACCATCCGCGCAAAAATTGCAATTTCGAGGCCTGTGTTAAACCTTACGGGAAATTGGCCCCGAACGCCCATAGTATATCTACTTGAACTAATTATGTTTTTATTCAGAAAAGAAAAGAAAACTGAGGTATTTACATTTTCCTTAAAATTTTTCTTTATCTCTTCTATGTGCATTTTTTTAAAGAAATAATTATGCTTTCAAGAGAAAAAAATTAAATTTCCTGTGTGCATTTGTTTTTTTGTGAACTAATTCTACTTTCAGGAAAGAAAAGCTAATGTGAGACAATAAGTTTTCTTTAATATTTCATTCTCTTTTCTGCGTGTATTTGTGAACTAACTCTGCTTTCAGGAAAGAAAAACCGAAGTGAAACATTTATATATACAGGATGTCTGAGACCATCCGTACACCCCTTTTATTTCGCAAACAGAGTATTTTAGAGAAAAATGCTTCAGACAAAAGTTGTATGGTTTCGAGGGAGTCATTGTTTGACCTTGAGTAGTCGTTTGAAGATCATATGAAGGTAACTTAGAATTTATTAAATTGGATATGCTACATATTTTTACATATTCTTTATAGCTTGCCTCGAGATCTTTCCAAAACACAATAATACAATATTTTTTTATTAAGTATTTTTCGAGTTATAAGACTTTCAATTATAAGACTTTCGAGTTATAAGACAAGTTGCAGCATTTTGGTAAAAATACTTACAAAATTTCTCGCAAAAGATTTTCTTTCGAATAATCTTATCTTACATTCAAGGCAAGAACCGAGCATGACCCAGCGACATATTTTGTAAGTATTTTTATCAAAATACTGCAACTTTGAAATCTTATAACACAAAAAATACTTTAAAAAAAAATTTATCATGATGTTTTGGAAAGATCTCGAAGTAAACTATAAGAATATGTAAAAATATGTAGCACGACCAATTTAAAAAATTCAAGGTTACCTTCATATGATCTTCGAACAGCTATTCAAGGTCAAACAAATGGCCTTATGGCCTCCTCGAAACTATACAACTTTTGTCTCTAAAATGCTCTGTTTACGAAATAAAAGGGATGTACGGATGGTCTCAAACAGCCTGTATATAAGATGAACGCATCATAGGAAATCCCATGTTAAATCAGAGATGTTCAAATATTGGCTTCCCTAATTATTTTACAGCAAAATTCCATTTAGGTTTTTCAAAGTACCCTTCAAGATGAATCTGCCGGTGTAGTTTGAGAATTTTTCATTTGCTCCGTTTCAAAATATTTTAAAAGGATTCAGTAACCAAATTCAATTTATATCGAGCTATCAGCACGGCCTTGGTCAGTTGCTTTACATTATTTTAACTTTCACTGTTCAATGCCTTGCTGATAGTTTGATATAAAATTAAATTTGGTTACTTAATCTTTTGAAATTGAGCAAATGAAAAATTCTTAAACTGCACAGAAATATTCATCTTGAAGAGTACTTTAAAAAAGGAAATTAATACTGGCGGCCGTTACTTTGTGGAAGTGTAACATGATGGAAATTAATTAATTAAAACACTTAAGGCCAGTTTCATAATCGAATTTAAAGGAGACTTTAAATTTAAAGTCACTTTCGGATGTCAAAACAAAGATGAAAACACATTTGTTTACACATCTAAATGTGACTTTAAGTTTAAAGCCTCCTTTAAATTCGATTATGAAACTGGCCCTTATACTTTGTTATTCCACTAATTTTATTGAGTCGTGACTAGTTTCGACATAACATTGTCATTTTCAAACTAACTATAATTTACGTTTACTTTTGCTTAAATATTAAGGGTAAGTCATAAATAGCGGCTTATTCTAAGTAGCACAGATGGCGAGGAGAGGCGGATATATCAGGTCAAGTTATTCGTTCAGTACGGAGAATTCGGGGTTTTGATTTGCTTTTTGAATTTCTAAAGATTCTAGTAGATTAAGTTTATATCCTTTGTTACATTTATGTAATACATCAATTTTATCTGAGTAGGTGTGATTATTGTCAAGAAGATGCTTTGCAAAGGTGGAATCTGTTTTATTATTTAGGAATGATTTAATATGTTCGTTTATACGCGTTTCAATACTTCGTCCGGTTTGACCGATATACACGCCTTTACAATTTTTACAATAAATTCTGTATACGCCTGAGTTTTTTAGCGGATTAAGTTTATCTGTTGCGTTGAAGATTAATTTTGATATATTTGGAACTGATTTGTAACTTACAGTTAAGTTACTATTACAGCTGACCAGAGTTCTTTTTATTTTTTCACTGACTGGACCAAAATACGTGATTGAACTGAATTGTTGATCTTGTTTGGTGTTGACTGCTGGGTATATTGTTTTTATTACTTCTTTACTTGTAATCTAATTTAGTAATTTATCTACTAGTTCTGGTGGGTATTTATTGTTTACGGCTATTTGTTTTATTGTGGAAATTTCTTTGTGGTAGTTTATGTTTGACATGGGTATCTTTATTAGTCTATGTAGCATCGAATTGAAGGCGGCTAATTTGTGTGTTATCGGATAGTTAGAGTCATTAGGAATTACTGCGTCTGTGTAGGTGGGTTTTCTGAATATACTAAATTCCAGTTTATTGTTTGTTTTCGTTATTGTTAGGTCTACAAAATTAATGCTATTGTTTTTTTCTTCTTCTACTGTGAATTTTATGCTAGGGTGTATGTTATTTATATGGTTAAGGAAATTTTGCAACTGTCTATGTGTGCCCGTAAAACTTGCTATAATGTCGTCTACATATCGGTACCAAAAGTTAATGTGTTTTTTTGCCTAGGTCTGATGTTAATATTGTCTCTGTAATGTGATACATAAATATCTCAGTTAGTAGGGGGCTTAGTGGTGAACCCATTGCTAGCCCTGTGTTTTGTTCATACATTTTCTGGGAGAAACTGAAGTAATTTTGATTGACTACTAGTTCTGTTAGTGACAATATTTCATGTATAATAATTGGATTAATATGTTTATTGGTTAGGATATCTTTCATGTATGTGATACAATCTGGGGCTGGGATTTTAGAAGACACGTCGCATGATACTAATTTGACATTATTGTTTAATGTGATATTATCAAGTTTTTTTTTTGTAAGTTCTATAGAATTTTTTACTGCATTTGTATCTGAAAATTTACTATATTGGCGGAACAATTTATTTAGTTTTATTTATTTACTGGGCGGACAGGTTCTTCTTCTTTATGTATTTTAATAGTAACATATAATCTAGGTGGTAGAGGGTTCATTTCTATTAAATGATATTTTTCTTTACCTGTAAAGAGGGCTTGGCATGTTTTTAGTGTCTCTTTGATTTTAGATTGGAACTTTCTTGTGAGATCTGCTTTTGACTCAGTAATATTTTCTTTGTCTATAAAACCTAAGACTTTTTGTTTATAAACGGGGAATGGTAAAATAACTGTCGTGTTTCCTTTGACCGCTTTAGTTATGGTGAGGTTGTTTTCCGTAATTTTCTTTTTAATGTTTTTTATTGTATGTGCGTGAGTGTTTTTATTGTTTTTATTACAAATATTATTATTTTTTTATTATTATTTTTAAGGCACTGGCACTTTAAAAAACCTAAATGGAATTTTGCTATAAAATAATCAGGTAGGCCAATATTTGAACACTTCTGAATTAACATAGAATTTCCTATGATTCGTTCATCAATGCAGAACCCTGTATATTTTTTAATCTTTCGTTTTCCGATTTTTTCTGCGTGCATTTGTTTTTTTTTGTAAATTAATTCTGATTTCAGGGAAGAAAAACAGAGGTGAAACATTTACAATTTCCTTTCAAATTTTCTTATTTTTTTTTAATTTCCTTTTTCTGTGTAGGTACACATTTTGAACGTGAATTAATACTGCTTTTGTTTCTGAGAAGGAAAATGTTTCTCCTGCGTCTCATTTAACTTAATAATATACATATTCATACTAATGAATATTATTTTCTGACATTTACTACTCTTATTATTTATATTACATAACATAAATTCATGATTCTTACTTTAATGACAATAGGTCTGTTTGTTATCCTGCACTAGTGTACACTTTTTTTACGAAATATGCTTTAATGAAGCCTAAAATGTGTCAATTCGAATCATATTAATTCATACTGACATACCACGCAAACATATCAGGTTGCATTAAAGCGTATTTTGTGAAAAAGTTTGCATTGGTGTACACCAGTGTAGGATAACAAACAGACCTATTATTTGTTCTTCATTGTTCTGTTAATTACGTTATACGATTGCAATTTTTCACTAACTGAAATATTTTTAGATAATATATATTTTTTTAATGTGTATACTCTAAATATTAAATTCCCATTAAACATATTTTTTAAATGCAGTAAACAAACATGCCAAAGAAACGCAAGCCTCTTAGAGGTGCAGCGGCAAAACTGAAGGCCGCTAAAGAGGAACGTTTGCAAATGGAAGCGAGAAGCATCTCGCCAGCTTCTTCGTCTGATTGTACGGCCGCCTCCAGCGAGAGCTTTGAGTCGACTGGCTCAGCAGCAGTGTTGCCACCAACTGTAAATGATTTCTCCCTTTCGATCGATGATAAAATCCCTACATTTCCCTACGCATACTAAATACATTTTTATTACATTAATCGTAAATTTACTAAAACAATTTAAGAGAGGGGAGTGTCTACTAAATAATTTTTTAAGTGATTGTAAATTTACTAAAAGAAATTATTTATTTCAAACATGTTATGGTATACTTAATTATGCAAATTAATACAACAGTCGTTTACACCACAAAAAAAAAACTTTTATAACGCAGCCTACAGCAGATTTGTTTTCCGGCAAATGGACAAGACAAAATATGATCATTGGTCTACTCCAATCAGATTGGTTTATTCAGTTGCGGTTACAAAATTGGACCTTCTGATAGGCGCTTCCTGCCAACGAATCAATGCAAACACCCGCCAGGTTTAATTTACGTATTGTTATAGTATTTCCGTAACCACAGAAATAATTGTTCATCGAGTCGAATCGTGTCTCGCAAAATACATAAATAGTTTAACAAAAACGGACATTGAAAAATCCCCACACTTTAAGCAAATTGGGCTTATCCTTCCCTACAGTTGATTGTTGAGTAAAAGTACCTACGAATAGGGAGATATCCCTACAAGTGGCAACACTGCTCAGCAGCACGCCCGAAGAGAGCACGGAAACTCACGGGCATTGCTTTGACGAATTACATAGCGAAATGGTTGTCGACGGCCGCCATATTATCCAATGTTCGAGCCAGCTCACCTATACGATCCTCGCCAATCCTCGCCGCCTGCGCCTCAAGAAGACGACGGTGGAATCAAAGAGGATATAAAGGAGAGGTAAAACTCCCTAGCTTACAGTTGGCGGCATGTATACGCTAACACCTCGATGAGCAGCTGGCTGAACTAAAATTATAAACAAGGAAACGGCGCCAATTTTAAATATATATTTCAAATTGTTGGAAATTAAGAGCTGGTTTTATCACCTCCAGTTAACTTTATCTGGCGATTAATTTCCATAGCAACGATTGTAATCACAATTGTTACTATAGGAATAAACCGTCAGATGAAGTTAACTGGAGGTGAAAAAACCGGGCCTTAAAATATTAAATAATCGTGACGTTGAAATAAAATACCACCTACAATTTTTTGTTTTAACTTTTTATTATGTAACAGTTAGAAAAAGAGTTAACAAAAACAGTCTATTGCATTTTATTTTTATAAAGGACACTATTGAAACAGTACACTTGAAAAGTGATAATAAAAGAATTAATTACATCTTTACAAGCAGTAGGTCTAAAAGTGGTATGTACTATTTGCGATTTAGGAAGCACCAATCTACCAATGGAGCAGCATTAAATCAACTGCAAGCATTGGAAGACAGACCAGGTCCGTACTTTTCTGAAAACAATAGCTGCATTCCTTTTGCCACAAATCTCAGATATGCTCATCTCAGATCATATAAATGTCGTTCCTTTTAGCACGAACAAGTGAGTTTGAACTGAGATTTCGATCTCCCCCCTTGCCGCTCAAGCACTACGTTTGAAGTCAACTCAGTATTGAGATTTGGCGCTCACTTAGGAAGGGGTAATTTTGATACATGTGATTGCATAAAAATTTGCAAACGCGTATTTAACTGACAATTTTGGAAATCATTTACCCATATAATTTTTAAAATGTCGTTTATATCGACACAATTACACGAAATGCAGTGATTATACGTAACGAACTTTTCTAGAGCGTTCCATTACGACAGTGAGTTTGTTTGCGCACTTCAGCTTCGCTCAGCTCACATAAGTTGGCAAAAGGAAAGCACCTAATGAAAACATTATTATTTTATTTGACCCACCACATTTATTAAAATTAACCAGAAATGCTCTACTAAAATATAACATTCAATATGAAAGAAACAAAGCTACACTAGAACATATTTTTCAGTGCTTCAAACATGACAGGACTAAAAGATTTCAGTGTTTATATAAACTTCAAGGTTATTATTTTGAACTCGATAAAAGTCCTACATGTTACCAATTTAGGTCAGCACTAAAAACATCTGTGTTTAATAATTATTAAACACTTAAAATTAATTAAATTTAATTGCTCCCTATAGAAAAACGCCAACTGTGAAAAAGATGACTGCAGTATTTTAGACAATCTCCAAGATTTAATAGAACAAGATTATCAGCAAACATAACTTACCAATATCAGTGAAAATGAACTTTCTAGTTTCGATATTCCATCAATACAGGACACGAGTGCTTCTGATTTTGACATTCAGGCAGTGGCATACGTTTGTGGTTATTTAATTAAGAAAATTGGACTACCTATTTGTGATACCTGTAAAAAATCATTACTAAGTGAAACTGTGGAACCTCAACATACTTTTACTATGTTTAAAGAAGTAAATGACAAACAAAGACTGCAAAATGTATCTAAGGATTTAATTAATCATAGCTGCATTTAATTCACCGATTTAGATTGATTCAAAAAGAATTTATATGTTCGATTCGTGCAGGATTCACCACAAGCCAAACGTAAAGAAACTGATCCAGATCACTTCTGAGTGATCTACTGATAACAACGAATTGATTTCGGGTGCGAATCGAATGCAGCTATTATAGTGTGTGTTTATGATTTTGTGATAAACATTTTAAAAAGACATGGTCATCTTTTAGATTTAAAGCAAAAACTTAAAATTATCTAAATAACAGTAAAGGTGCGTAGTGTTTAAAATTCCACTTATTAGTTTTTTTTACATGTGTATTGCCGAGTATATTTAACAAACATTACCAGTTTCCCTTATTTATAAGGAACAAGGAACCAATTTTACAAAAGCTTCCACTTGAATACTTACCTTGAATTTATCACTGAAGTTTGTTATTTGTGTTACCATATATACTAATTTCAAGGTTCTAATATAGTTATGGTAAATTGTGATTGTAAAGAATTTTCAAATTTCAGTTTCGTAATAAAAAAAACCGAATGAAACCAAATATCTACAATCAGCACTTCACATACATAACCTCAATTTCACATTCCCAACAATCTAAATTAAAAATATGAAACGCAACTACGCAAGCGCTAAAACGTTTAGTTCAGCCAGCTGCTCTTAGCGGCGCTGTAACCGCTAGTCTCCTTGTTTATCTATACAGGTTATCCCTCGCATATATCCTCTTTGGGTGGAACGGACTTCGCGGACTTCGTTCTACCAAGACGCGGCATAATGACGCAGTGTTTCCTCTGTGAGCCGGACATACGGTACCTCGAGAGCGACATTGAGAACCTGATGGACGAAGCATCGTTGTTCGCCTTCATGGCCAGTGTGGCGCACCGATCTGCGTCGCGAGTCGCCGTGGTGTCTCCTCACTATACGTTATACTATACGTTCACCACGGGTGCCACCTCGGCTATGCAAAACGTCTTCGGAGATTACGATAACTTCGACGTGCTAATTATTCCTTGCTACTTTCCAAGTCATTACGCCGTCGCCATTTACGAGAGAGGATCCGGAGTGGTGAGGTTTTTCGATCCGATGCCGCACGAAAATCGCCTTACGAACCGATACAAGCGCTGCCTTAAACAAGCCGTCGTCCAGCTTGGAGGGGAAATGGACGAGGAGTTGGTAGAAATCCTGACGGAAACGGGTACGTACAACGTGCAGAGGGATTCCGTGAACTGCGGCTTTCACGCGTGCCTCATCGTCGAGTCCTACCTCTTCAATAACAAGAGGACTTGTCTGGAAGCGTTGAACATCAGGGAAGAACGCCGTCGAATTTTGCAACACCTGAGGCAGCTGTTGGTTTCCGACGACGATTTCCCATACGTTCCACGACCAATCAACCCAGGGAGAGAAACGGGAGCGGCGGTCGAACAAAAAGCCGACGAGGAAGAGGTAATGAGACCAAAACTGGCCAAAATAGAAACTTGAACATTTAGAATTAGATACAAGTGATTGCGTTCTCTTCAGCTAAAATATTTTCAGATGTTATATTTAGAATTCGATACAAGTGATTGCGTTCTCTTCAGCTAAAATATTTTCAGATGTCTAGCACTTCCGGTTATACCGGAAGTCGCCATCTACTTTATTATTTTTAATGGAACACCCTATTTATTTTTGCACTTTTAGATGGGAATCATAATTTTGAATCTTTTTTATTGAAACCATACCATGTCTATCTATTACAGTTTTTGAGATAAAAATTATTTTCCGAAATCATGGCAGGTTGTTGACGTTTTCAAAATGGGCTGTAACTCTTATTTGAAACGAGATAGAAAATTGAAATCTAATTAAGTTTGTAGTTTAAAGATCCCTTTATCATAGGTATTTTTTAAAATAAACATCTTTGCCTGAGAATAATTCTTAAATTTATATTTAAAGTTGGTTCTTGTCCGATGAAATTTGTATCACAAAATCTTTTAACGAAGCTGTCGAACGACGGTGAAACGTTAAGTGTATAGTGCGAGATTTAGTGTCCGGTTAAAAGATTTTGTGATACTTAAATTTATACTTTTCATCAAGAGTTAAAAATGTAAAAAGATCGTTTTTTTCAAATGGAATGCCAGATTTTTCGTTGCGTAATCAAATTGGTGATAAAATTTGGCACAAAGTGGTATTACATGTTCCTATACCTAAATAAAACCGTTTTAGAGTTATTTCAAAAAAACGGAAAATTTTACCAGACACCGGTGAACACGAGGGAGGAATTGGAAGTACGCGTGCGAGCAGCTTTCAACAGGCTCTCTCCTCAAGAAGTACGAACAGCGACACTTGAGGGTGTTTTTCACGCTTAACACAGTGCTTGAATGCGAATGGCCACCATTTCGAACATTTATTATAATTTGTTTCTAGTTTTTTATATTCATTTTTTGCCATCTGAAGTAAAATTGTGGATAGTTTTCGTTAAATATTCTGCAAGTTCTGCTAACAATTTTGTCGCATTTTCCGTGTATAAAAAATGAATTAAGAATTTCTTGATTTGTATAAACATTATTTTCGTTGCTTTTATTCATTTTGCAACTTGAAATGAAACTTCGTAAAGCCACATTAGTTAATGAGTTTCAATAACTTGACATTTGAAAAATTATTTTTTATAATGGTAAAATTTTCCGTTTTTTGGAAATAACTCTAAAACGGTTTGATTTAGGTATAGGAACATGTAATACCACTTTGTGCCAAATTTTATCACCAGTTTGATTACGCAACGAAAAATCTGGCATTCCATTTGAAAAAATCGATCTTTTTACATTTTTAACTCTTGATGAAAAGTATAAATTTAAGTATCACAAAATCTTTTAACCGGACACTAAATCTCGCACTATACACTTAACGTTTCACCGTCGTTCGACAGCTTCGTTAAAAGATTTTGTGATACAAATTTCATCGGACAAGAAGCAACTTTAAATATAAATTTAAGAATTATTCTCAGGCAAAGATGTTTATTTTAAAGAATACCTATGATAAAGGGATCTTTAAACTACAAACTTAATTAGATTTCAATTTTCTATCTCGTTTCAAATAAGAGTTACAGCCCATTTTGAAAACGTCAACCACCTGCCATGATTTCGGAAAATAATTTTTATCTCAAAAACTGTAATAGATAGACATGGTATGGTTTCAATAAAAAAGATTCAAAATTATGATTCCCATCTAAAAGTGCAAAAATAAATAGGGTGTTCCATTAAAAATAATAAAGTAGATGGAGACTTCCGGTATAACCGGAAGTGCTAGACATCTGAAAATATTTTAGCTGAAGAGAACGCAATCACTTGTATCGAATTCTAAATGTTCAAGTTTCTATTTTGGCCAGAATCCCTTAGACTTCTAATGAAAGGTCTCGCTGGGACACCCTGTATATATATAAGTTTTACTCATCATCATTGCCCATAACTGTTTTCTTTTCGGCATCTTATTTCAGGACCACCCCGTATAAAATAAAATATTTGTTTGCATTAAATTGAAAATTAATTATCAAAAATGAAATTAATTAAACACTAAAATATTTTTCTCAATTAAGTTTCAAATTAAATGATTCATTCAAATTATAAATTCATTATTACAAACGAAATGAATCAAATTTTAAGATATTTTCCTACACTTAATTTAAAAAGAATTTTTTTTGTTCGATTCCAATTTGAAATGAATCAAATTTTAAATTAATTCTATCGATCGATAATTAAAAAAATGATATTTATATTTCTTTAATATCAATGTCAAGTTAATTTTTACAACGAAATTGTTCTCGAAACGAAACATTTTAAAATTGTGATTTTTTTAGGACATCGAGCAGGGCGGAATATTTGGCAAAATGAAAGCATTCGCCGAATCCCTCGAATTTCAAAAACGTGGAGGTCCACACTTCCACATGCTACTGGCGACGGACGCGCTCAAGACGGCTGAAATCGTGGACGAGTACATATGTGCGGAGTTTCCCGAGCTGCCACCGGAGGCCGACAGTTCCCCGGAAGTGGATCAACAGCGTCTTTACCACGAATTAGTCGGCACGCACGTGATACACCGCTGCACGAACAATGCGCCCTGCATGGTGAACGGCAAGTGTTCGAAGGGATTCCCGAAGCCCTTCTCCAACCACACCGTCCTGTTCGACGACAAGCCGGCGCTGTACAGGAGAAGATCGCCCGCAGACGGAGGACAGACGTATTCGAAGCGCGTCGGTACGGGAAACCAGCGAGCCACCATCGTCTACGACAATTCGCACGTGGTGCCTCACAACAAATACCTGCTGATGAAGTACCGCACACATATCAACATCGAGTCGCTCTACGGACGGCAGGGAATGAAGTACGCCCTGAAATATCCCTTCAAAGGTTCTTCTTGGGCCTACGTCCGCTTGAACGAACAGCAGCCCGAAGAGGAAGGCGGCCTACGCATCGTGCACTACGACGATTTGGTGAGGTACTTCAAGTGCGTCTACAGATCGCCGCACGAAGCTTGGATGAGGATGAACCAGTACCCGTTCGTGAGGATGTCCCACACGGTACACAAGATTCCCATTCATTTTCCGGACCAGAGACCAATTTATTTCGTGCCTGGTGAGGAGCGACAGGCGGCTGAGGCGTACCAACGCGGCGGCCTCAAGGACACGCAGCTGCTGGCGTGGATGAGGACAAACAGAGAAGATCCGGCGGCCAGAGCCTACACCATCCTGGAATTCATGCAGTGGTACCGCTTCGACAAGAAAGGTGGAGCGTGGCACAGGCGCAAGAGGACCGGCAAGAACTAAATAACAATCGCCAGATTGCATTTCGTCCCTCCGCGTAACGTGGAGCTGTTCGCGATGAAGCAGATCCTGATGCACGTGAAGGGAGCCCAGAGCTGGAAGGACCTCCGCACGGTGGAAGGAGTGGAGCACGAAACTTTCACGGAGGCAGCCAAGGCGATGGGACTGATGGAGAACGACGTCATCTGGCACAGGACGCTGACCGAAGGCGCGAGGACATCCAACCCGCAGCAGATGAGGAGCCTGTATGCGCAGATTCTGCTCTTCGGCAATCCACCGTCGCCCCGAGACCTGTGGAACGAGTTCGTGGACGAGTTCTACTACGGAAAGAACTGCCTTCCGCACGAGAGACCCGGGAGGATAAACAAGGCGCTCCAGCTGATCAACGCCATACTGGGGTACCACGGTAGGAGCTGCGCAGACTTCGGTCTGCCCATGTCCTCCAGAACGGGCGACGTCAACGCGGACGAAAACCTGAACGAGTTCTTCTTCCCCCGTCCGGACGCAGACGACGGGCCAGACGTCATGGTCGACGTGGGGAGGAACTCGGAGGACTTCTACAGCCGCCTGAACGTGGAACAGAAGAACGTGATAGACACCGTGGAGGCAGCCTTGCAAGCCGCACCCGGCGAAACGCCGCGCCTATTCTTCCTGACGGGATCCGGAGGGACGGGCAAGACGTACGTATACAACACGCTCATCTTCCGGTGCATAAGCAGAGGCGTCAAGGTGATGGTTACGGCGGTGACGGGCATCGCCAAGTGCCTGCTCTTCAACGGGAGCACGGTGCACAGGGCATTCCGCACCGGCATTCGCATCGACCCGAAGAACTTGCCGTCGCGTCGCACGCCGCCGAAAGCTTCACGGCGAGATGCATCAAGCAGGCGCAGCTCATCATAATCGACGAGGTGTCCATGACGCACAGGGACCTCCTCGAAATCGTCGAAGGTTTGCTGAAGATGTTCGCCCCGCCGCAGGCGAAGAACCTAAGCTTTGCCGGAAAGGTGATATTGCTGGGCGGCGACTGGAAACAGATGCTGCCCATCGTCACCGACGGCAGCAACTTGGAACCCGTGGCGGCCTGCACCCAGAGCCTACCTGACTACGGCTAATTCCGACAAATGAAGCTGCTGACGAACATGCGGGTAACCGAAGGACAGGAGCGATTTTCAGAGTTCCTGCACAAGCTCGGCACCGGTTCCAACATGATCGAGGGCACCGACAGGGTGGAAGTACCTCCCGAGATGTTGGTGCGCAGTTTGGAGGAGCTGATGCGCTTCGTGTTCGAAGACGGCGCGGTGTTCAATCGACCCGAAACGCTACACGAACGCTTCCTGATGGCACCAATGAACGCCCAGGTGGACGCGATGAACGAGCTCATCCTGAACGCGTTTCCCGGAGAAGCGCGCGTATACCCTTCCAGCGACGAGGCGTTTAACGACAATCCGCTGGAAGTGCACGCGGCAGAGAACGATCCGCAGAGCCTGAACGAGTTCCGCGCAGCAGCATGCCCGATCATCGACTTCTCCTGAAGAAAAACGTCGTGGTGATGCTGATGTGCAATGTGGACGTATCCCGAGGACTCTGCAACGGCACGAGGATGACGGTGGAATCGCTCGGCAACGACGTGATTCAATGCAGAACTATCGCCAACTCTTCGTTTCGAACCGGAAACGTGGTGACGTTGTGCAGGTTCAAGTTCAGGTACGACGGGACGCGTCCGGACGGTTCCGGCCCCAGGTTTACCAGGCTGCAGTTTCCCGTCCGGGTGGCTTTCGCCATAACCGTTAACAAGGCTCAGGGGCAGACGGCCGGCCGGATCGGACTCTCTCGAGAGAGGCAACTGTTCGCGCCCGGACAACTATACGTCGCGCTGTCCAGAGTGAGGACGGCAAATTCCGTGAAAATATTCAACCCCCACGGACGTACCGAGCTCAAGAACGACGTAATGAACGTAGTCGCCATGAGCATCCAGTTCTAAGCGGAATAAGAGCAACATTTTCAAAAGGTATTGTTCTTGCAACGACCGACTTCAAATTGTAATGCGATCTAATCTACCTTTACAGTTTGAAGACCATCACAACATGATGCCCGCCCGATCACTGTCAAGAAATAAATACTCCATACCAGGTGTATTTGCGTTTGCTGTTTCGGTAGCACGAACGTCAAGATCGAACGCTGCGATATCTTCTTCGTATCATCGGAGACTGTATCGTGGTGATCGTTTTCTGGCGCTTGACGAACGCGAGACGAGCAAGCAACAAAAGAAACCTCAGCGACCAGGACAAGAGTATGAAAACTAAAAATTTACAAGATACTCTACGAAAGTTTAGAAAAACGAAATTTACGACACAACAACGACCGACTAGAAGAACCGCGACGAAGAAAAGAGATCAATATGACTCATCTAAAAGGTACTGCCCTTGCTCGGACCGTTTTTACATTTGTATTTCATCTAATCTTTTCAGAAAACCCGCCAAACGACAACTACCATAAAATATCGTCTAATCATCGAAGAGACTAAAAAAACAAAATTACTACTTCCCGATCACCAGCGTGACACCAAAACTACGATTTGACGTTACATTAATGAAGATAACCGCTTCAAATGAATTGAAAAAAAAAGGTAACGCATCATTATTCATTATCACAATTCAACAATAACAGTACGTAATAGCATTTCCTAAAAAATCAACAACAATGTTATCAAAATCGAGATACATCGTCTTCGACAATGTAATTGAACCAGCTCTCATAATTCATCGAAACTATCAGACGAATTCATTAACTTCGTCGAAAATACCACCATACTTTAACTATAATAATTTTTACTTTTGCCAACAGTCAACCAATAAAGCGCAGTTACTCTAGCAATATTTTCCATCAATAAATCATAGAGATCAGTCTATGTGTGATTATCAGTAAATCTACCGCCAACCGCTTATAATTTTGAATATTACCAGGTGGCAGCATTTAAAAACACAATCTATAAATTCGTTTTATAGGTGTTTGGGGGCGGTGCGGTACTACGTAACTTTTTTATTAGAGATCCTGCTACTTACATATTTTGCACGTCGCTTCTAAGGAGCAACTAAAAAGATAATCTGTGCACAAATTCGTTTTATCGGTGTTGGGGGCGGCGCGATAGTACGTAACTTTTTTATTAGAGATCCTGCCACTTACATATTTTGCACGTCGCTTCTAAGGAGCAACTAGAAAGATAATCTGTGCACAAATTCGTTTTATCGGTGTTGGGAGTGGCGCGATATTGCGTAACTTTTTTTATTAGAGATCCTGCCACTTACATATTTTGCACGTTGCTTCTAAGGAGCAACTAAAAAGATAATCTGTGCACAAATTCGTTTTATCGGTGTTGGGGGCGGCGCGATAGTACGTAACTTTTTTATTAGAGATCCTGCCACTTACATATTTTGCACGTCGCTTCTAAGGAGCAACTAGAAAGATAATCTATGCACAAATTCGTTTTATCGGTGTAGGGGGTGGCGCGGCGCGGTACTACGTAACTTTTTTATTAGAGATCCTGCCACTTACATATTTTGCACGTCGCTTCTAAGGAGCAACTAGAAAGATAATCTATGCACAAATTCGTTTTATCGGTGTTGGGGGCGGCGCGATAGTACGTAACTTTTTTATTAGAGATCCTGCCACTTACATATTTTGCACGTCGCTTCTAAGGAGCAACTAGAAAGATAATCTATGCACAAATTCGTTTTATCGGTGTTGGGGGCGGCGCGATATTGCGTAACTTTTTTATTAGCGATCCTGCCACTTACATATTTTGCACGTCGCTTCTAAGGAGCAACTAGAAAGATAATCTGTGCACAAATTCGTTTTATCGGTGTTGGGGGCGGCGCGATAGTACGTAACTTTTTTATTAGAGATCCTGCCACTTACATATTTTGCACGTCGCTTCTAAGGAGCAACTAGAAAGATAATCTATGCACAAATTCGTTTTATCAGTGTTGGGCGCGATGCCGATAGAAGTAAACCGAGGGCCACAAAGTGAAAATATTGTTTAGCGGAGAGTCCCTATTGCCGGCTCTATGTATTTCTTGACGATATTAGGAAGATTTGTCGTATCTTATTCAATCGAATATCAGTTTTCTACTTCCCAATCAGAGAGAGTTAAGAGCTGGGAATACAGTCCCCTGATCCCAGCCGATTTTTGGTTCCGAAAATCCCAGGAATAGAAAGTAATAATCCCGGGATTTTCGGGATTGTCCAGCAGTATTTAAAAATACAGTGAGCCTCTAGATTATGGAATAGAATTCATAATTTCTTTATTTTTGACATTTCGAAAAAACGCTCGGACATGTAAATTTTGTTTTTAAAAAGCACACAATTTTAAGTGAAAATCAATTTTTGACAGTCATTTGTTTTCAAGTAATGACGTCATCGACATTTTTTTTAAATAGCAACCCCCAATTTTTTTTTTCTTGATTCTGATAGCTGATTGAATTCTCTATCCAACCAAATCAGATATTTATTATGTTTTATGGGAAGAATTTTGAGAAAAAATTATTGAAAATCAAATGAAATAATAATAATTTAATTTTCGGTTAAATGATGTACCATTGCGAGATAAATATTTGGTACGGTAGATTTTCCCTATGTAAATAGGACTTTCTGGCTTATGCGATTTCGTACTAAAAATATAAAATTTGATATTGTTACTGTTAAAAGTCGGTATAAGTTATTAAGATGCCTTACAAGATTCTTTCGGAGGCTGAAAAACCAACCGCCATTGCTAATTTTAGCATTTAAGATCGTTTCAATATGCTAAAATTTTGAAAATTCAGCCTACTTTACAAAGCAACCGTACCAATTATTTATCTCGTAATAGTACCATGATTACTCGACTTGAAAAGACTTTGTTTAAATGACAAGAATGACAAGTTTTCTTTTATTGTAGGTATTATTTTGGTTTTGTTGTAGTAGATTTTGTAGGTAGTACATGATTCATTCATTTTCAATAATTTTTTTCTCAACATTTTTTCCATAAAATATAATAAATTTTTGATGTGGTTGGATAGAGAATTCAATGAGGTATCAGAATCAAGAAAAAAAATTCGGGGTTGCTATTTAAAC
>OY284476.1:32219803-32361965 GCA_958336345.1 Dorcus parallelipipedus
CTCGAAAACAAATGACTGTCAAAAATTGATTTTCAAAAATTGTGTGCTTTTTAAAAACAAAATTTACCTGTCCGAGCGTTTTCTCGAAATGTCAAAAATAAAGAAATTATGAATTTTATTCCATAATCTAGAGGCTCTAGTTTTTTGATTCGTATTATGTCTGTCACACTAAAAATTTTATTTCTTGAATTATTACGTAATTGCATTCAGTTGTTAAGTTTATTTTTACGCACTTTAGTTTATTTGTTGTTTTAGTTTCGTTCTTCTTTCTATTTACGTAAGTGGCAGGATCTCTAATAAAAAAGTTACGCAATATCGCGCCGTCCCCAATACCGGTAAAACGAATTTGTGCACAGATTATCTTTATAGTTGCTCCTTAGAAGCAAGGTGCAAAATATGTACGTGGCAGGATCTCTAATAAAAAAGCTACGTACTATCGCCCCGCCCCCAACACCGATAAAACGAATTTGTGCACAGACTATCTTTCTAGTTGCTCCTTAGAAGCGACGTGCAAAATATGTAAGTGGCAGGATCTCTAATAAAAAAGTTACGTACTATGGTGCCGCCCCCAACACCGATAAAACGAATTTGTGCACAGATTATCTTTTTAGTTGCTCCTTAGAAGCGACGTGCAAAATATGTAAGTGACAGGATTTCTAATAAAAAAGTTACGCAATATCGCGCCGCCCCCAACACCGATAAAACGAATTTGTGCACAGATTATCTTTCTAGTTGCTCCTCAGAAGCGACGTGCAAAATATGTAAGTGGCAGGATCTCTAATAAAAAAGTTACGTAGTACCGCGCCGCGCCGCCCCCAACACCGATAAAACGAATTTGTGCATAGATTATCTTTCTAGTTGCTCCTTAGAAGCGACGTGCAAAATATGTAAGTGGCAGGATCTCTAATAAAAAAGTTACGTACTATGGTGCCGCCCCCAACACCGATAAAACGAATTTGTGCATAGATTATCTTTCTAGTTGCTCCTTAGAAGCGACGTGCAAAATATGTAAGTGGCAGGATCTCTAATAAAAAAGTTACGCAATATCGCGCCGCTCCCAACACCGATAAAACGAATTTGTGCACAGATTATCTTTCTAGTTGCTCCTTAGAAGCGACGTGCAAAATATGTAAGTGGCAGGATCTCTAATAAAAAAGTTACGTACTATGGTGCCGCCCCCAACACCGATAAAACGAATTTGTGCACAGATTATCTTTTTAGTTGCTCCTTAGAAGCGACGTGCAAAATTTGTAAGTGGCAGGATCTCTAATAAAAAAGTTACGTAGTACCGCGCCGCGCCGCCCCCAACACCGATAAAACGAATTTGTGCATAGATTATCTTTCTAGTTGCTCCTTAGAAGCGACGTGCAAAATATGTAAGTGGCAGGATCTCTAATAAAAAAGTTACGTACTATGGTGCCGCCCCCAACACCGATAAAACGAATTTGTGCACAGATTATCTTTTTAGTTGCTCCTTAGAAGCGACGTGCAAAATATGTAAGTGGCAGGATCTCTAATAAAAAAGTTACGCAATATCGCGCCGCCCCCAACACCGATAAAACGAATTTGTGCACAGACTATCTTTCTAGTTGCTCCTTAGAAGCGACGTGCAAAATATGTAAGTGGCAGGATCTCTAATAAAAAAGTTACGTACTATCGCGCCGCCCCCAACACCGATAAAACGAATTTATGCTCAGATTGTGTCTTTAAATGCTGCCACCTGGCAATATTCAAAATTTATAAGCCGTAGATTTACTGATAATCACACATAGACTGATCTCTATGATTTATTGCTGGAAAATATTGCTAGAGTAACTCGGCTAACCAATAACACTGTTTCAAGACGGCCGACAGCGTAAAAATTCACAACCCTCACGGACATTAAAAAACGGCCGCGAAAATGTAAACAAGCGGAAACGCAACCGTTGCGTCGGTTCGCAACCGCAGCTAAAGCTGACTCTTAAGGCGGTGCCTAGACGCTGCCCCTCCCCGCCTCTTCCGCGTCCCGAACGTTTGCATGCCAATCGGATAGCGCGACGCACGGCGGAGAAGAAGCCAATTGCACGGGCGAAGGTGTGCAATTTGCAACGCCTAGCTTGGTCGTATGATTAGGCCTTGGAGCATCTTTATAGTCGCTGAATTTCGTCAGTAAAGGTCCGTTTTCACGCTCATACAATTTGCGCAAATGTGCTTGTGCACACAAATTTGCACAAGGAAGTCGTTGCATGTAAACGTAATTTTTTTGTTTGCACAAGCTAGAAAGTTTGGTAAACTGCATGTATTTGCACATAAATTTGCGCAAGCAAATTTGTATGCGCCAATGCTTGAACAAATCCATTTGCGCAAATTGCTTGAGCATGAAAACGGACCATTACGTGTAGCTGACGTGATTCAGTGACCTTAGGTGTATGAAGGCTGTGCTCCGCACACTTATTTCCAATCATGATTGGATGATTTTCACGCTCAAGCAATTTGCGCAAATGTGCTTGTGCACACAAGGAAGTCGTTGCATGAAAACGTATTTTTTTGCTTGCACAAGCTAAAAAGATTGGCAAACTGCTTGCATTTGCCCAAGCAAATTTGTATGCGCAAATGCTTGCACAAATCCATTTGCGCAAATTGCTTGAGCGTGAAAACGGACCATTAGGTGTACCAAGGCTGCGCAACGGCGCACTCCGGTTCTTACTTCGTGAGCCCTTACGGTCACTGAAGCACGTAAGTTTTTATGCTTACGTTCTTCAGTTAGCTTGGGTAAATCGAAGCAGGTCTCGCAGAAGCAGCGCGGCATGCTTCTCACCCCCGGCAGCCAAGACCATAAAAAAATTAAAAAAAAGATTCAACAGAACTTATCATTATCAAGCAACAAGGAGATTTATCTTAAACATCGCACGTAAAACGACGACGACCACCTCGAATAAGCAACATAAGCAACCCCCTATTTCAGTCACCTTATTGGTTCATTCCTATAGTAACAATTATACAAACAATTATTTCCACGGCAATAAAATAAAGATGTAAGTTTTGCTTCTTTTAATAGCTATTTGCTTAATTGAACATGTGATTTTTTTTCGCCGATCATTTAAGATTCCCGTTTTTAAAAAGAAAATACGCAAAATAATTTGGAAATACGATTACAAAAAAATAGCTTATACAGAGTCGTCGCTATAGAAACGAACTTATTTATTAATTTTTTTAACAATTTTAACGCCTAGCCAGTAAACAAGACTGTTTAGTCACAAAAGTTTGGCGTTTAATGTCGATCGGCGAAAAAAAAACCATTTCCGCACTTTGCGATTTCAAAGGGTGGTTGCCGGGTAACGACGGGCGTCGTGCACCGATATCGCACACTGGAGTATTCAAATAGTGAAACCATTTGCTAATGAGACTAAACTCGAGCCATTAATTTCCCATACTTTTTTCAAACGATGCCTTATAACAACTGTCGAAATTGCAAGCAATATTTCTCATAACATGTGTTTTTCTTTCATCCAATATCTGCCATAGACGACAGAATAATTACTGTTTCGGTCTCAAACGATTTCAATTTCAAACTTACACTGCAAATACTCTACTGTACGAAATGGCATCGTATGCGACGGCTGTTTCGTTGACACGAGCGTCAAGGTCGATCGCTGCGATATCTTCTTCGATTGATCGGAAATCGTACCGTGGTGATCGTCTCCTGGCGTTCGGCGAACGCGTAACTAGCCGGGGCATCTTTACGGAACACGTTCCGATGCATTTTATCCAAATATTTTGCTCTGTGCTCGGAAAAACGCGAGGGAGTCAGCCTCTTACTGCCAAAATTCGCAACAATGGCGCAAGAAGAATGGCACCGTCGATGATACCACGATGCGAAATAAGAAATGCACGGAGCAACGAATTGTTCAAAAATACATAAAATGAACAAACTTTATCGACGAAAAAATTGCTTATGAAAACTATCTACGATGCTACCAAAAGTCTGAAAACGAACAATTTTGTTACGAGAAGAAGAAGAGAACGAAAATAAAATTCAGTAAATACTTCAGAAAATCAACAAAAAAAAAACGCAAGGTACGGTATTTCTGTAAAAAAATGTCAAATTTTTATATGATTTTGACTTTTCAGCTACGTGCACGAAAAAAAAAACGCAAGGGAGTAAACCACTGAATACCCAAAATTCACGACAATGAATGAACGTATCAACAACGTGTTTAAACATAAAACAAACATCAACGACCAGACAAGAGTATGAAAAAAGCTATCTACAATACTGCCAACGACCTGAAAACGAAAATTTTTTTTTGCTTCGAAAAGAAGAAAACGAGAATAGAATTGAGTAAATACTTCATAAGACATTGGAACATCGAAATTTACGACACTACAACAACTCAAGGTAAAACGACATATTGTTAAAAACCAATTACCAAGAAAAGATTACACTTATCAAAAAGTATAAATGTTGTTTTTCAAATTTTAATTGCATTTTATCTTTTCAGCTAAATACCAGGAAAAGAAACTCAAAATAGTAAACCTCCTACTGTTAAAATTCGCAACAATGTTGCAATACAAATTCAAAAACATAAAACAAACATCAACGACCAGGACAAGAAGAGTATGAAAGAAACTATCTACGATGCTTCCAACAATCTGAAAACGAAACCTTTTTTTTGTTACGACAAAAAGAGGAAGAAGAAGAGGAGGAAGAGGAAGAAGACAACGAAAATAGAATTCAGTAAATACTTCACAAGACCTTCGAACATCGAAATTTACGAAACTACAACAATAACTCAAGGTAAGATGACATATTGTTAAAACCAACGACCAAGAAAATGTGACACTTATCCAAAAAATATATATGTTTTTCAAATTTTAATTGCATTTTATCTTTTCCAGAAAAGAAACACAAGACACCTAGCCTCCTACTACTGAAATTCGCAATACAAATTCAAAAACATAAAACAAACAACAACGACAAGAATATGAAAGAAGCTATCTAAGATGCTGCCAACGATCTAAAAACGAAACATTTTTTTTGTTACGAGAAGACAAGGAATATAAAATTGAGTAAATACTTCACAAAACATTGTAACATTAAAATTTACGACACTACAACGACAACTCAAGATAAGATGACGTATTGTTAGAAATAAACGACCAAGAAAATGTGACACTTATCCAAAAAGTATATATGTTTTTGAAATTTTAATTGCATTTTATCTTTTCAACTAGGTACTCGGAAAAGAAACGCAAGGCAATAAGCCTACTACTACTGAAAGTCGCAACAATGTTGCAATACAAATTCAAAACGTAAAACAAACATCAACGACCAGGACAAGAGTATGAAAGAAACTATCTACGATACCGCCAACGACCTGAAAACGAAACATTTTTTTTGTTACAACAAGAAGAAGAAGAAGACAAGGAAAACAAAATTAAGTAAATACTTCCCAAGACATTGGAACATCGAAATATACGAAACTACAACAACTCAAGGTAAGATCACATATTGTTAGAAACCAACGACCAAGAAATCATTACACTTATCCAAAAAGTATAAATGTTTTTCAAATTTTAATTGCATTTTATCTTTTCAGTTACATACTCGCAAGAAAAACGCAAGGCAGTAAGCCTCCTACTGCTGAAACTCGCAACAATGTTGCAATACAAGTTCAATAACGTAAAACAAACATCAACGACCAAGACAAGAGTATGAAAGAAGCTATCTACGAGGCGATATTAAAGTGTTTAAGAAAATAAATAACGTTTAAATTTGTGAACCACGAAGTCGTAACAATATTTTAATTTCTTTAACACAGCTCCCTCTATTTTATAAAACAGATGGATAATATTAAGTTTACAATTAATTAACAGACTCTTATTGCATTATAATCATCGTATTTTTGTTGCAATAGAGTTCTTTTACTTTGTTGTAATTAACAATATTTTAAAATTGATTCATTGTAGTTCCTAAGCTTCAGTTGTCCTAATTAACATTTGATTTAATAAAATCTGACACAACAAATGAAATCATCAATGTTTGCAAATAATTAACTTAATGTAAAAATTGTTTTACTTAAAAATAATTATACAAATAATAAATTTATAACTTAATCATTTTTTTTGTTCCAGTATTCAGATTTTATTAAATCAAATGTTAATTAAGACAACTGAAGCTTAGGAACTATATCGAATCAATTTTAAAACACTGTTAATTACAACAAAGTAAAAGAATTTTATTATAACAAAAATACGATGATTACAATGTAATCAGAGTCTGTAATCAATTGTAAACATTGAATTTATCTATTTGTTTTATGAAATAGTATTACAAAAATTAAAATACTGTGACGTTTGCGGTCCCAGCCCGTCTGATGCGTCAACAACGACGCGCCTTAGACGAGAAGCTTCGATATCACGTCAACGATGATCCGAGACTTTCTGTCGAACGAGCGAGAATGTTCGCGAGAAACAACCCCGGCATATAAAAATGCACGCAGCCAAACGGGGGACAGTTCGACATTAATTAAGCAAATGGACAGTTCGAAATTGAAGTCGCGTTATAAATATTCGCTCGGCTGTTAACATAAATTACTTATTACTTTATAAATAAATTATTCTTAAGTTAATGTTAATTAGTGTTACATTTAAATAAATTAGATTATTAACTATTTCGTGTTTTCATTAAAATAAAAATAATAGAACCTTTAAAATCGTTACATTGGTGTCAGGTGCGAGGTTCGTGGAAATAAATAAACAATTAAAATTAAATTGAATTTAAACAAATTATTAAACAAAGATCAGTGTCAAAAACAAAAACAATGGCTTCAAGGAAAGTGTTGTTAAAAGAGTTAAAAGTGATCGAATTAAAAGCCGAATTAGAAGAGCGCGAATTGGAAATCTGGAATTGGAAAGAAATCGATTTTGCAAGAGAGACTACACCAAGCGCTACTAGAAGCAGGGGAGGATCCAGAAACCTTTCTATTTGAAATCTCGGGCGGTCCTGCAGATTTAAGTAAGATATTAGAGGATAAATTAAAGGAACAATCAGGAAACTTCAAAGATGAATTGCAAAATAAATTGATGGAACAATCTGGAAATCTGGAAGATAAATTAAAGGAGCAATCCAGAAGTTTCAAAGATGAATTGCAAAATAAATTACTGGAACAATCCGAAAATTTAAAAGATGATCTAGACAAACTAATGGAATACTCTAAAAACACGGAAGAAAATGTGAAAATTTTAGAAGAGAAACTTGAAAATAAATTAATACAACAATCGACAAATCTGGAAACTAAACTGCTGGAACAATCTAGAAATTTAGAAGACAAACTTCGAAAACAGTCTGGAAATTTGAAGGATGAATTTCTAGAGCAATCAAAAGGGCTCGAAGATAAACTAGTGGTAAAAATATCAGAAGAGACAAGGAATCTGCAAGAAAATGTGGAAGAAATACTATTCCAGCAGGACAACAAAATTAAGAATCTCGAACAAATCATGGCAGGATTGAGAATATCCGGGGATCCGTCATCAGCAGAAGTACCAGAAAATAATGAGGCCCAAACTGTGGTAGGGCCAGCGGAAACTTCGAAATTAAAAATTAAACCACCGACATTCGATGGGAAGTCATCTTGGCCTAACTATTTCAAACAGTTCGAAGCTGCAGCAAAAGCGAATGGATGGACGGCCAGTGAAAAAGCCACTTCGTTAATTGTGGCCTTGAGGGGGGACGCTATCGATGTGCTACAAATGATGCCGCTAGAGGAACAAGAAGACTTCAACAAGCTGGTGAACCGGCTGGAGATGCGTTACGGCCAGACGCATCTGACCGACGTGTACCATGCGCAGCTGAGAAACCGTTACCAGAAATCCGGAGAGAGTCTTCAGGAATTCGAGGCCGATGTAGCGCGCCTAGCCCGGTTGGCATATCCTGCAGCTCCTGATGATTTCCTGCAATGTTTGACGCTGCAGACCTTCGTGGGTGGAATCCGTGATCCGGACAATCAGCAGGCATTAAGAATGGCCCACCCTAAGACATCCAAGAACGCATTGGCCTACGCCTTGGAATATGAGGTGGCGAAGCAAGTCTCAAGAGGGCATGCCAAGGTGCGAGCTGCCACGGACTCCCAAGAGGAGGAACCCACCAGCGTCAAGGTGCAATCTGCTGCAGAAGAGCGGCCCAAGGAGTGTGCCACCACGGAGGATATTCGCCACATTGTGGAACAAGTCTTGAGGCATAAGAATCCTCTGGTGTGTTGGAATTGCCAGGAAGAGGGACATGATCGCAGGCGGTGTCCCAAGGCCAAGCAGGATTCTCCACGAAGGAAGCCACAGGGGAAACTAAGTCTGGTCGCTGCAGATGGACAAACGTCGACGCGTATTCAAAGGCCTCCAAAGACAAAGGCCACGAAAGTAATAGCCCTGCGGCGATTAACCAGCAGTGTCTTCGTGGATGCAACCATTGATCACATCCCTCACACCATGCTACTGGATACGGGTGCGACGAAGACTATCCTGAGGCCCGATGTGATCAAGTCATCAAAACGCACCGAGCCGACTAAATGGAGACTGAGGACAGCAACCGGAACATCAGCGACTGTCCATGGTGAAGTAGAGGTGACCATTACGATTGGAGCGACTCCCATCAAACACCGTGCGCTGGTAGCAGAAATAGAGGATGAGGCGATTCTGGGCATGGACATCATGTCTGCCCATGGGTTCCAATTGGATCTGAAGCGTGGCGTAATGGCGGTTAACAACGAGGAGTTGGTTCTACATCAACGAGAGAACGTGGCCGCTCGAGTTGTTCTCGCAGAAGATGTCGTATTGCCTAGCAGAACCGAGGTTATAGTCGACGCAAACCTGAACGGCGTTTTCCAAGATGGGCAAGTCATTATGGTCGAACCTAACACTGACGATCAGAAGATTGGAAAAGGAGTCCTCGTTGGAAAAATATTGTTGACAGCAAAGAAGGAAATACCAGTTCGCCTAATGAATGTGAACTGTTTCCCTGTCAACATCAAGAAAGGTACGATCTTGGGAAGCTGTGCCATGGTGTCCTCCATCTCCCGTCAAATAGAAGCAAACGTACAACAAGAAACGAAGGTCCCGAAGAAGTTGTTGGAAATGGTCCTGTCGACGGCCCAGGAACTGACTCCAGAACAGAGGACAAAAGCGAAGAACCTGATCTGTCAGTATCAAGATGTGTTCGAGGTAGAAAATGGACCTAAGGGAAGAACCGACATAGTCAAACACAAGATAGAGACCGGGGAAGAAGGGCCCATCCGTCAAGCTCCAAGGAGGTTACCATTGGCGAAGCGTGAGGAAGCAGAACGCATTATCCGTGAGATGGAAAAAGACAATGTGATTGAGCCATCAAGCAGTCCATGGGCGTCACCGGTGGTGCTTGTGAAGAAGAAGGATGGATCCACACGGTTCTGCGTAGACTATCGATTGCTCAACAACGTCACCAAAAAGGATAGCTATCCTCTGCCACGGATTGATGACACCCTGGACACTCTGGCCGGTTCAAAGATCTTCTCGACCTTGGATCTAAAGAGTGGTTATTGGCAAGTGGAACTAGCGCCCGAAGATCGAGAAAAAACGGCGTTTTCCCTTGGTAAGGGTCTATGGCAATTCACGGTGATGCCGTTCGGGTTATGTAATGCACCAGCGACATTCGAGAGGCTGATGGAGACGGTTCTGAAGGGTCTGTCCTGGACAACGTGCATGGTATATCTGGACGACATAATTGTGGTGGGGAAAACTTTCGACGACCACTTGAAGAACCTGGAAGGAGTGTTCCAGCGGCTTCGCGGAGCTGGACTAAAGCTTAGTCTCAAGAAGTGCCACCTGTTCCAGAAGGAAGTGAATTATCTAGGCCATATTGTTAATGGGAATGGAATCGCCGTGGACCCAGTGAAGATTCAGGTCGTGAAGGACTGGCCAACTCCCAAGAATAAACACCAGATAAGGAGTTTTCTAGGCCTATGCACTTACTATCGGCGCTATGTTCCCGGATTTGCGGACATCGCTAAGCCGTTGACAAAACTCACAGAAGAAGGTCGTCCGTTTGAATGGGACCAACATTGCCAAATTAGTTTTGAACAACTCAAACAGTACTTGATAAGTGCTCCTATCCTAAGTTACCCTCTCCCAGAAGGCAAGTTCATCGTGGACACTGACGCTAGCAATGTTGGTATCGGTGGCGTACTGTCCCAGATACAAGAAGGGCAGGAGAAGGTGATTGGCTACTTCAGTAAAGTCCTGTCAAAGCCGGAACGAAATTATTGTGTCATTAGAAGGGAATTGCTAGCCGTGGTAAAGTCCATAGAACATTTCTACAAGTACTTATATGGCAGACACTTTCTCCTGAGGACGGACCATGCCGCTTTAAAATGGCTCCTCCGATTCAAGAATCCTGAAGGACAAGTCGCACGATGGATCGAACGACTTCAGGAATACGATTTTGAAATCCAGCATCGGGCCGGAACTAGCCACAGAAATGCCGATGCTTTGTCGAGAAGACCTTGTGCCGAAGACTGTAAGCACTGTAGTCGGCTGGAGGAGAAAGTGGCCACGACTGCGAGGACGGCCATCGTAGACGACAAATGGCAAGGTGAAGAATTGCGACGAGACCAGGAGAACGATCAGGATTTGAAATTGGTGCTGGAATGAAAAAGTAGGGAGGCAAGGCCTACTTGGGAAGAGATAGCACCGTGTGCACCATCCGTGAAATCGTACTGGGCGCAGTGGGACTCCATAGTGCTGGATCATGGTCTTCTGAAACGAACCATCGAGAACCAGGAAGGCACGGAACAGAAGACACAGTTACTGATCCCCAAGAATAGGGTGCCGGAAGTTCTGAG
The DNA here is from genome assembly GCA_958336345.1 of Dorcus parallelipipedus. NCBI lineage: Eukaryota > Metazoa > Arthropoda > Insecta > Coleoptera > Lucanidae > Dorcus > Dorcus parallelipipedus. Next base: position 32,230,654 of record OY284476.1, read on the forward strand.
GGAACTTCACGATGGAACTTCGGGAGGGCATCTGGGAATCAAGAAGACTATGGAAAAGGTGCGCGAGCGATTCTATTGGGTGAACTGCCAGGAAGATGTAAAGGACTGGTGTAGGAAGTGCGTAGTCTGCGCAGCTAGTAACGGCCCCCACAGACGAGGCAAGGCTCCTATGAAACAGTATAACGTGGGAAGTCCTTTTGAGAGAGTTGCCATAGATGTAGCCGGCCCATTTCCACAAACGAATAGTGGAAATAAGTACATCGTCGTGGTGATGGACTACTTTAGCAAGTGGGTTGAAGCATACGCCCTACCAAACCAAGAGGCGATAACTATTGCTGAAGTCCTTGTCCGAGAATGGATCAGTCGGTATGGCGCGCCCATGGAGCTGCATTCAGATCAAGGGAGGAACTTTGAATCGGCTTTATTCAAGAACGTGTGTACTCTGCTCGGCGTCCGGAAAACTAGAACCACTGCACTTCACCCGCAGTCAGACGGAATGGTGGAAAGATTCAACAGAACCATCAACCGACATTTGTCCAAGGTAGTCTGCGATCATCAGAGAGACTGGGACACGTACATTCCCCTTTTTCTACTGGCATACCGTTCGTCCGTTCATGAAACAACAGGAGAGACACCAGCAAAAGTGGTATTTGGGCGAGAGCCAAGACTGCCCTGCGATCTGATATTTGGCGTGAGGCCTGGCGAAATCCCTGCCGACGAAGACTACGTGAGCGGTCTACGCAGAAAATCGGACGACATTCACAATCGAGTTCGTCACAACATACAGACATCCAGCGACCGAATGAAGGAGCATTATGACATCAACGCTCAGAATGGGGGATACGAACCTGGAGCGCTGGTCTGGCTTTATAATCCTCAAAGACGTCGAGGTCTATCGCCAAAACTGCAGACATCTTGGGAAGGTCCTTACAAAGTGATGAAACGGATCAACGATGTCTTCTACCGCATCAGGAAGATTCCGCATGTCAAACCCAAGGTTATCCACTTCAACCGAATGGCTCCTTACAACGGAGAAGAAAATGAGGGGACAGTACAACGGACGCAAGGTTCCGAAGTAAACTTCGAAACCTTCATGTTTCATCACGCCACAGGAAGTAAGGCGCGATTCGGAGTGACCACAGAGAGACAGCAAGACCTTTTTCAAGTGTCACCAGAGTACAGTCTGGCCCACTGTGTGGCAGAAGACCTAAGGATGTCCAAGGGGATAGCCCAAGTCTTCCGGAAGAAATTTGGTCAGGTCGAGGAACTCCTAAGACAGCACCCCATGGTGGGCAAGAGCCTGCAGATCATCCACACGGAGGCGGAACGAATACGACACGTGTACTACTTAGTCACCAAGAAGACATCAAGCGGTAAGCCTGACTATCGCAGTATTTGGAGAGCTTTATGGAGCCTGAAGAGACAGTTGGTGGAAGGCAAGGAGACGAAATTAGCCATTCCCAAGATAGGCTGCGGACTAGATGGGCTGGACTGGAGGGTCGTTCGCAGCATGATAGAAGTCATCTTCAACGGAACGGGAATTGAAGTTCTAGTCTGCAGTCACCACCCACAGGCAGCTGTTGGCAGTAGGAAAACCGTAGACTGCTATTTCTTCCAGACCGGATGTTGTAAAGAGGGACCAGCATGCCGATTTCGACATTTTCCTTCAAGGCTATCACAAGGAACGTTCCGAGACGAAACGTTTTTAAGAAGGGGGCAGTGTGACGTTTGCGGTCCCAGCCCGTCTGATGCGTCAACAACGACGCGCCTTAGACGAGAAGCTTCGATATCACGTCAACGATGATCCGAGACTTTCTGTCGAACGAGCGAGAATGTTCGCGAGAAACAACCCCGGCATATAAAAATGCACGCAGCCAAACGGGGGACAGTTCGACATTAATTAAGCAAGTGGACATTTCGAAATTGAAGTCGCGTTATAAATATTCGCTCGGCTGTTAACATAAATTACTTATTACTTTATAAATAAATTATTCTTAAGTTAATGTTAATTAGTGTTACATTTAAATAAATTAGATTATTAACTATTTCGTGTTTTCATTAAAATAAAAATAATAGAACCTTTAAAATCGTTACAATACGGTACGTTACATAACTTTTTAATATTGATTTTAGAGTAAAAATGTAAAAAAAATGTAAAGAGTTTGAAAATCTGACAATTGCACAGGCTTGAACATTTGAAAAAACAAATAAAACTAGAGATCTCGGAAACTAGCAGAGCTAGAGAGACGGTTAAATGGGGAAAGATTTGTAGTTTTAAGAGCCCAGTTTAATGCAGCTTTTGTTTTTTTCTTAAAGTTCATGGCTGGCTAGATATTTTGAAAAAACTAATTTTTTATAAATTCGTTAAATGCATATAGCTCGGTTATTCTTGATTTTAGAGAAAAGTTGCAAGACAAAAGTTGTACTGTTCTTAATTAAACAGTCGAACTAAATTTTCCATATAAGCTCTTATTTTTCAGTTGTGACATAAAGATCAGTTTTTCTAAATGGATACCATAGTAGGCCATGAATGAAAAAGAAATGCCTTTTTTTTACCTTTTCAACGATGTAACATTCGATATGGTTATTTAAAAAAACGACGGAGATACGGCAGTTTTTCTTTTTCAAAATTGTTAATATGGTTGGCCATGGAAACAAAAGTTTATTGACAAATGCAAATTATAAATGGTGAGCAAATAAAAATCAGATTAGAGTAGGCGCTGCAAAAAAATGTATGTCTGTGATTAAATAAAAGGTCAATACATTTGACAGTCCATGAATGTATTACATTAATTAATTCAGTTAATCACAAACATTGCACAGCCCACTCTAATCTGATTTTTATTTGCTCACTTGTTATTACTTTGACGTTTTGTTCGCCGTTTCTTTTTTACATACGTTTCAGAATCAAAACTCTAATACCAACAATGGTTCAATATTTCAATAGCCTCCTAGGAGAACCTTCAACCTCAAAACATCAGTATTACTATAATTTCATGTTTTCTTCAATTTTGGAAATTTTTAACATTGATTTAATGTCAACTCTTTTTTGTAAACACTCACTTTATGACCGCTTTTTGTTGAGATAGGGTTCATTTTCATCACCAACTCAAAATACTGTTAAATATCAAACAGCTATGTGAAACATTGAAATTCAAAACCAATAATTCGTACGTATAAATTATTTTATAGTTTACAAACACGAAGCAGCGAAATCTTCGAAGATCATTCTTGTGGTTCTGAAAAGAACCTTTCAAAATTCACCGGATGAACAACTGCAAGTATACCAGGGTCGGAGAGTAGGACTTAACCTTCATATTGCTAATCCGAAGCCTTTTTAACAAATCTAAACATCGAGAACAAAAATAAACTAAAAATTTTTCTAAAGATGTTCGAAAAGACCACCATTATTTGCAATACATAAATTACACCTCTTTAAAATCTAATTTACTGCTTTCCAGTAGAACGTCCGTCATTAGGGGCTATTCTGTAACTTATTAACTGGCTATTAAAATTTAAGGGTACGTTAAAATTCAAAATAGAGTCTTGTGATTCGCTGTTACTACGATAACTGTACTTTTTATTTAATCACAGATATACATTTTCTTTGCACCGCCTACTCTAATCTGATTTTTATTTGCTCATCGTTTATAATTTGCATTTGTCAATAAACTTTTGTTTCCATGGCCAACCATATTAACAATTTTGAAAGAGAAAAACTGCCGTATCTCCGTCGTTTTTTTAAATAACCATATCGAATGTTACATCGTTGAAAAGGTAAAAAAAAGGCGTTTCTTTTTCACTCATGGCCTACTATGATTTCCATTTAAAAAAACTGATGTTTATGTCATAACTGAAAAATTAGAGCTTATATGGAAAATTTAGTTCGACTGTTTAATTAAGAACATAATCCTGTACAACTTTTGTCTTGCAACTTTTCTCTAAAATCAAGAATAACCGAGCTATATGCATTTAACGAATTTATAAAAAATCAGTTTTTTCAAAATATCTAGCCAGCCATGAACTTTAAGAAAAAAAACAAAAGCTGCATTAAACTGGGCTCCTAAAACTACAAATCTTTCCCCATTTAACCGTCTCTCTAGCTCTGCTAGTTTCCGAGATCCCAATGCTAAACATCGAAAAAACTCACCCTGTATATTCTTAAATGAGACGTTGTTCTCTAGAGAATGAAGTACAATAATATTTTTTTGTGTACACTGTATATGAGTGATGACATCATCGACAATTTTTTTAAATGGCAAGATAATATTTTATATATCATCATCAAGTTCATTTTTTCTTATGGGCGCCATATTGAAATTTGGTCGCAAAATAATCTACTCTTTCTGCTGATTACGCCAATATAGCACATGTTATCAAAATAAGGTCAAAATTAAAATTTATTTCTTTGAGATAAGACAATTGGCAATTAATGGAAGCCTGGCTTTGGATTCAAATCAAAAACAGTATAATCTGTCATTTTAATACATACTTGTTGCTAAATATTATCATAATAACATTAGCATAATATTTAGAAATGGAGAAAAACGTTATGTTACGTGCCTTGTATTCGTGACACACACGAAAACAGCAAATGAATTGTATTTTGAACATTCGATGAGCTCCATTAAGTTTAAGCAAACGATCGCAATTATGTATAAATTAAAGTGGATATTTGTTTGAACATTAATGTAAATATCTTATTTTGAGAGCCTTTATTTATTTATGTTATTATTGTTTCTTCAATTTCGTTCTAAATTTTTGTTACTGCAAAGAGTAGGTACATATTCTACTAAATGATTCCTGCTCTTCAATATTTTTGTCTAATTGTATAAGTATTGTTCCAAGCTGTTTGTTCTCCGAGTAGGTTCAAAAGTACCTACAGTTCACTTGCTGTTTTTGCTTTTTTGTTATAAGAATAAAACACACGTAACATACATATTCTGTTTCTCTTATCTTATTGCTGCGCCGGTAATATTTATTAAACTAGTGCCTACATCAAATAAATTACTTTTAATTTGACTCCAAAGTTATCTTCTGTTAACCACAAAGTTACCTTCTGTTAACTACTACACTTTTCTTATATCATATCAAACATTCTTAATTTTGGCTTTATTTTAAATAATTTTGATAACATGTGCTATATTGCCGTAATCAGCAGGAACAGTAGATTCTTTTGGGACCAAATTTCATTATGGCGCCAATAAGAAAAAATGAACTTGATGATGATACCAATTTAACGAAACGTGTTACAGCAAAATGGTATTCATCAGTGTGTAGAGAATTCATAAGTGTCTTAAGAAAGTACTTTTATTTTTTTGATATCTCTTCAAATAAAGAAGATAGAGGAGAAATAAGAAAATGACAATTTTTGATTTTTTACAATTATTTCGAATAAGAGTTAACATAGAAGTTATTTCTCTGCGGATTATTAATGCTCATAACATTTAGCAACTTTGCCAAATTTAAACCTACCGTCTATCTATCTTCAAATAAGCGAGATCCCAATGGTGAGGGTCGAATTTGAAACATCCTGTATACCACGTGTCCACCGATTGTGGTTTTCTTTTGTGGCGCTTAAACCGTTCAATATAGACAAAACGCTATCATCTTCTAATAAAAAAAACTCTATACGCTAAATTTATTTCCAATTACACAGGGTGGTCATTTTACAAGTGTCAGCAAGTACCTTTAATATTTCAAATGGAATGCCCCATATATTATTACGAATTCTGATAGATCTTTCAATTTGGAAAGTATTTTATTAACATATTTCTATACCTAAACCTACTATTTACCGAAATGCAGGCCCTTATTAAAAATTGCTTTTAACTTGCTTAATAGAAGAGTCTTCATTATTATATATCAGCGTGTAATTACACTAGCTTTAAGCTAAGTAACACTATAGTAAACAAACCTGAAGACTACGCAGATTGTTGTTGACTGGCAGTTCTGCTGAATTTAGAAATGAAATATCTCAAGTTTTCCTTATGGAACACCCCATAAGTAAAATCATCGATCGATGTAGAAATCGATCGATGTAGAATTAATTAGAACAGGCAGTGTTTCAAATGCTATTTCGAATAATATTAACTTACATGGCACCCTAAAAATGACAAAAATCATGAAGTAATTAAAAATCAGAATTATCTCACAAACCGTGGGTTTTAGGTATAGGACTTTGTTTGGCAAAAAGACAGAAAATTTAATTCTACATTGGTCGATGATTTTACTTATGGGGTGTTCTATAACAAAAACTTGAAATATTTCACTTCTAAATTCAGCAGAAAGAACTGCCAGCCAACAACAATCTGGGTAGTCTTTAGGTTTGTTTACCATAGTGTTATTTAGCTTAAAGTTTATGTAATTACACGCTAATAACTGATAATGAAGACTTTTCAATTAAGCAAGTTAAAAGCAATTTAATAAATGCCTACATTTAAGATGTTTCTTCGTTGACGGCATTTATCTCGGTAAATACTAGGTTTAGGTATAGAAGTATTTAATAAAATATTTTCCACATTGATAGATCTATCAAAATTCGTAATAACATATGGGGCATTCCATTTGAAATATTAAAGGTACTTGCTGACACTTGTAAAATGATCAGCCTGTGCAATTGCAAATAAATTTAGTGTATAGAGTTTTTTTTATTAGAAGATGATAGCGTTTGAAATTTTTGTCTATATTGAACGGTTTAAGCACCACAAAAGAAAACCACACTCGGTGGACACGTGGTATATACAGGGTCCACCGAGTGCCGCGGTCTTCTCTACCGTCTTGAGTATATAAGATCGAAAAAAAATTCAAACGAGCTAAGATGTAACTCAGTCAGCTCTACCTCATAAAATTATTTTTGGCCATACAGAGTGTTCAGTAACTGAGAGCCATACCAAAGTTATATTTTTTTTAAATGGAACACCCAGTATATTTTTACATATTTCGAAAGTACGCATAGCAAGTAGGTAATAACCCAAAATTTAGAAAGTTTTACTTTACAGTTTGTAAGATATTGATGTTTAAGTGTAAAAAATTGCCATAATATGAGTGCTTATATCTTTGTTATTTATTTACATTTCGTCTTGAATTTTTGTAGGTACTCAATTCAATATCTTTTCTACAGAAATTTCAAAACAGCTTCGGTCTATCAGTTATTATGTGTACAGGGTGTTGAGTTTTGCAAAAGATAATTTTTCTCAACATTTTCAAATGGAACACCCAGTTTTGATTTGCTGATAAATCAATGAATATGTTTCATATAATGGCAAATTTTTACACTTAAACATCAATATCTTACAAACTGTTAAGTAAAACTTTCTAAATTTTTGGTTATTACCTATTTGCTATGTGCACTCGAAATATGTAAAAATATACTGGGTGTTCCATTTAAAAAAATATAACTTTGGTATGGCTCTCAGTTACTGAACACTCTGTATGTCCAAAAATAATTTTATGAGGTAGAGCTGACTGAGTTACATCTTAGCTCGTTTGAATTTTTTTTCTATCTTATATACTATAGACGGTAGAGAAGACCGCGGCACTCGGTGGACACGCTATATACAATCTAAAATTATGACATCGTTGGGGGTTCTGATTAAATCTAATTTTAACAACAACAATGTCATAATTTTAGATTGGTATAACAAACCTACATTTTCCGGTAGATTCATCAATTTCTTCTCTAATCACTGTCTTAAACAAACACTTAATACTATTAAAACAATGAAAAATAGAGTAGATAAAATATGCCATGACTCCCTTAAAACAAGTAATTTTAACAAATTAGTAATATTCTTCCGGAGCTGTAAATAGATCATCATTAACTTTACTTATTTTAACACTTAAATCACCATTAACTTCATTTGTTTTAACTCTTTCAACTTTCTTACCGTCTCTGTGCACTTTTCTGTTGCACTGTTAGTCGTTTTCTTTCACTCAGCCTTATGTTTCCTTTGGTTCTAAATGTTCCTTAGTTGTTGATCTTGTTTCACGATTTTCCATTTCAATTTTCCTTTTATCTCCGAAGTTCTCTTTCTCTCGGCGTTTCTTAATTTCTGACTTTTATTTTTCTCATATTTCCCCAGCACTTTTATTCCGTTGCTTTCCGCTCAATCTTTCGATTCCGGTGTTGAGATTCTGTAGATTTCTTAGATACTGTAGATCTGTGATCCGGTTTTCGACAATTGATTGGCTTCCTTCGAGGTGTGGTTTTCCAGCAATTTTCTTGGCGTAGAGCATAAATGTTGGCATATCCCTGATAGCTTAGATCATTAGGACTCAACAGCTCTATCTTTTCTCTTCCTAGCCTAAGGTAATTTCCCCATAGTCGACTACTGCGTTATTGGCTGCGAGAAATTCTTCATGCATCTGATGTCATCATTCCTGTTTCCTCATTCTGAGTGGTAATACGCTGGACCCTAAATATGGCTCTTAATTTCCTGAAATACCTCGGAAAACAACGTGTGGTTCACTTCGGGCCCCGATTCCTCGAATGAACTTTTCTTTCAGCACGGCAAAAAGGCTTCTGTGTCCACTATCATTGTAGATGTGTGTCCTCCTATCCTTTAAGCAGGACAATACACTTATTCCATTCCTCTTCGACCTGTATACATGAGGGAGCAAGATTCTTTAGTGTGAGGTCCCTTGACCTTCCGGTTTTGCAACTGACCTTTGGAGTTTAAAACTTCCTGGAAATAGTTCTTTCATTTGTTGCTCGTAATTGGTTAACCATTCTCTGCATTTGGGCGTGTAAGGTTCCATTTTTGAACCCTTGAAATATTTCACTTATTTCTTAAAATTCCTTTTCCGTTCCTCGGATCTTGGGTGATAATCAATTATTTTCTCGCGGTACTTTCGCGCAGAATTTGCCCTATAATTTATCGCAGAATTCGGGGTGGGGTTACCACGCAGCGGAAAACTGTATTTCCTTTTTGCTGTTCTTGCATATATACAGTGTGTCCCAAAAAGTTTTATACAAATGGAGAAAAAGTTTATCTTAGATTTCACAAAAAAAAACTATTCTTTATAAAAAGCTTTGCATGACTTGTAGATTCATAATCAGGTACAAAATTTTTAAAAAATTGACTGGAATACAGGGAAAATAAAAAATAATGATTTGGACGGAGAGCAAAATACGTTCAAACTGTAGTGGAGAAGCAAAATGTTCATTGAAATTGTGATTAAATAGGAAAAAAAATGCACACTTGTAGATTATTGATATTCCCAGATAAAAATTAAAAAATAAACACTTCAGCAATTGTTAGATAATTTATTTTTATAAAACATTGATAACCTTCTTTATTAATTTTTATTTGGGAATATCAATAATCTACAAGTGTGCATAATTTTTTGCTATTTAATTACAATTTCAATGAACATTTTGCTTCTCCACTACAGTTTGAACGTATTTTGCTCTCCGTCCAAATCATTATTTTTTATTTTCCCTGTATTCCAGCCAATTTATTAAAAATTTTGTACCTGATTATGGATCTACAAGTCATGCAGAGCTTTTTATAAAGAATAGTTTTTTTTTGTGAAATGTAAGATAAACTTTTTCACCATTTGCATAAAACTTTTTGGGACACACTGTATATATCCCTCTTGAGTGTCCACCAACGAGATTTCTTCCAGTTGGAAATCTATTGTTCCTGTTTTCTGGACAGCTGTTTAGTCTTCCGACACAGCGAGTTTTCTCGTTATTTTGCCGTTTGCAGTCCCCTTAGTTGCTTTCAATACATTCTTCATAAATAAAAATTTGTTCTGTCCGCCATTTAAAACAACTTAATTTACCGACAATTTAATTACACAAATAAAACTCATTTAAACTCACAGTGAACCAGGTATCACCTCACTTCTGGTCCGGATAAAATGAATTAAATTAACTCTTGACTGGTTACAAGTTTTGGTAAAAAAAATGCAGTGTTAAACGCAAAAAAAACATTAAATTAAAAAAAAAACAGCTGAGTCAAGAGGGTAAATACGTCGTATACTTTCATAATCATAAACTCGTTTTCTTAAACGCTAAGTGTCGTTTAATTTACGGTTAACCCCTGTATGTGATTTTTCATCAAACACAAAACAGCAAAAAAAATTACAAAGTGCAAAGGCAATTTTACATGACTGAAATAAATTTAATAATTGAAAGTAATAAAGAAATGAGAACGTAACTGTTTTAATTCGCAGAAGCGTACGAGAGGGTGCTTTAAAATTAAGAAATAAACTGTATTTATAAAAAAAAGAAATTCATTAATTTAAACAAAAGGTAACAGGAAAAAAAATCGCACTACAATGAAATTAAAATGAATCAAGAAGTCACATTAAACAAGATTAAATTGAATTAATTAATTGACTGCTTTAACTAAAAATTAAAATGAATGAGTAACCACAAAAACAAAGGAGAGAGAGAAAAAAATGTTTAAATCAGGAAAATTTTTCTGGACGCACCCTGTATATCGACGTTCGAATTATTTTCCGCTCCGAGACGCACAACTTATTTGCTATACCCCGTATATGCTTTCGAGCGTCGCTTCGTATACGTGTCAGTGTTGCCAACGTAGTGGTTTTTACACTCAATTTAGTGGTTTTTAATTTAAGTTTGTGATTTTTTTCTTAATTTAGTGTTTAGTGCTTTTTTTGGTGATTTCTTAAAATAAAACCGTGAAATCTAGTGATTTATTGTAGAAGTCAATTTTTCGAAAACGTTCAAAATGCTGACGCTGAAGCCAAGCAGCTTAAATTTTTAGTTTTTTATTGTTGTGAAACATTGTGTTGGTATTATTTCTGTAGTTTGTGGCGATTCGCGAAAATTAGCAACCAACAGATGGCGCCTTTAATAAGGAAAACATAAGGCACTAAATCAACACTCCGTACAGGTAACGCAATCCCATTCCTCTCGTGAGAGGATTGAGAAACAAAGATAACAAAAATAATTGTCGCAAGTGCAATAAGTTGTTTTAGGGAATTCTGTTTACCGCAATGTCACTGGTTTCAATTTAAAAGGTTATGTCTAGTTAGTTATTTACCAATCAAAAAGTTGTTATTTTGAGAAGTGCAGAATGTTTCTTTTACGAAAAAGGCGGAATCATTAAATGTCATGCGATAAAAGTTTGGAAAGCGATATTTAAACTCAATTTTCTTAACCACTGACAGTAACTTTGACAAACGTCACTTCAAATAATATTTCCAACTGTTTTTTTATCCCTAGATAAGAGGAATGTGCGACAAGGATAGATATAAAAAATCACTAAATGCGTTACCTCTATACGAAGTATGTTGATTTAGTACCTTAGGAAAACAAAGAGCTGTCATTAAGGCTTGCTCTTGCAATTCTCCCATTCATTATTATTATTATGTTGGATGAAATCGTGTGGAAGAGTCACACACAAATTACAATTCAATTTAATGTTTTTCATAGGTTAACCAAATGTCATTCCAATGATTTCCTTATTATATGGCCCTTCGCAAACTTTCATTAGGTGCCAGCCACTCCGTGATTGTTAATTTTCAAGCGCGCGTTTTTCCTGTATAGTAATGTTACTGTTTTCATGTTTATTTTTTAACGCGTTTCATTTTATAAATTTAATAAAATTTTAATGAAAGCTTGTGGCAGCATACTTATTTTGAATTTAGTGATTTTTTAGTGGTTTCCGACATCCATTTTAGTGAAAATTTTTTTCGACTGTTGGCAACACTGATACGCGTACGAAAGCGCAGCGGCGCGGCGCGGCGTCGTAATTACAAATGGCACGGACTGACTTTTTCCGTGCGCTCGTTCTCATACATTCTAAATGTGCACTTTGCCTGTCTTTTACAGTTACTGGGGTTATTCTAACTAAACTTTTGTATTAAAAAAACGTTAAGGGCGGTTCAAAATTACAGAAATCGTTTAAATTTTAAAATCACTTATCTTGCGCCGGCGTTACTTGTTTTTAGACATGCAATTTTCTGGACAACTAACTTTGAATTTTGTTGGGAAATTAATCTTAATTCTGCTGGACAATTAGTCCCACCGCTGCCACCATTTATGTAAGCGGGGACTCGGGGTTGAAGAATAATTCCCCGTAAATATCCCTTCTTACTGGTAGCGCAATTTTTAAAGTTCAAGTAAATGGGTGATTAACACATGAAATGAAAGTAGAATTATTCGATTTATCGCTGCCACCACCGGATTTAGGCAAAAGGGGTCCGGTCCCTCATTAAATTTAGATTAATTAATTACATTGCATTTCCCATTTACTTTGAAATTCGGAGGAGGGCTCTTGAGCTTAGAACCGTGCAAGCGCGTGATATTTCCGTAAACTACCCTAATAGAAATCAAAGACATGAACTAGCTTAATATAGGGTATATGGATAGAAAAGAAGAAAGTTTGATTTCCCTGGGAAGGGTTACATTATTACGACAATTGCAAATTATCCATAACAATAAAATTAACAGTTCACCTACCGTTTGTTTGGTGAAGGAGAGAGAGAACCCAGCAGCAGAGGTGTCTGGGACTTGATCCCGAGGGCGGAAGCTCGACGGCCCTTGGGGGGGAAGGTTCGGCCCTTGGTACGCTCACAAACACACACGAATTTAATGTTTAATTCATGAGAGGGGGTTTAAGCGCGGATCGTATTAAAGAATACACATTTTTACATACAAAAGAGAAATGTCCGAAACACCAAGATAAAAATGAAACTTTAGTTAATTAACGGGAGAGAATGTCCGATCTATTCGGAGGGAAGATGAACATTAAACTTTTGATTTTTCAACTCCTTCCTTCCGCGCGGTATTATCTCAATTCAAAACGTAAACAAACTCCCCTTAGGAAATGCTGGCCTCTCTTAAATTAAAGTAACCAAATACAAGACAAAACAACCCACTACATAATTTTGAAATTGTAACTAATGACCTACAGAAGTGGACTTTATTGTTCTTTCTCTTTTTTTTTGTTTGTGAAGGGAAACTAAAGGGATTGGATCATAACAAGGAAAATAAAGATACATGTTACATATATTAAATTCAGGGGGTCAAAATTCTTACTTTTTCCTCGCGGTGTCAAAATTTCCTCGGTATCATGGCACTCATCCTCAAGTACATCAAGATACTCATCCTCAATTACCAAGGTTTTTGGCATGACCCACGGTTGGGCTTTTGCAGGACCTTTACTTCTTGTCCCGTAGCGATGTTCGCTCTGGGTGGATGGTCCGGGTTGTGCATTATTTTCATCATTTCCTTGGATCTGCTCCAGTTCTTGCTGGTCTGCTGTTGGTTCTTCAGCATCTGTTTCGATATCTTTTTCGAAACTGCGATCGCTCACCAATTCTGGTGGTTCCTCGTCTTGTAATTGGAAGTCTTCTGGAATTTCGTCCAATGCCTCAAGATTGAAATTTATCACTCGCCGTCTCACTGGTTCTTGGTTTAACGATACCGGAGTTCCTATCCAAGGTTCTATCTCTTCTGGAGAATTTACGGCATTTTCCTGTGGAAATTGCGGTGGCATTCCACCAAAATACGCCCTTTCCAATTCTTCTAGGTTTCCAGGGATCCTAGTGTCTTCCTCCGACTCTATTTCTGGCTCTAGGTCGCTCGAGTCCTCTGGTTGTGGGGCATCCCTCTTGTTCCTTTGAGCTGGAGGGGCAACCTGAATATCTTCACCGTCTTCATACCTTTTTAACCTGTTAACATGAACTATTTGCTCTTCATTTCTTAGTGATTTTGTACGTCACTGGTCCTATCTTTTCCATGATTCGATACGGTTCGATACGATAATTTCCATTCCTCTCCAGTACATTCGTTCTTGGAGTAGGCCTAATGTTTTTGGTACACCTTGATGTTCAGCGTACGGCAAATCATGATGGTCGTGAATGCATTGTTGCACTAGGCTCCTTGGAATGACGACTCTATCGCTTCTTTCGTCTCCACGCTTCACTCGAAAAATAACACCATCTTCGTCGAGGTAATATGGGTCTTCCATTTCTTCGTCTTTAATTTGCTGACGAAGTTTCTGTAGGTCGTTGTCTTTCAGCTGTTCGTTTTTTATCGACTCCTTGTTTAAGTATGGAACGGGTACATCTCCTGGTCCAATCCTAACTGTCTTGTTGATTGGGTGAACCTCAATTTCTCGATGTAGTTCTTCTGCTGCTGCTATGTTATCTCTTTTCCTGTCTTCTGCTCTTTTCTTCTTAACCCATTCCTGGAACTCTTCGTACCCTTTTCTCTTTTCTCGATCCAGTTGTGAGAAAGTTCTTTCGTATTTCCTATCTTCGGGTTCACTATCACTGAAGTCCTCCTCGTATCGATTTATTTCCACATTTATATCCAGCGGTTCGGAATTCCCCTTTTTCCTACTTCGGTTCAAAATTACCTTACTCTTAATATTCTTTTGATATTTACCTTGGTAACTATTAAAATTCCTTCTCTCTCTATTAGCTGAGACCGGCTTCTTCATGCCTTCGTTTCTTTCCTTTATTGAAACTATTTTATCCATGTCCTCAACTTCCTTCCGAACCTTTTCGAGTTTATCCCAGCTGATTTTATTGTTCACTACCTTGGTTTCCTTTAGAATTTTTCGAACCTTCTGTGGGATCTCTATCGCATCTTCTTCACATTTCCCTTCTTCTTTCTTCGGCAACCGACTCATGGCATCAGCGTTGTTGTTTTTCCTGCCGGGCTTATACTCTATATTAAAGTCACATTCTGACAAAAGTAAGGCCCATCGGGCTAATCTCGATGTTGGGTCATTTAACGAAAACAGCCACTTCAACGGTCTATGATCCGTGTAAATAGTGAACTTTTTGCCATAAAGGTAACACCTGAAATGTTTGATCGCCCAAACAACTGCTAGACACTCCTGTTGAGTTACGTCATAGTTTCGTTCTGCCTTGTTCAATTGTCGGCTGGCGTAGGCTATGGGCCTCTCGTATTTTCCTTCCTTCTGACTTAATACCGCCCCAATAGCCGATCCCGACGCATCCGTTGCTAATATAAAAGGTTCTTGGAAGTTAGGATACTTCAAGACCGGTGGACTGCCGAGTTTTTGCTTTAAATACTCGAAAGTTTCCTCTTGCTCTTGCGTCTATTCTACGTCTTTCTTCGTCAATGCTGTCAAAGGGATTGCTTTGTGTGAAAATTCTGGAATAAACTTCCTGTAAAATCCTACCAAACCTAGGAAAGCTCTAATGTCTTTCACGGTTCTAGGTCTAGGATAATTCTTTACAGCACCCAATTTCTCGGGGTCCGGTTTCACTCCTTCTTCTGACATAATATGACCCAAATACTTATCCTCCCTGGCTAAAAACTTACATTTCGACGGCTTCAGCTTTAAATTCGCTTTTCTCAAGCGTTCGAAAATTTCTTTCAATCTCTCTAGGTGCTCTCCTAACGTTTTGCTGAAAATAATTATATCGTCGAGGTACACTAGGCATTTGTCACCTGTCAGCCCCGACATAACTGAGTACATCAGCCTTTGGAAGGTGTTTGGGGCGTTAGCCAATCCAAACGGCATCCTTAAGCACTCGTAGTGACCATCAGGGGTCGAGAACGCTGTCTTCTCCCTGTCTCTCGGGTCAATTTCTATTTGCCAATAGTCGCTGGCCAGATCCAACGTCGAAAAGAATTTTGCATTTCCTAGTTGGTTGATAGTTTCCTGAAGATTTGGTAGTGGGAAGTAGTCTCGCTTGGTGATGGTATTCAGCGCTCTGTAGTCAATGCAGACGCGAATTTTCTCACTTTCCGCGGCTTTTTTCTTCACCATTATTACCGGTGCACTCCAGGGCGAGGAGGATTCTTTGATCATTCCTTGCTCCAATATTTCTCCTATCTGGCTCTGTAGTTCCTTCCGTTGGCTGAACGGTACTCTATAAGGTGCTTTGGTAATGGGTAGCACTTCCTCTGTGATGATTCGATGTTTCACTCGGTGCGTACACCCCAACTTTACATCTTTTCCCATAAAGATGTCTCCATATTTCTGAACCAAATTTACTAATTTATCCTTATCTTCTTTCGTCAAATGTTCCAGCTCCAATTTTTCCAAAATTCCGTCCTTTACAATATCTATTTTATTCAAGGACATAGATTTTCTTCCTTTTTGCGTTCCGCGCAGTACTTCCACTTCTTCTACTACCGTATTCTGAGGTATCCGGAATGTTTCTTCTGTGATGTTCATCATGCAGACGGGTACTTCTTGTTTCGCTTTGGAAACTGTACGCGCAACAACTAGTCCATGGATTAGCAACTCGGCGGGTTCCAACAATAAATCCTGTTTAGGGTTGATCATTCCCTGCACGGCTGTACACACCCTTTGACATCTAGGAGGAATATCAGTGGCGTTCTTAATTCGGACTTGATAGCTGCCAACTATCTCATCCTGATCATCCTCCATCATTGGCAGTGATGGTGGTGACCTGCGGTCTTCTTTTCCTCGAGTCTCCTTCTCGGTATTCTTTCTGACTTTTCTCCCGCTTTGCATTGGCTTTTCCACCTCGTCGTGCACTTTCTGATTTCTTCCATCTTCTTTTCCCAGTATTCCTTTTTTTTCCTATTCTTCCTTTTGCATGACTTCCTTGCCTATTCCTATTTGCCCCTTGGACGTAGATTACAATGTTCATTGCCGTCTTGGCGAATACCTTCTCTAAAATTTCCTTTACTTTCAACCAGTGCAAACCATCCAAACCACAACCTATCCTAGGCATTGCTACATTTCGGACTCTGTTCTGTAGACAGTGGCCTCGTAGACTTACTAGTGCCTGTTCTAAGGATTCATAAGTGGGTTTATCTTGGCTTTGTTCCTTCGTCACAAGATAATAAACAAATTTCTGCTTTCCGTTGGGTGAGTGTTCCTGTAAAACTGCTATCTCCCCGACCTGTGCATTTTGTTTCTTCAGGGTTCCTAAACGTCCAAATCTTTAAATTCTACCGCGATTCCTGCACTCATGTGAAGATCTCTTGCTACGCAGTGAGCGAGGGAATAATTCTCTGGAGCTGCAAATAAATCTTCATAGACTTCCTTTATTTTTGCCCCTTTTCCTCGTAGAATATTGCCATCTCTTCTTATCTCACGAAGCTTTGCTTCCTCGTTCCTTGAATTTCCTTTATTATTAAAGTCTTCGTTTCCTGATTTTACCATTTCGCGATAACTTTTCCTCTGTGATTCTCGTTTTTCCGGTTTTCTAAGTTTCTTTTCTTCTTGGGATCCTCTCCAAACATGTCTAGACATTTCCGGTTGGTGATCCCCTGACTTCAAACTTCTTTTCGGGTTTTGAGAAACTGTAGATTTCCCAGATTCTGTAGATCTGTTTCCCGATTTTCGAAGATTACGTTTTTCTTTTGCCGTTTTCCCACTTTTCTCCTTGATGAAGAGAGTAAGCGCTGTCGAGTCCTAGATTACTAAGATCATTATGGCTCAGGAGCTCAATCCTTTCTCTTCCAAGCCAGAGAACATTCTCTCCATAGTCGGCTATTGCGGCATTGGCTCTGAGAAAATCTCTTCCGAGAAGGCCATCTACTGTCAGGTGGACGGAGTCTGAGCAGATCATGCATTTGGTGGGGTAATACTTCCTTCCTACTCTGAGTGGCAGTATTATCGACTCCAAGCATGGCTCTTCGTCTCCTGAAATCCCTCGGAAAACGACATTTGGTTCCGGTTCCATTCGGGCCCCGATCCTCCGAACGAACTCTTCTTTTAAAATGGTCAAAGAGGCTCCGGTATCCACTAGCATAGCAGCTATATATCCCCATACTGTTGGCAGGACAATGCACTGATTTCCTTCCTCTTCGACCGTGTATACTAGGCGGAGCGTTATTCTTATTTTTTCGTTGTCCTGGTTCTTTGACTTCGGGGTTCTGCAAAGGACCTTTGAAGTTTAAAGGCTTCCGGAAGTTATTTTGTGGCGTCCTCGGAGGTAAACGCGTTCTCTACATTCGGATGCATAGTGCCCCATTTTCGAACATCTGAAGCATCTCACCTGCTTCTTATATTTCAAATTTCCTTGTCCTTGGTCTTGGTCTTGGATGGTAGTCGGGTCTGCTCTCCCAATAATTTCACGCGTAGTTCTCCCCATAATTCGCTGCGAAATTCGTCTGGTAATCTGAGGTTGGATTACCGTGTTGCGGAAAACCTTGTTTCTTTATCGCTCCCCTTGAATGTTCATTCCTAACTGTCGTCCCTCTGGGTTGTCCGCTTCTGAATGTCACCCTTCTGGAGGGCTTATCTCTGAAGTTTACCTCCCTTGAATGTTCACCTGTATTTTTTGCCCCTCTCGAATAGTTATTTCCGCATGCTTCATCTTTTAGTTGTTCGTTTCTTCCGTCTTCTCTTGGATACTCGCTCGTGGGAAATTTCTTTTCTTCGACGAACCCTCCTCCAGTAGGAAATCTATTGTTCCTATTTTCTGGAGGGTAATGTGATTCATTTACCCAACAAGCCCTTTCGTTACGTTCCGATTGGCATTCCCTTTTTTCACGATTATCTTCTTCACATTTGTAAATTTGTTCATCAGTATCCTCTTCCCAATTTTCTACTTCTTGGTTGGCAATGTACAAATTGTTCAGTCTTCTCATTTGTTTCAACATTCTCCCACTCGTTTCGGCTTGTCGGGCTAGTTTGATTATTTCCTAGATTATGGCCTAGCTGGCCAGGGCTAAATTTTCTTCTAGCAATTTTTTTCCTGCGCGTTTTATTCGGACGGTGAAATCTTCTATCCTTTCTTTCGTCGCTTGGGCGCACCGTTGGAATGTTAAGTATGCTTCTCCCGGTAGAATTTTCCTATCATATCGTTCGATTAATTTCTTTTTAAATTCGGCGTAAGTGATGGCAGTGGACAACAGGTGTGATTCCAATTCTACATATGTATCGGAAAGCTTCCCCTTTTAGCTGATATCTTGCAACAGCTAGGGTTTGTTGTTCCGTCCACGCGTCAATGTCGGCTCGTTGGCGTAATTTCAGGAAAAATTCCTTAATATTCTCTCCCGGTTTTCCGGAAAATTCTGGGAGGCCAACGAGGGTTTGCCCAATCGTTCTAAGGTTCGATGGATTCATGGCGGGTGGTTGTTCTGCGCCGTTTACGGAGAGGGTATTAGCTTCTTTGCAATTATTTCCCTTAAACCGGTTATCGTAACACACACACACACACGCACACGCGGTTAACACATATACATGGTTAACTTTAGCGCTATCAAACATACTGTGACAATTGCGGTCCCAGCCCGTCTGATGCGTCAACACCGACGCGCCGATAGACGAGAAGCTTCGACATCACGTCAGCGATGATCCGAGACTTTCTGTCGAACGAGAGAATGTTCGCGAGAAACAACCCCGGCATATAAAAATGCACGCAGCCAAACGGGGGACAGTTCGACATTAATTAAGCAAGTGGACAGTTCGAAATTGAAGTCGCGTTATAAATATTCGCTCGGCTGTTAACATAAATTACTTATTAGTTTATAAATAAATTATTCTTAAGTTAGTGTTAATTAGTGTTACTTTTAAATAAATTAGATTATTAACTATTTCGTGTTTTGATTAAAATAAAAATAATAGAACCTTTAAAAATCGTTACAATACCTTTTGCGAGTGGGTATTCCAGTTTAAATCGCCCTGGTGTGGGTGATTTGATAGTGTACAAAAAGAAAACCCTTCGCCTAGAGCCCCGTAGAAAAATAGAAAAGTCCTAAAAGGAAAAGTTGTAAAGAGGTCTGTTACTGAGTCCTCTAATTACTCTATCAGGTAGGAAACCATCTTAGGTACTGTTTGGATTTTTTGACTCAAATGATGATTTAAATACTTTCCTTACGGCGAATTATGTGTTTGATTAATTTGTACAGCTCCACAAGCTCCAAAGAACCTCCCTCCCATTTCTTAATAAATGACCATGTAACCAGAATAAGCATTATAATTTTTTTATTATAAAACGACGAAAGGGGAAAATTATTAAATGCATAAATTTTTTTAGGCTGCCTAAAAGTGTGCCTATTTCTTAGATGTTAACTGTCTATTTGCCTGCCTAATTCAGTCTTTTTAAGTGCCTAAAAATCCGGGCTTTATTCATAAGATATTTTAACGCATGTGTCTGGACGCATGCGCTGAAATCATTAAACTTGTTTTTTAATATACTTTTAAAAAGGAAGTCTTAAAGTGAAGCTTAATTTTCTAAAACCTTTTTCTTTAATTATTTAAATAATTCTTGCATAATTTTTCATAATTTTAAATTAAAATAAAAAATATTATATACAAAAGATTTATTTAATAAAAATTTCTTTGGTATAGATTATTTACAATTTATAAATATATTGATATATATTAAATACTTTTTTTTATAAAAATACATAATTCTAAGACTAAAATAATGGCACTTAAGGTAACAAAATTATGCCTATCACTAATTTTTAATTATAAAAACGTGAAACTAAGAGCGATACATATTTAGCACCTTTTCGAGGTATATACAGTCTAGGTTGAATATTTAAAAACAAATTAAAGTAATATATATAACATTAAACAAAAACACATAGATATTTACATATTATAAATGCTAACGGGTCACAATAATTGTTAAAAAAGGTAAACGGAAAAGAGTTGAAGGAAGAGCGGCTTATCACTGATGTTTCTTTTTTGGTGGTTTTGGTGGGGGTGTTGGTGGTGGTTCCACATCAACCACTGGTTCAGGCAGAGGAGCTTTATTTTGAATAGTGAACCTTATAGAAGATCTTGATGAATGCAAAAAACTAATATTTTCACATGGTGTCGGTATATTGCAATAATCTGCTTCTCGAGATTTTACTGGCAATGGTGGAGGTACGGAATCCTCTTCACTGATGCTTGAGTCTGTTGTACCTAAAAAAAAATGTATTTATAATTTGAAAACCTACTTGTGATAATATGTAGTATACTTGTAACCACGGAAGATGGGGGTTCGTCATAAATCACACGCGTATGGTTATTAAGTCAATTTATACATGACGTTTGAAAGTAAGGTTACCTTTACCACTTAGGCCCGGTTTCTCAATCGCAAGTTAACTTTAACCTTCAGTTTATTCACATAAGAATACAATTGTTACTATGGAAATAAACTGAAAGTTACAGTTTAACTTGCAATTGAAAAACCAGCCTTAATTTAATAAAGTACCTTGATCTTTGAATGTAAACAAAACGCCTGCCTGCAGAAAGTGATAAGCGCAAACGTCAAGTAGTTATTTAGTTAATAGAATTTTATTTCAAGATGTTCAAAATGAAAATCAAAATTCTCAAAACAATAATAATTCTCAAAATATCAAAATTTAGACATTTTAATTTACAAAAAATTTCCACATACCCAGTTATACAAATTTGATTACTAAAGAATTCAAAAATATTAATGCCAAAATTGCTAAATATAATTAAAAACAATTAATAATCTTTTAGTAAAACAAAAGATAAAATTCCGCTTTCTTTTCAATATGGCGTTGTTTATTCTATTCCTTGTACTGAATGTGATCGAGCATATGTAGGACAAACTTCCAATTGGCTTAAATCAGGACTTTCACAACATAAATTTGATTGTACAATGATAACAAAAAAGAAAACATTCTAGTGCTTTAGTACAACATTTTAGAGATAAAAATCATATATTAGACTTCACTAACATAAAAATTTTGGAAGAAGAAACAAATTATCATGTCAGATTATTCTTAGAATTATTTCATATTAAAAAAACTAGTAATTCTATGAATTTTTGATCAGATATTCAAAATCTTAATTTGGCATATGAAAATTTGATTTTAATCGTAATTCCGATTAACAGAATCCAAGGTTAATGCTGGATTTCACAAACGTCACTTAAATTTAATCATCGATTAAGAATAATCATTCCTATACCTTCAACACATGTAACCATAGCAACTTTTACTCTTAACGGATGATTAAATTTAAGTAACGTTTGTGAAATCCGCCATAATAATATTTTGTAACAATTTCCTAAATCTGGTTACCTTTGATAATAAATTTATTTCGTTTTTCGATCAACAATTTGAAATTTCGAACATTATTTGTAATTCAATTAGATGTAAACTAAAAATTATGTAAGTTAAGTTATTTTATTGTAATTGTACTATGTAATTATCTCTAACCTTACACTTCAGTTTTATGCTCTGATGAAGGTAACAAAACTTACCGAATATAGCAAATAAAAAATAAAAAGTTTCATTGCTGACCGCTTACCCGATAATTTTAGAATAGTTCAAGGTATTTGTAATGTGACATTTCAGGTTACACGACATTCTAAGGCCCAGTTGTACAATCCAGTTTAAATTTAAGCTGAAGTTTAAACCCATAACAACGATTATTTCAACTTATTGATGTCAAGGGTTTAAGCTTTGGCTTAAAGTTAAGCTGGAATTGTACAATTGGGCCTAAGGGCCATATGCACCAAACACTTTAATCGAATTTAAATTTGAGTGACGTGTATATTGTGACATTTGAAGTTTCATAACATTGTGTAAGTCATATTCTAAGTGACACTTAAAGTTAAGCTGAGTTGATTCGTTCGGGGCATACGGCCATAAGGACCATATCCATCAAACACTTTAATCGAGCATAAATTTGAGTGACGTTTATATTGTGACATTTGAAGTTTCATAACATTGTTATTGTAAGTTACATTCTAAGTGACGAGTTAATTCGTTCGGTGCATACGGCCATAAGTGATGAAATTTAAGCTGAGCTTATTTGTTTAGTGCAAACCAAGGTTAGTGTCACTTTTAAGGTGGCGCGGTGATGGACTTGCAACAGAACGTTGTAATGTAATGCTCGCCGCGCACAAGGCGTAGAAACATAGGAACAAATATATATTAAATATTGAAAGTATGGGGCAAGATGTCAAAGGTGAAGTATTCACAATGAGCATTCGCTGCGTTTCGAATTTTGTAAAGGCGCGTTTACACTTGAGCAGGCAAGCGCTAATCCATCGCGAATGCTCAAGTGTAAACGGCTATGCGCGCACGCTCACGTTGTGTTTTCCTATGCGCGAGTAGCCGTGAGCGTGATTCGCTTGGTGTCGGTCTAGGGTACAGGCTCAAAAGAATTAATTAAATCACGAATGCTCAGTTTGTGCAGAACTAAGCGATTTTTCAAACGATCGATTGAAACGCACGGCGCGGCAGTCGCACATCTACGCACAACTAGATCAGCCCACTCGTCAAAAAATGAATGCTCAGCTCATACGTGCTCAAGTCTAAACGCACCCTAATGCCACAGTATAAGTATACTGCCGACGAGTGCTAACAGATTGTTTTGTTTCACCGATATATACATTATGAACGCTGTACTAGACTACTACAAACAACTGGCTCGGCCCTAGAAACCGGTCACCAAATCCTATTTTCCGACACAAAACTTCTAGTCCGCTCATCTCATTGTAAAATCCGTGAATCCATAGAAATCCTCGAACACCCTGAATAACCTGAACCGTGATACTGGCTTTTGCCTCCACAATACCTGGAAACATCTCATTAACGATTCGTCATGCCCCAACAGACCAATCCTCTTGTAATGGTTAATAATGAGTTTCATTCCTTTTTTTTAGTAGAGAAGGGTGGGCCACAATGAGACAAAAAATACAATTTTTGGAATAAAAATTTGAATTTTATACTTTTGATCAAAATAATAGCATAGGTAAATAATTTAAACTTTTAGCAAAATACTACGTAAATAAAATTGTTAAGATGTGACGAGGAAGGCACTTAAAATTAAAAAAAATATATAGAACTTTGCTCTCTGTCTCGTTGTGGCCCAAGTTATAGGGTAGAATGAGACAGTATTAAAAGATGACGTTAATGTAGTCAATTTATTAAAAGACTAAAGAAATATACTAAAAGAATTTAAAGTAAATAAAAATCTTTAAAAATATGTCATAAACACAATCCAATTCCAGTGCATAAGAACAAAAAGAAAAACAAGGCATTTTTTTTTTAGGTTCAGTCACTAACGAACATAAATATTATCAAACCTAATTGAAAAATTTATTAAACTGTTCTGGCGCTTCAGTTCCCACTGGTTGTGAGCTGGGAAGAATTGTTTTTCTGATAAGGCTACTGAGGTCTCATCAGTAATTTTCATATGTCTCATTGTGGCCCATGCAACATTGTCTCATTGTGGCCCTGAAGCATCTTGGGATGATTTAAGTTGTGCAAGTTTTAGTACATCCTACTATGTTGATAACCTCATACGTAATAGTAATGGTTAAAGGTGTATCAACCGCTAAATAAAACAACTGATGGAATTCCATATACATCAGAGTTATGGCACATTAAATTCTGCATGGCAAAAAAGAGCCTACATCAAATAAATTGCTCTTGATTTGACTCCAAAGTTATCTTCTGTTAACTATAAAGTTAGGTACTTTCTGTTAACTACAACTTTTCTTATATCATATCAAACATTTTTAATTCTGACATTATTTTAAACAATTTTGATAACGTGCTATATTGCTGTAATCAGCAGGAAGAGTAGATTCTTTTGCAACCAAATTTCAATATGGCGCCCATAAGCAAAAATGAACTTGATGATGATATCAAATTGACGAAACGTGTTGTAGTAAAACGGTATTCAGCAGCGTGTAGAGAATTCAAAAGTGTCTTAAGAAAGTACTTTTATTTTTTTGATATCTCTTCAAATAAAAAAGATAGAGGAAAAATAAGAAAATGACAATTTTTAATTTTTTACAATTATTTCGAGTAAGAGTTAATATAGAAGTTATTTCTCAGCGGATTATTAATGCTCATAAAATTTAGCAACTTTGCCAAATTAAACCTACCGTCTATCACTTCAAATAAGCGAGATCCTAATGGTGAGGGTCGAATTTGAAACAGCCTGTATATATATATATACTTTGTAACAAAGTTGTTTTAAAATTTAACAAGTGTAAAACGGCCTTTAGAGCCAATAAGACCGACATTATTAATTTATATCATCTGTTTATCTCCCTTTATTTTTGAAATCCGTGGCCAACTTGTGTTTTTTTTAAATGACAACCTCGTATTCGTATTTTTTTTCCAGTTATTTAGTAGTTCAATGTATTCTCTAAACGCTCACATAAAAATTTTGATACGTTAACATAAGAAAATTTTTGAGAAAATAATGGTTGAATGTGAAAAAATTAAATTACAATAAATCTGTCAAAATTCAATATAAATGTGCTCATAGACTGCTATTTACCATTTGTCTTAAAACTGAAACAAAATAATACTGTATTTTGTAAAAAAGGAAAAAAAATAACAAAACTTGACAAAACAATAAAAGAACACTTAAGAAATAACGAGTTTGGTACAGTTCTTACTCGTGATATTATAATATGGAAAAGAAAACAAATTTATATGGAGTAAAAGTATATTTAAAGTAAGGGTGTGGGGACAAAAAATTTGCATAAAGTTTCTATGCTTAGAAAATACGTAGGTGGTGACAATTTGCGGCTAGCTATGATTTTGTTTTGTTGATAAAATGACAAAATTTGATTATTCCCTTGTTAATGTTTTTTGGCTGCTAACATAGAGGTGATGGGAAACTTGAAAGAAATTCAACATCGACAATTTATTGCCGAATTCTACAAAAAAAAACATAGTAACTTTAAAAAATCATATACTATAATCATTGTAAATCACTTTTATGCAACGAGTGTTCCTGAAAAGACGTCATGTAACATCTGAAAGCGTGTAGGCTCGAACACAGCAATGATGGAAATGGTTCTCGAAGACCATAAGAAAATGACTTCCAAGAAGAAAAAAGCTTTAAGCGAATATGCTCATGGTAAAATTGAGATTCGCTTAGGAAACTTGGTCGCACATATGAGATCGATAATTAATACGTGAGTAATATTTTAAAGGAGCATAATGTGTCGCCTGTTACGAGAAAATCGGCTGCGGAATATTCAGAAAAACAGTTGCGAGAATAAGAACGTAAACTGAGACGACTTTCTGAAAATGAATTTTCGCCATCAAATAGCCTCGATGTTGTGATGGATGATGAATCATTTTTCACACTTGATGGAAGTGATACCGCTAATAAGAAACATTACTACTGTAAAAAAGGCAAAGAAGTGGATTGTAAAGTGGTTTACAAGAGACTTAAAAAATTCAGCACAAGTTGTTGGTGTGGATTGCAATTTCTTGTAAAAGCTATTCTCAAGCTTAGATTTGTCCATCTGGCATTTCTGTGAATGCCAAAACGCGTGAAAATGCTCGAGATTAAAGGAATTCATAGATAAGAACCCTTTTGTCGGAAAATACATATTTTTGCCACACATAGCAACTTCGCATTACACTGCTCGTATTATTGCTGCTTTCGAAGAGTTACAAATTCCATTTGTTACTAAGTCAAGAAATGTTCTCAACTGCGTCCAATTGAACGTTCTTGGAAGAATTTAAAAAGAGGTACATACAGTAACAGTTAGGGGGTTTCAAATTTGGATGAGCTGATACAAAGAATTTGCCAAAAATTGCGGCAAACGTTAGATTCACTATTTATTAATTTAATGAGCTGTGTAAAAACAAAAATTCGCAAAGCCAGTCGTTATGGTGCCGATTCTGTAACTAAAAGTGTGTTCTTTCACTTCCATATTATGTCGTATAAAAATTCCTTGGTAATAAACTTGTTTGTTCTTAACATTTGTGCCAATTTTTTGTCCCCACACCCTTACTCACTTGACGTTTCGCGAATTTGATTGTGAAAGTCATTCACTTTTGATAAAGCGAAGTGATATTATATCTCGAGTAAGAACTGCACCATACTCATAACTTTTTGAGTGTTCATTTTTCGTCTTGTCAAGTTTTGTTATTTTTCTTTACAAAATACAATATTCTTTTGTTCCAGTTTTAAGACAAAAGGTAAAAAGCGGCATATGAGGACATTTTTATTTAATTTTGACAGATTTATTGTATTTTAAGTTTTTCTCATTCACTACCATTTTGTTACAAATTTTCTTATGTAACATATTAAAATTTTTATATGACCGTTTAGAGAATAAAATGGATTTACTAACTATAGAAAAGAAAGTAGGAGGTTGTCATTTAAAAAAACACAAGTTGGCCTTGGATCTAAAAAATAAAGCGAGGTAAACAGATGATATAAATTGATAATGTAGGTCTCTTCCCTGCAGTCCTGCAGAAACCCCATCTTTGCTAAGGTTACTGTATTGAGAAGATAGCGCCCACGGTTCGTAAACTATAACGGTTGTCTCATCCGCGAATACTGAGGCCACACTTGCGTTAACGTGTAACGGACAAGAACGCGACAATTAATGCCAGAAAGGATTTGCAACAAAATACCGTGCCTTCAAATAAATTCCTGATTAAAGTAAGCTGTGATTTTTTTATAAAGTTGGCGACATGCAATACAAGAGTGAGAGGGCAGTTGTCAATAACTGTCGTATTATCTGAGCATAACATCACATAAAAATTATGCAAAGTAAACGCAAAACACAAAATTAATTTATTTCAAAACAACACTAAAGCTTAAACTAGATGCTGAAATTGCTGTCCTTCAGCTTGAATGCACAAACGTATTCTGTGCTTCATGTTTTCAAAGTTCAAATGCGTTTGTCAAGTGTTGGGGGGGGGGGGTATGTTAGCACGAAAAATAATTTGATAACTGTCAGTGCTACAAACCTATAGGAGAAAAACATTAAAATCAGAGCCTACTTTAATTTGGAATTTAATTTAGTGCACGATACAAAATATCTTTTTAAGTGTTCTGTCTATTAATTCTGTTAGTTTTTTTTTTTTAATTGGCAACCTTGATTGGACCTAACAAAAAGAGAGAATTAATCTTATTTCACTGATAGATACTTTTATCTTAATAACAAGAATGTTTTTACTTTTATTAATTTCCTTATCAAAGCAGGTATTTTAAACACTTTGTCTTAATACAGCTTTCAATACTTTTCCAATTAAAACTTACCTACTGAATCTCTGTTGCTGCTGTTGCCAGAACTGCTGGCTGCACGAATTGTTAACGATATGCTGGGTGGTCTCGAATACTGTCCACTATTTGGACGGCTTAACCGTTTCTCTTTTTCTACTTCAGATCTAAGAGGTCTCTGCGGTGTCAACTGAATTAAGCAGTAATTTAACAAGGGAAAACTTTTCCTAACTAATATACTATTACCTCTTGGCGTAATTCAAAAATAGAAGGTCCATTAAGAGTGTTATTTTCATTATCTGCCGTGTACCATTGAGTTGCACTGTTTGTGTTTGGACTGGCCGTATTTTCAAATTTATTAGATTTTCGTTTGTCCTTCGTCTTACTTCCTCGTTTGTTTGATATGGTAGACCCTGTTAGAGATCTCGCTGGGGATAATAATAAAGTGTTTTTACTGATACTGTTTGGAGTTGATTTGCTACAAGGAATAAAAAAAAAGAAATAGTTAATTATTTAAAATTGCATATATATTATTATTATTCGTGTTAATTACAGCTCTGCTTAAGCAAGTTTGACAGTTTTACAGGTAACGTCAAGTTGTACAACTAAAGACACTTCACATTTTCTACAATTACATAAATACACAAGTTACAATATAAGAAAATACAAGTTTAGACAGATCTACTTGCTCAAAGGAAACTACTCCGACGAAAAAAAATTGTACAACTTGACTGAAGATGTAAAGAGAAAGTTTTATTAGTCAAACAAGAAAATTATAGAAACAAGAAAGAAATGCAACTGCAATTTTTGTACTTAAAGAGTTAGTAAATATTTACCAATTAAGATCCCAACCGAAAGTCCAGGATGCAATTAACTGTATTTAAAAAAGAGAATTATCAAGAAAAAATAATTGAAATAGGTAATTAAATATTAATGATTAATTAGCAATAGGTGCTATAGTTTCGAGTGTGGCTAACAATCATTGGTTGTGAGGGACGTCTGAAAAAAATTCAAAAATATTGTTAGTAATTATCCGCTCCTGGACGACGACTTTGTCACGATATTCACTTTACTGTACACAGCTGTTAGTATATACAAAGCTAGCGGAAGCTCATAAACAAATACAATTACCAACCTGCCAGTTTGTGGAGAAGAAGTATTAAAACCTAAATTTGACGTTATGTTTTTCAGTGAAGTGACTTGTGCCCTTGTTACACTTGATACTCTGCCAGGAGACCCAACATTACTATATGCAAAATATTTCGGTAAAATAGAAATGAGCACAAAACTCACAAAAAAAGATACCAAAAATAAATTAGAAATGTTATTAATTAACGAAATATCAATATTATAAAAAGTGAGCAAATAAAAATCAGATTAGAGTAGGCGGTGCAAAGAAAATGTATGTCTGTGATTAACTGAATTAATTAATGTAATACATTCATGGACTGTCAAATTTATTGACTTTTTATTTAATCACAGACATACATTTTCTTTGCACCGCCTACTTAATCTGATTTTTATTGGCTCACAGGTTATTATACCAAGTGACTCACGTCATAGTTAGTTGGCCTTTATTTACTTAAAAGAGTTACTTATGAATTGATTTTAAGGAAATATTAGTTTAGTTTATGTTGAGCTTAAGCCTAGAATTTGCAGCCAATTCATAAAAACAAAATTGGGCGAAACAGAAAAGTATTTGTTTTTTCTTCAAAATCTGCAGGACCATATTTGTTAATCCAGGCGATATCTAGCATAATACGAATACATAATTCAATTAGTTTAAAGAAAAAAATATTTAATTATTTAGTATGTTTCGTTTTAGGCAGTGTCTAAACGTATGTATGCATGTATGAATAAAAAAATCCGTCGAAAATATTATGCATTATACAAGTACGGCGGAATTGACTTTATTTTTTGATTATTTCCGCCGTAAAAGTTAAACTAAACGTTACCTATCTTTTGTCTTGTTTTAAGATAATGAGTAAAATAATGAGTCAAGCAAAGGATATAAAAGTTGGAAAAGTATCTGAGGAAGGTCTTTTTAATTACTGCGAAAACGAGTATGTTTTGAAACTTGTATAATACAACATCACGGTATTTAAAAATACTTTCTTGTTAACATATTTAATGTTTTATTGCAATTTGAAAAATACTTACTTAAAAATGCTTTACTCCACAGCCATCCAGGACTACAATAATTGTTTGACACTTGCTAGTATACCTAATGATGTAAAGTTGCATTATACGCGTTTTAAAATGTTTACAACGATGTAAAGTTGTAATATACAAGTTTTAAAATAATAATAATAATACAACATTATATCATTTTAAACATTTTAAAATGAATCTAATATAACTTTACATCACTGAGGGTGGGTTTACAGAAAGCAAATCAAATATTTAATTTCGAATTAAACTAATTAATTAAACTAATCACGATTATTATTATTATACGTCATTAATATTTGATTGCAATAAAATTTTCTGTAAACTGGCCCTAAGTGTACAAGCTACAGCCACATCATTTTTTTTTAATATTAAAGCGTTTGCTTTACAACAAATGTTGAAATATTTTTAAAATTGTGACCAGAATGTTTTCCAATGAACGAAAATTGTTTTTATTAGAAAGTTTAAATTTAATAATACGGATGCAATTATGTTTTGCAACTGAAGAACAACATTTCGAGCATTTATCGTGATGTTTTGACGTTAACATAGGTAAAATCATTTTGACGTTTGTTTTAAAAATAATCTCATCTAGGATGTAAGTTTACACATTTCATAGCCCACTCTGGCCTGTTTTCAATAAATCGCACGTTATAAATGTCGATTCTTAATTCGCATCGTTGAATTGACGTCTCAAATATTGACTGTCAAACAAAAATTCTTGTTTACCTATTTAATGTTTTGTTGCAATTTGAAATAACAATTAGTTAAAAAAGTTTGATTCCACAGCCACCCAGAACTACAATAATACGCAAATTCGATGTCTTCTATTATGAAGAGGTTGCATCTAAATGGATTAATTGCTGTGAAAATCTCTTTTAACGCTGTAGTATGTAATCTTATTGTGAAATAGTACAAATATGTATTTTCATTTAATTTTTATTTCTTTTCATTATTTTTCCATATTTTCGGCGGATTCTCGGTGTTATGTATCAATATTCCGCCGAACGGCAGAAAATAACTCTTAAGATAATCAGTTCCGCCGGATTTTAGTTAAAATTATTTTTTTCGGCGGACAAGGTTCCAAAAATTTCGTCAATTCTGCCGTTCGGCGGAATTTATAATTTATAAGTACAATGCCGCCGGCGGACATATAGTCACTGCGTTCATTTTAAGTTGAAAACGCACGTGCATTTCCTGCGTCCACTTGATTCACTCGATTACACACTAGAAAGTAAGAGAAAGCGGTCGTTTAATGAATCTAACTCCGCCTGTTTCCTTTTTTTTTCAACGAAACAATCGGTATGTTACTCGAGATCAGTAACTTCTTTTGTAATTTGTTAATTCTGCGCTCAATATGTATCGGGCGATCAATCGAATTTTACCTCGCAGTTG
Organism: Dorcus parallelipipedus; assembly: GCA_958336345.1. Taxonomy (NCBI): domain Eukaryota; kingdom Metazoa; phylum Arthropoda; class Insecta; order Coleoptera; family Lucanidae; genus Dorcus; species Dorcus parallelipipedus. Next base: position 32,262,081 of record OY284476.1, read on the forward strand.
GCCATGACTCGAAAACGTATGTATGATAAACATAAAATTCATTTTTTTTACTATATGCCGATCGATCGATCGATAAGTCAGAGAACTTTTATGTAGCTGTCTCCTTCTAACTTTCATGAAACACCTTTGCAGCTTTTGTCATTTCACGTCCTTTCGTAGTATATTTTTTTTAACTAAGATCTATACGATCAGCATATAATAAAAAAATGATCTGAGTCGCGTCTATTTTGACATTTAAGTTATCCTGTTATCTTATCCATTCACGATCTTTTAGCATTCTAGTAGGCTATGTTTCTTTTTTCGTTAAGTTACGTACATGAATTTTGATAGAACTCAAAATGTGACAAATGTAAAATTCTGACACTTTAATGTCAGACCCATCGACTATATTGCTTCTTATGGCATGCTTCTTATGGCATTGCTTCTTATGGCATGCATCTACGATGGCACGAATAAAGTAAAATAATAGCATTAAAACAAATAATTACTTGTGACTTTGTAATACTAAGTCAAAATGATAAAAATCATCAATGTTTTTCGGCGTCAATTTTCAAAAATATAACCATTAAATTAAAATGGAACATATTCACTTGGAGGTACCAACAAAAATGTCACCCTAACACGGCCTACTCTGAATGCAAAAAGAACGTGAATGAATAATCGGTATTGTGTTGTACGGTGATAACATAACATAATAAATGAATTTATGAAACTAGGTCCTATACCCAGGAATTGTGGAAACATAATTAATGGTATTTCTTAAGGAGATGACTCATTTCAAAATGGCAGGAAATGCTTCCCATGTAAATAATATGAGGAAAGAACTTCGACATTTTTTTCCAAATTTAGGCACTAGTTTAACTTGAAAACGGATGTAAAATGCTCTACAAAGTATAAGCTATGACGTGATCTATTTTTAAATTGAAATAGAAGTGGAAATTACTTTAAAATCAATTAATAAAACAGTCGCTGTCATACACATTAACAGAAAATATTATTTTAAGAAATAATCACAGGAATTTAGGAGAAATGAAATACAGTGAAACTTGCCTTCAAACCACGTATTGAGAACACTCTGTAGAGTAAAAAAGCCTTTACATTAGAGGATGCCGCGGCTTTCGTTTTCCAGGAAAAAATTCAAACAAAAATCGATAAAAATTGTTTGGAAACCACTGATTTTCTTATCTACTGTTACACCCACGTTCCGAACGCCATCCGGGCGGGCGATCTCCTGCCATAAATTCCCAGATGGTTTATTGTTTTACGACCAGAAAATAACGCACGTTCAGTGTCTCAAAAGACTTCGGAGTGTGTAGGTCAGGGCCAGCTTACACAAAAAACGAAATTGTTGACATTATTCTAACGTACGTGCAATGCACGTGCTACAGAGTGTAGATATCGGCGGCTGTATCCCCAGCGCCCCGGCGTCGTACACCGAATCGTCAAACAATTATTGCAATTCTGCAACGGGCAAGAGACACTGCAAGATACATCTGCTTTAATAGGCTTTCAAAATGTCCCGACAATTCATCATGTCTATGTATTTTCTGATCTCATTTGACACCCTTAATCTACAGTTTTAATTTGTCCAAGCAATAACCTAACACCCTGTATATACACTGCGCCAATAAATTAGGGGATCACCAGCGAGAAACGCAACTAAAAACAGTAATATCTTTTTATTGTCTTAACATAATGAACTAAAAGTTTTTGCAACACCTTATTTGCCTAACAATAGTAATATTTCGTTACTCAAGTGACAATAATAAAGAAATTCAACGGAAACGATTAAGAAAAAAACAATTTGTCAGCAGTCACTAATTTTAAGAACAATTATACTTAAACAGGTGTATAAATTTAATATCGTGTATGATCCTCACGAGCTTAAATAACTTCTACTTTGTAGAACATTTTACATTCATTTTCAAGTCAAACTGGTGCCTAAATTTTGACAAAATATAGAAGTTCTTTACTCCTATTATTTACATGGGAAACAATGCCCATCATTTTGTATCGAAACGTTCCGAAATAAACCAAATTAATATCCATTATTTAGACCCCGCGCAGGCTGCAGATTTTCTATCGACCGATAGTTTATTCTGAATCAAGTTACGAGAGGTGTGATTACGTGGCCTATAATAATTTAATGTACAGCCACGTATCACATTTCTCGTAGCTTGATGCAGAATAAGCTATCGGCCGATAGTAAATCTGCAGTCTGCGCGGGGTCTTAAAGACGCCATTAAATATTTTCAATTTTTGTTTTAATTTTATTTTATTTCCATAATGACTCTTTTTTGTGTCTCCAGAGAAATAACAATGTATAACAGTAACGACCAAAATTTAATTGTCTTACGCATAATTATGTCACTGTTTATTAAATTTTTCAATACAATTAAATTTAAAAAAATGTGCTCACTTTCTACCTATTATTATATTTTTCCAACTGACTATTCTATTGGAGTCAGAATAAAATTTAGTACTAATCAAATATTTCATGAAAATAATAATTACTGAAAATAATAGTTACTTATTAATTAATTTATTATACCATGCGATTTATTGAAAACAGGCCAGAGTGAGCTGTGAGATGTGCAAACTTACATCTTACATAAGACTACTTTTAAAACAAACGTCAAAATAATTCAACCTATTTTAACGTCAAAACATCACAATAAATTAACGTAAGACGAAAGAAACACCCTTGATTTCACAAAAGTTTTTTTATTCACTAAATGTACATTTCGTATGCTAAGCAAACATCGTCAGTAGTATACACAATATCACAAGAATGTTCGAAATGTTGTCTTTCACTTGTCTTCACTTCATAATTGCATCCTTCTTTTTAAATTTAAACGATTTTTAAATAAAATAAATAAAAATGATTTTTGTTAATTAGAAAGCATTCTGGTCATAATTTTAAGAATATTTTAATACTTATCTGTTGACAAATCTGGATACTAATTGTCATAACTACTAAATTTATTTAAGACAAACGTTTGGAGATTCCAAAGCCAACTTTGGCCTGTTTTCAAAAAATCGCAGGGTATTTATTTGTTTAATAAATTCACGTAATTCCGTTTACTTCGAATTAAACTATTCCTCAAATCACTTTATTATACGTAATTTGTGAATAGCGAATATTTTACTTTGTGATTTAAGGAGAATACCAGTATTACAATGTGGCCATCTACCCGGCGAAACTGTAAAGTCAATATCTTCGTATGCAAAAGTACCGCCACGTCCCAAATAGTGTTTACTTATTGTTGTGTATTAACTCCGAGATGAGAATGTTAAGGTGGCGTAGTTTTGTAAAAAACAATAGTTGTTGTATTCTTCTTGTATTAAAATTTACATAAAATAAAAGTTATGACTAAACAGAAGTTCTACATTACATCGAAACACAAAAGTGGTGTCAGAAGTGAACGATTTCGCACCGCCTAAGAGAAAAGAAGTAAAAATAAGTGATTTGTGTCAGCTAGAAAAACGTCAAAGCTTCGAGGAAAAAGGAAACGTATATATCCCATCTGAAATTAGGATGGAAGTACCACCAGAATTGTTGCAAGCGATCACAAACATGCTCACTAATGCAATGCGGACGTCCGTGGCAAACGTCGTCGCCGCTGAAGGAAGTAACGAGACTTCCAAAGGAGCAACTGTCGCACAAGCAAAAGTACCATCATTTTCTATGACTGAATATCGTGCAACAGAGAGAATGTCAGTTGAAGACTATTTCAAGCGCTTCGATTGGGCACTTCAGTTAAGTTGCATCCCTCAAGAACAACATGCCAATTATGCTCGTGTTTATATGGGTATGGAGTTGTATGTCAGTTGAAGACTATTTCAAGCGCTTCGATTGGGCACTTCAGTTAAGTTGCATCCCTCAAGAACAACATGCCAATTATGCTCGTGTTTATATGGGTATGGAGTTGAACAATGCGTTAAAATTTTTGGTCAATCCACGCTTGCCAGAAGACATCACATATGACGATTTACGCAACACGCGTATTGGTCATTTTGATCGGACAAAGAATAAATTCGCCGAAAGCATCAAATTCCGCCAAACTGTGCAACATAAAGGAGAAACTATTGGAAATTTTGCTCTGAGGCTCCGGCAAGGTGCTGCACATTGTGAATATGGTGAGTTTATGGATAGAATGTTAATTGAACAACTCTTACATGGCCTCGAATCTTACGAGATATGTGATGAAATTATTGCGAAAAAGCCTGTCACATTTACTGAAGCATATGAAGCACACACTCTTGAAGTGACACATAATACTTTCATAGATGTCAAGTCAACAGGAATGTCAACAACGCACGAAATGATAAATAAATTAGGATACGCAAAACCACATATCAAAAGAAATGAAAAAAGGTCTTCACGAAGAAGATCAACGTCACATAGTTCAGGAAAGCAACATAATTCCCACAGAACATCACAGAGAAGTGAATATGAACGAGGTAATCGAAATCATCCGTCTTGCCAAGGCTGTGGAGGATCACATTCACGTAATTACTGCAAGTTTCGGAATGCGAAATGCAATCACTGTGGAAAAAAGGGCCACATCGCCAAGGTTTGCAAATCAAAGACGTCAGTACAAACTGCTGGCCAAGTAATGGAAGTCGAGTCACCAGCGAAGCAGATCGATGTTTTGCAACGTCTGAGTAAGGTTCATGATGTCAATTTACTCAAACCGTCAGGTAAGCAAATGATTAATGTACTTATCGATGGATGCAGTCTTGATATGGAGCTCGATACTGGGGCATCATGCGGAATAATTAGTAAAAAAGTACTGAGCACGATTAAACCCAATTTTGTCTTGCAACAGACAGACAGACAATTTGCTAGTTATACAGGTCATCATATCCATTGTATTGGTCGCATTTTAGTTAATGCTACAGTTGGCGCGACAACCCGACGATTCAATCTATTTGTTGTCGATGGTAAATTTGATACACTTTTTGGTCGAGAATGGATTACACAATTTGTCAATGAAATAAATTTTTCTAAAATATTTTCTAATCCTGAACAGGTACATACAATGTTTACTGCGATGCCATGTTTGACTCCTGAACAAAAAATTCAACTCGAGCAATTCCTGATCCAGTATGACGATGTATTCAGTGAGATCCCAGGAAAACTAAGCGGACCTTCTGCCAGAATATATTTGAAGCCAGGAGCAACACCTGTCTTTTGCCGAGCAAGAGAGATACCATTAGTACTACGTGAGGCATACACGAAAGAGATTAATGCTAAAATTGCATCGGGATTTTACGAAAAAGTAGAACATTCTAAGTGGGCCTCAACAACACATGTGGTTGCTAAGAAAAACGGAAAAACACGTATCACAGGAAATTACAAGACTATTATCTATTCACTCTTTTTCCTCGTCCCAGTAGGCGAGTTAGGGTGACATTTGTTGGTATCACAATGAAACATAGGCTTCGTTCAGATGACGGAAAATATCATAAACGGTTTACAATTTTTCATCTGAACGTTTACGCTCCAAGGATCGGGATGAAACATGTTTAAGTAGCGGACGCCATTTTTTGGAGCGATTCGATTTTACGCTACCCTAGCGAAAACGTGTCTAAATACATGGCGTCTACAAAGTCTGATATGATTTATACAATAAACGGAGTTCAATATGAAGTGTTTGGTGACAGAGAAGTTTATGAATGTTTAAGCAGTGTATTAATTCTCATTTAGAGGTCGTTCATTTCTGCTCCGCAAATTTTGCATGGGTTCACAAAGGTTTATTGCGTCCAAAATAATTATTGTTGGATTCATTTTTATTTAATTTAGCTCGAAATGCTTCTTAGCAGAGCACTGCGCGACGCGGGCCGGGACCGCGGCGGCCCGCACACCGCAAGACCGCGGTGCGCGGTTTGAGGGCTTGCGGTTAAAGCGGTTTTTGCGGGCTGCCGCTAAGCCCGCAGCGGGAAAAATATACATATATCCACACCCATGCTCAAAAAAAGTAGTCATTGTAATTTGTGATTTGTGAAAGTATTTTCATTATGGTTTAAAAATTTTTAATTAAGACTTGGCATTTCTATTAACATGCTTTTGCTTGTTAAAATACCCCTTTGTTTATACAAAAATTAATTTATATTTAAAATTTTCAGCCTTGCTAAACGTACGGCACTAACAAGAATGAGTATTTTTTATTTTAATGTATAATAAATTAATAAAATATACAGTGTGTCCCAGATTGAGTAGGCTACCATGGGTAACTTTCTTATTAGTGAAGATAGAGATTTGGTTAAATGGGCAATATTTTGCAGTTTTATGTGCTGCTTCAGATTCCGTTGAGAAAATTTGAAAATTCCGAATAGTTCAGATATTATCGCAGAAAAACTGAAAATCGCTATTTTCTTTAATGTCCAATAACTTCGCAATTATAAAAATATGAAAAAATGTTTCATATAAAAGTTACTATGTTTGATAAAATACAGCTGAAAATACAGTCAAAATAAAATTCAAGATGGCGGCTGTCAAGATATTGATAGCAACTTTCTTATTTTAAATGGACGCCATATTGAATTTTTGTACGATTAAATAGCATTTTTTTTTCTCGTTTCAACCGTGTATCACAACCCATATCTAAAAAAAAATTTAAAAAATTTAATATTTTTAGCAGTTTTTTTTTTAGTGTAAAGATACAGAATACGGCCTTAAGGGCGTATTTTGCATCGAAGACGTTAAATTAAAAGGGTTGTTAAATTCAATTGATAATTATTAATTAATTTTTGTGTGATGAGAAACAGCGGGCTTGAGCCGAAAGCCCGTACCCGCGGGTTTGCGGTGCAAGCAAAAAGCGGTGCGGGCTGGCGGGCTCAAATCCGCACAGGGAAGTGTTAGGCGGATTGTGGTGTTAACCCGCCCCGCAAAAAAGACGGTGCGGGCTTGAGGGCTTAAACCCGCGTTGTGCAGTGCTCTGCTTCTTAGACAAGACTTGCACACTAGGTATTAGAATATTTATGTTTAATAAAACGGTCTACGCTACCGATCGTTCAACTGAAAACTGTATAGGCAGCGTAAACTGTTTATGATCAATCATAAACTGTTTACGATATTTTCTTCATCTGAACGAAGCCATTGTCGTCAGATGAGACGGTTATGTTTATTTTTAATTTCATGGTTATAATTTAAGTCCACTGACGGAGACGTTGTTGCCAGCTCGACTGTAGTGCATATTCACGGTGCCATTGTCGGTGCTCCTTCGTATAATATTTGGCAACATAGTCAGATTAGTGATGTGGAATTGTCATTACTATTTTTCATGTCAGATTCTGGCATCTATCAAACTTCAGGGCAGCAACTTAACGATACGAGAACAGGACCTACTAAGTCGAGGATAAAGAGTGAATAGATATTACATTAAATTCTCGCATCGTGATTGATGAACACCCGATAAGTACCAAAAGTCCAACATTTGTTTAACCGTATGAAAGGAGCCAACTTATTCTGCCATCTAGATATTATGCATATACACATTTAACGATTGAGGAAGAATTTGCTAATGCTTCAACGCTGAATACTCCACATGTGCTAATTCGTCTAACTCGGGCAGTTTACGGAGCAGAAAATATTCCTGCAATCTGGCAACGAAGAATGGAAACTGTATTACAAGATCTTCCTAATGTTCTCAATTTTTTCGACGATGTGCTAGTCTTCGCAAATGGTTTCGACAACCTGATGCTATCTCTCAATGCAACTTTGGAAAGGATGAAGTTACATGGATTAAAGCTTAATCGAGCAAACTTAGGACATAAGGTAGACCTGAAGGCGTGCACAATAGGGTGGGTCAAAAAACCAAACTTTGAGATAATCTTACCTAATAGCAAAATTATGTTGTCTTTTAGTGATATTATGTGACCTACGAAATATTCTTGAATTTAATTAATATTTACGTTTGAATTTTTGAAATTATACAAGAAAGGCCATATAGTATGCCATAAAAAGTTCGTATTTGTAATAACAATAATAATAACAGAGTTATCATCAAAACTGTATACTAAAACGGCAAGAGAAGGTGGATAAAATTAAAACTCGAATCTCGCAGCAATGCCCAAATTCGATAGCAAGAAATATTTCAATATTGAATGATTTTCATTAATTTTTCTGTTGTATTATTTTTTTAATTATTAATAAAATAAAATGAAAGGGTTAGCAAGATCATTTGTTTTTTGGCCACGTATTGATGCAGATATTGAATGCGTTGCAAAATCGTGCAATGCATGTGCTAAAAATGCGCATACTCCACCGAAGTTCCGACAAAATCACTGGGAGTATCCTAAAGCTCCCTGGGAAAGAGTTCACATAGACTATGTGGGTCCCGTTGTTAGTACGATGCTGTTTATAATTGTCGATGCATATAGCAAATGGTTGGAAGTTAAAACAACTAATTTAACAACGACAGCTTCAACGATTGCAATGCTGGATGAGTTATTCGCAGCTCACGGTGTTCCTGTCACCATAGCCTCCGATGATGGAACACAATTTACGTCTGAAAAATTCAAGAGGTTCTTACAAGTCAGTGGTGTGAAGTACCATAAGCTTAAAGCTCCATACCATCCGTCGACGAACGGGCAAGCAGAGAGGTACGTGCAGACAGTGAAAGATGCTCTTCGTGCAATGTCCACTACGCAAGCCACATTGAAGCTGAACTTGAACGAGTTCCTAACGTCAGTATCGTAAGGTTCCACATGCAACTAGGACAGCCTCCTGCGCGACTGTTCCTAGGACGTGATATACGTACTCGCCTCGACTTGATCCGACCAGAAGTTATGTATACAAAAATCACAGGAAAACAACGTGCTGAATTCGATGCCACCTTTCGCAGATTCCAACCTGCCCAATCAGTCTACTTTCTTTCGGGAAATCCACGTATGGACAAGTGGCTTCTAGACACAATTGTTACACGCCTTGGAGACCTCCATTATGAGATCGACTATTCTGGGAAACGCTTTAAGAGACACATCGATCAAATTCGAGAAAATCACCAAAGTATAAATCAACCAGCTGTTAATGTTCAACCACAAAACCAGAGCGAGAATGTTGTAGAGTCACCACGTCGAGTTCGCTTCTATGAAAATTTAAAAAGACCACTTTCAGCTTCCCCTGCAGTCACAACTACAGCACCAGTGGAACAACCTACAACTCCAAGAGCAGAAACACCTACGACTCCGAGAGCAGAAACACCTACTACTCCGAGAGCAGAAACACCTACTACTACTAAACAATTCCCACGTAGATCAACACGTATCCATCGTCCTCCCTTAATTTTCTCATCAAGCAAGTGATTTCCAAAGGGAGAAGAAATGTTGTATATTAACTTCGAGATGAGAATGTTAAGGTGGCGTAGTTTTGTAAAAAAACAATAGTTGTTGTATTTTTCTTGTATTAAAATTTACATAAAATAAAAGTTCTGACTAAAAAGAAGTTCTACACAACGAGTAGCGACAGCTTTTGAATCTCCCATAAGAAAAGCATTTAACGGTCGTGAACATCGAAAAATGACGGTTGGAGTGAGAAATGACTTTATACAGGGTGAGTTTTTTTCGATGTTTAGCATTGGGATCTCGGAAACTAGCAGAGCTAGAGATACGGTTAAATGGGGAAAGATTCCTAGTTTTAGGAGCCCAGTTTAATGCAGCTTTTGTTTTTTTCTTAAAGTTCATGGCTGGCTAGATATTTTGAAAAAACTGATTTTTTATAAATTCGTTAAATGCATATAGCTCGGTTATTCTTGATTTTAGAGAAAAGTTGCAAGACAAAAGCTGTACAGGATTATGTTCTTAATTAAACAGTCGAACTAAATTTTCCATATAAGCTCTAATTTTTCAGTTATGACATAAACATCAGTTTTTTTAAATGGAAATCATAGTAGGCCATGAGTGAAAAAGAAACGCCTTTTTTTTTACCTTTTCAACGATGTAACATTCGATATGGTTATTTAAAAAAACGACGGAGATACGGCAGTTTTTCTTTTTCAAAATTGTTAATATGGTTGGCCATGGAAACAAAAGTTTATTGACAAATGCAAGTTATAAATGGTGAGCAAATAAAAATCAGATTAGAGTAGGCGCTGCAAAAAAAATGTATGTCTGTGATTAAATAAAAGGTCAATACATTTGACAGTCCATGAATGTATTACATTAATTAATTCAGTTAATCACAAACATTGCACAGTCCACTCTAATCTGATTTTTATTTGCTCACTTATATTACTTTGACGTTTTGTTCGCCGTTTCTTTTTTACATACGTTTCAGAATCAAAACTCTAATACCAACAATGGTTCAATATTTCAATAGCCTCCTAGGAGAACCTTCAACCTCAAAACATCAGTATTACTATAATTTCATGTTTTCTTCAATTTTGGAAATTTTTAACATTGATTTTAATGTCAACTCTTTTTTGTAAACACTCACTTTATGACGTCTTTTTGTTGAGATAGGGTTCATTTTCATCACCAACTCAAAATACTGTTAAATATCAAACAGCTATGTGAAACATTGAAATACAAAACCAATAATTCGTACGTATAAATTATTTTATAGTTTACAAACACGAAGCAGCGAAACCTTGGAAGATTATTCTTGTGGTTCTGAAAAGAACCGGATGAACAACTGCAAGTATACCAGCATCGGAGAGTAGGACTTGACCTTCATATTGCTAATCCGAAGCCTTTTTAACAAATATAAACTATCGATAACAAAAATAAACTAAAAATATTTCTAAAGATGTTCGAAAAGACCACCATTATTTGCAATACATAAATTACACCTCTTTAAAATCTAATTTACTGCTTTCCTAATAGAACGTCCGTCATTAAGGGCTATTCTGTAACTTATTAACAGGCTGTTAAAATTTAAGGGTACGTTAAAATTCAAAATAGAGTCTTGTGATTCGCTGTTACTACGATAACTGTACTTTTTATTTAATCACAGATACACATTTTCTTTGCACCGCCTACTCTAATCTGATTTTTATTTGCTCATCGTTTATAATTTGCATTTGTCAATAAACATTTGTTTCCATGGCCAACCATATTAACAATTTTGAAAGAGAAAAACTGCCGTATCTCCATCGTTTTTTTAAATAACCATATCGAATGTTACATCGTTGAAAAGGTAAAAAAGGCCTTTCTTTTTCATTCATGGCCTACTATGGTTTCCATTTAAAAAAACTGATGCTTATGTCATAACTGAAAAATAAGAGTTTACATGGAAAATTTAGTTCGACTGTTTAATTAAGAACATAGTTCTATACAACTTTTCTCTAAAATCAAGAATAACCGAGCTATATGCATTTAACGAATTTATAAAAAATCAGTTTTTTCAAAATATCTAGCCAGCCATGAACTTTAAGAAAAAAACAAAAGCTGCATTAAACTGGGCTCCTAAAACTACAAATCTTTCCCCATTTAACCGTCTCTCTAGCTCTGCTAGTTTCCGAGATCCCAATGCTAAACATCGAAAAAAACTCACCCTGTATATATGTGGCTTTACACCCCGAGACGGGGTTTCGCCGCTTCGACCTGAAGCCCTTACAATCCAAAATTCTGAGATGGATTAGTCCTCATAAAACCTTAGTTACGTGTTGGTCGTTTGATTCTTCATTTTGTCCACTATTTTCTTCCATTCATTTCTATTTCCCGTCTTTTGTTTCCAGTTAGTTAATCCTATATTCCTGATATCCTCTTCCACTTCATCTTTCCATCTGTTTCTCGGTCTCCCTCTTTTTCTTTTACATACAGATTGCCATTCCATAATTTCCTTTATGTTGCTTTCAGGTCCGGATCTCCATACATGTCCTAACCATTTTATTCTAATTGACTTAATATATTTGACTATATCATCACCTTCCAACTTTTCCTCTATTTCACGGATTGTTTTTCTTCTGATCGTGGTTTCATCTTCTTTTATTGGGCCTAGTATTTTTCTCATTATCTTTCTTTCTAAAACTCTTAATCTTTGTTGCTCTCTTTGTGTTAGTGACATCGTCTCTGTGCCATATATTACTGTAGTTCTTATTATGGATTTATAAATTCTGATCTTTGTTTTTATACTAATAACTCTGCTTCCTAGTATTTTTTTTGTTTGCTTGAAATGCACTATTTGCTATTTGAAATTTCTCTTGTGTTTCTACTTGATTGTCTCCATTATTTGCTATAGTGATTCCTAAGTATTTAAATTTTCTTACTTCATCGAATTCGTAATTTCCTATTTTTATCTTTGTTTTGGCTCTTACTTGGCCACCGATTCTCATAAATTTGGTTTTTTCCCTATTTATTTCCAGTCCCATTTTACTTCCTGCATTTTCTATTTCTTTCAGATATGCTTCCATAATTTTTCTTTGTTTCGTTATTAACACTATGTCATCTGCATATGTAACTATCTGTCCGCCCTTTACTCTCCGTGTGCCTTTTTTGTTTATTTTGCGAAGTACATACTCCAATGCTAGGTTAAAGAGAGTAGCAGATAAAGCATCACTGTCTTACACCTTTATTTATTTGAAATTCCTCGGTTTTTCCATATTCTGTTTGTACCATGGCTGCTGTGTCACTTAAGGTCATTTGTATTAACTTTCTCAACTTAACCGGTATTCCATTTCCTTTAAAGCTTTCGTTAAGACGTCTCTTCTAATTGAATCAAAAGCCTGTTTAAAGTCTACAAAAAGTATTTCTATATTGATATTAAACTCATATGCTTTCTGAATTACTTGCTTGATTATATGGATCGCATCTACGAATCTATATTTATTTTTTAGTCCTTTCATTCTGTTTTTAGCTGGCTTTCTTTGTTCGTTTATTCTTTGATAAAATCTTTTTGAGTTATGATTTCTATTCTCTTTTTCTATTTCTTCCAATTTATTTTTAATCCAGTTTTGCTTTGTTCTCTTTATTAATTTGTTACATTCTTTTCTTTTCTCATCATATTTAAATTTATCTTCTGGTTTATTAGTTTGCAACCATTTTTTTCTTAATTCTATTTTCTTCTCCATATGTTCGCTGCATTCATCAATCCACCATCCATTACGCTGCTGTGCGTAAGTACTTCCTACTTGCATTTTTGCTGCCTTATTCAAAACTACTTTTAGCTTTTCCCACTTTTGGTTCGTGCATGCTTCTTCCGTTATTGTTCTAACTTCTTCGATCTGTGTTTCTATATTCTCTTGGTACTTTTTTCTTCGTTCTATATTATTTAGTTGTAGTATATTCCATTTATTCCTTTTTTCTTGTTTCTCAACTGCTGTTAATGTTAATTTCACTGTTGCCGTAACCATGAAATGGTCCGAATCAGCATTTGCACCTTTATAGGATCTTGCGTTGTGAACTGTTGTTTCTCTTTTTTTGTTTATTAGAATATGGTCAATTTGATTACCATATTTTTGGTCTGGCGCCATCCATGTTATTTTGTGCTCTTTCTATGTTCAAATTTTGTACTTACTATCACCATTGCTGTTGTTGATGCTAGGTTACACAATCTCTGGCCATTGTCATTTGTTGATTCATGTATTGTTTGTCTCCATGCGACTGATCTTACGAAGTTTTCCTTACCTATTTTCGCGTTGAAATCACCTATTATAATAGGAATATTGTGTCTTCTTTATGGTCATAAAAACCTTCTAAATCTTCATATAATTGATCCTTTGCTTCGTCTTTTGCTGTTTCTGTTGGTGCATATACGTTCACAATAGATATATTGAAAGGTTTTGCTTTTAGTCTAAGGTAAGCTAGCCTTCCGTTTATTGGTTTGAATTCTATGATATTGCTCTTCATTTTTTCGGTAATTATGAATCCTACTCCGTTTCTTCCTTGTTGTTTTTCACCAGAGTATAATAGCGTATATTGTCTTTTGTCTATTTGTCCATAATCTTTCCATCTTATTTCCTGTAAAGCTGCGATGTCTATTTCGTATTTTATCAGTTCTTTTTGCAATTTCTGTCATTTTCCCTACTTTCAGCATAGTTTTAATGTTCCATGTACTTATCTTTAATACTTTTTTTTTGTTTTTGTTTTTCCGTTGCTTCTCCTGCTTCGCTGCCAGATTCGTTACCGTTTGTTAAGTCTTTGTTTTAGTTTTTATTAGTTTTTTGGAACATTGTCTCCATTTAGCTCCTCCCATTTGATTATCTTGTTATTTATGTACCCAATTGCACCGCATTTTTAATCATTGATTAAATTTAAGTCGTGTTTAGAATATGATATTTACCGTAGATCCAGCATAATGTCAGACGCATTCTAACTGACACTTAAGTTGAAGTTTAGGTGTCAATTAGATGGCGATTGACATTATGCTGTCATGTATTCACGATTGTCACATTCTAAACACGTCTTAAATTTAATCAATGATTAAAAACGCGGTGCAATCAGGCAATAGTAATTTTTTGGTATCCAACCTTCGTTGTATTTCCTTTTCCTTTTTCTTCGTTGGCTAGTTGCCGCAGCTCTCTTTGGATTTTTCTTTCCTTTACCGTCATATCACTTTCTATGTACATCTTTGTTCCTTTTAAGTTTTTTTTGTTACTCATTACATTCTTTTTGTCTTGCCAGTTCTGTAATTTAGCCAGAATTATTCCATTTTTGATTTGATAGGCTTCTATAATTTTAGCTTGTACTTTAATTTTTTCTTTTACAAAATCTTCTACTTCTTTTAGCAGATCTTCACCCTTTATGGTTGCATTTTTTATTATAACATTATTTCTTTTCTTTTCCTTTTCTTGTTTTTCTGTTTTTTCCTCCAGCTGATGTATTCTATTACCTAATTCCTGTTTCTCTTTTTGCCACTCTTCCTCTTTATTTTTCATTTCTTCATTAATTCGTTGGAGTTCTCGTTTTGTATCTACTAGTTCTTTCTTTAGTTTCTCGTTGTGTTCTACGCTCTTATCAAATCTTTCGTTCATTTCTTTTCTCATCTCTTGTATTGCTTTAATTATGTCTTCCATTTCTTTCTTCTCCTTTCCTGTTTCTTTTGCAGGTGATCTAGCAACAAGTTTGCTTTTCTGGAAAATTTCCGATTCTTTTGCGTCACAGTTCTCTAAACTTGTATCAAGTAATTTACGTTTTGCTTCTCTGTTATTCATGTGTAATTTCATTTGATTTGTGTTTTTTTTTAATTGTATCGGGCGTTTGTGTTTGTAGTATTTGTTCGCCTTTGCACCGCGAAAATCTAATTTTACAAGAATTAGCATATTAAGGCAGGTTTCATAATTGAATTAAAGGAGATTTTAAATTAAAAATCACTTTCAAATATCAAAACTAATGTGAAAAGACGTTTCATTTACACATCAGAAAGTAACTTTAATTTAGAAGCTTCCTTTAGTCAGCTTTAGTTTAATTATGAAACTTGGCCTTATTAATAACATATGTTCAAAATATCGCGCCAAGAATTGACGGTTGGGGTGGGACACTACGTCACAGTGGTGTTCACAATTTTGGCGAGTTGTTGCTACTCGTTGTGTACTCTGGTTCTACATTATACTGAAACACAAAACTTATGTAACCTGACAAGTAGAGAATGCAATCCCACCATTTGAAGCGCGACCTTATTGCCAGGGTACATGTACTGATAGTTTCATCTACACACACCAGCAAATTTAAAGGATCAGATTGTAAATTTAGTTTATTTCTTGATTTTATTATTTTATAGCCTATATCTAGATAGCTTTCAATGCTGCACTAAACAATTGAAGTTTTTAATGTCAAAACTTCAAATGTGTGTGTTGTCTTACATTTGAAACACATATTATCTGTGAATAACAATTAAGTTGTTAAGTAATCAGTTTAATTTGTTCAGGTTTGTTGGAATTTGTTTTTCTTTTGATTTGTTGTCGTCAGTTTGTTTGTATTGTTAAAACCAGGCAATAATGGGTGACTTATGCCCAGTTGCACCAACTTTTTAAGCAGAGCTTAAATTTAAGTTATGTTTAGAATGTGACATTTACGTATGGTCAGTATAGGGTCAAATACAGTCTGATTGACGTTTAAGCTTCAACTTAAGTATCAATTAGAATGTGAGTAACATTTTGTTAAATGTATAAATAATGTCATAGTCTAAACACCACTTAAATTTAAGCTCTGCTTAAAATTGATATTGCTTTTGCCGTAGCAATGATCGAACATAGTCGAACATATCGTGAAGTTGCCCGAAAGTTTGGTAAATCAGAATCTACCATCCATCGTAATGTAAGTCGTTGGAGACAAACCGGGGAGCATGTGAGAAGAAGTGGGCAAGGCAGAAAACGCTCAATCACGACTGCAGATGATCGTTTTATAACATTACAAACATTGTGAAACAGACGTCGAACGGTAGTTCAAACATCAAACCTACTGGAAGTGGAAGATGTTCGTGGGACCACCGTAAGTGAGCGCACACTAAGAAGAAGACTTAAAGAAGTTGGTCTCAAGTCATATTGCGGTGTTAATGAACACACAATACGTATTTCTTTGGAAATTTCTTTAACATAAGAAAAAAAATTGAAAATAATAAAATAAATTATAGGATAGTGTATAAAGGCCGTTTTACATTTGTTAAATTTGATAACAATTTTTGTTACAAAGTGAGAGAGATAAGCTAGCACAGTGAATTCTGATTGGTTGAATTGGCACTTCTCATTCACTTTGTAACAAATATTAGATAAAAAATGTCATAGTGTAAAACGGCCATTAAACGTACTTTAGAAGATTTATTTAAGGAATTCCTTAATTAGTTTTGTGAAAAACCCGACCTAATATTATAAATTTCCTTAAAAAAAAAAGATCTAATATTATAAATTTCCTTTTAAAAAACCCGAACTTCTTCATGCGAATAATTAGTTTGTGAAAATTAATTATTTTAAGTGGTACAATAAACTGTGTTTTACGTTTTCTCCTACGACATTCTTTATTATACTCACACACACACACACACACACACAACTCTGACATTAGATAATTTTGAATGTAAGGTTCGCGAGTGCCATCTACATCCAAAAATTATCACATAAAATACACTCCACAACAAAGAAATTGGTCTACAAGATACACTATAAAAATTCATCATCAAAGAAGAGCCTCAGGAAGGAAAATCAACAAAATAAGAAAAAAGGAATTAATTATTCGAAAAAACAAATTACCCTGAGATTTACGCAGAAAGAAAAATATTTGCAACAAAAAACTAATATCTAAAAGAACCCAGGTTACACAGCATTAAATTGGTGTCCAACGTGGGGCCAGAAAGAGAAAATTTCCAAAATACCCTGAGATCACAGCAATATGTGCCAATAAAGGCCCCAAGACTCCAGAGACGTCATCGTGTAGCGCGACTAAAATTTGGTCGAGAACATCGAAATTGGAATGATGACCAGTGGAGTCAAATTTTGTTCAGAGAGCCGTTTCTGTATAGATTCAATTGATTGTAGGGAAATATTGTATCGACGCCAAGGACAAAATGCACCATTTAATTTTACTACTACTGTATCTTTTGGTGGAGGTTCAATTATGGTATGGGAGCGGCATATATTTTGGGGCGCGCACAGAGTTAGTGGTGATTGATGACGGAGCGTTAACTACAGATAGGTACATCAGAAATATTCTCCAAGAACATGTGGTACCTTTTGCCCCATATATCGGAGAAAATTTCACCCTAATGCAGGATAATGCACGCCCACACGTCGCCCACTGTGTAACTGACTTTAAACCAAGTGGATATAACAACGATTTGGCCAGCCTGTTCCCGATATGAATCCGATCAAACATGTGTGGGACATACTAGACAGAAGACTTAGGTCAAGAATTCCTGCTGTTCAAAACAGAAAAGAATTAAGAGTTGCATTGATTGAGGAATAAGATAGATTGCCTCAAGAACTGATTGGTGACCTTATCGGAAATATGGGAAGACGAATGACTGCAGTTTTACGGGCTCGTGGGGAGCACACATTATTGAAGTAAAAGAAAAAACACACTAAATGATTAGCCAAGTTCAAAATGTACAATAAAGTTAAAACCATATTTTGTTCGAGTCTGACATCTTCGAGTTTTTTTCTTCTTCAACATGGTACAACCTTTGCAAAACAAATTCCAATTACTCCACTTAACTTCGTATTAGGAGATTTTCTGAGAAATATTAATGTTGGACTAGAGTAACAGCAACAGCCAAAAGACTCCAAAAATTATATATTCAGATGAATTACACAATTACAAAATTACTGTTGACGATCATAATAATAACAAAAGCACTATCTATTATGCAAACCTAAATAGCTTAATAATAATATAGTCCGCGATATACAGCGTACTCGGATCGCCAAATAATGAATAAAAATATTCATTCTAACACTTCCCCTCGATTCGAGAACGTTTTGTTCTTCGGCTGCATTGAGATCTTTTGCATTCCACACATGTTTATACATTTCTCTAGTTTAGGTCTGGGAAGACACTTCGTGAACATATCTGCAATATTGTTGTCAGTGGAAATATGTTCGACTCTGATTTATCCACTTTGAATTACTTCACGAATAAAGTGGTGACGGATAGCGATCTGTTTGCTGCGAGCATGGAATACAGGATTCATCCCGAGTTTCAATGCTCCAATATTATCGTTGTAAACTACGACGTTTGTCAAATCACTGAACCCTAATTCGTTTAGAAAAGAAGTCCAATAAATCGATTCTTTGGCTCCCTCCGTCAACTCCATGTATTCGGCTTCAGTTGATGAAAGGGCAACTGTTTTTTGCTTCCTGGACTCCCATGACAATGGACAACTGCTTAACATGAAAACGTATCCAGAGTAAGATCGTCGATCATTAGGACAGCTTCCCCAATCGGAATTAGCATACCCCCTCAACGGAATCATGTTAGCTGTGTAAGTCAATCCAAGGTCGATGGTTCCTTTTAGGTATCGCACCACTCTTTTTGCTGCAATCCAGTGAGTTTTTCCGTAACAATTATTAAATTGGCCTAGATAACTCGCTGCGAAACTTATGTCTGGACGTGTCGTTTGTGCCAAATATGTCAAACATCCCACAAGCTCTCGATATGGGACATCACTTTCGAGTTCATTATTTGATTCCGCTTGCTTGGTTAATTTTACGTTTACATCCATAGGTGTACTCACTGGCTTCGCATTAGTCATTCCAAAACGCTTGAGAAGATCAGTAACGTAACCTTGGTGATTCATCGTTATCTGGTTACTGTTCTGGTTAAATTTCACACCGAAACAGTGACTAACAGGACCAAGATATCTGACGTCAAAGCAGTTGGACAATTTTCTTCAAAAAAGTGCGATTTCTTGTACATTTCTCGAGGCAATGAGAATATCGTCCACGTACACTGCAATCAATGTTATGTCTTCCCCTTGTCCTGTATAGTACAGGCACGGATCGCTGTTTGATGAAGCAGCTCCGCACTTTTGCCATACTCCATGTAACTTCGCATGCCACTGTCTTCCAGCTTGTCGTAATCCATAAAGAGATTTTCTCAGAGGGCATACCTTGTCGCCTTTATTCATTTGAACTAGCATTTCTTTCGCTTTCAATTTTATATAATTATCTTCCTCTACCTGAACGATGGTCTTCAATACGTCACGCAATTGTTTCGGTGGTTCCATCAAAAATCCGGCAATTCACCGTTTAAGTATGCAGTAGTTATGTCAAACTGCCTGATGATCATCCTATGCCGCGGGGCTAAAGCAACAAGCAGTCTAATTGTGCTCAATCGTGCGACTGGAGCGAAAGTCTCTGTAAAACGGACTCCTAGTTGTTGGGTAAAACCTTGTGCCACTAAATGAGCTTTTCGTCGCTCCAAATTGCCATCTGACCCGTATTTATTCCGTAATACAATTCGACTGCCAATGACGTGAGAATCACGTGGGCGATCAATAAGCTGCCATGTGTCGTTTTTAATAATTGACCTAATTTCACTAACCATAGCGGCTCGCCATTCTTCTGAATCAGGCCCCGACAAAGCTTGTCGCATTGGCACTTCGGATAGAAATGCTTGCTCGACTTCAATAAATGCTTCTATATGTTGTGTAGTATCATGATACTGCTTTCTTGGTCGACCTCGTTGTCCTATCCTGATGATCCTTCTTCTTCCTGGCCCTCTTGTAGCTACAGGTACTTGATCTTCAGGAGAATCTTCGTCAGTAACGTCCGCAGCGTGTCCATTCTCATTATTGTGTCTACCAGCATCTGGTGGATACGATATCGCCTCAACAAAATCTTTTTGCGTCCATGGCTCACGTGTTACAACTTCCTCTTCTTCGAAGTTCTCTGTCAGAAAATCCTGATAAGGTTTGTACACGATAAAATCCGGGCAGCTTGATGTAATCATAATATTGTCAAAAATAAAAATATTTCTAAGCAGGCTTTGTTCTAATAGTAGACTTTGATATTATAAACAATTGATTTGTCATACTGTTCAAATAAGCAAAATGTCATCGAACCAAGAGCGAACTCGGAAAGAAATTGTGTACACGCACTTAAAAAACCCATCTTTTTCAATTACAAAAATTTCTAAATTGTTGAAAATCCCAAAATCGACTGTTGCCGATGTACTAAAAAAGTATCGCGAACATCTAACGATCGAAAGAAGACCAGGAAGTGGTACCAATCATGGACCAATGTGTCAAAATACTGAAAAGAAAGTTTTAACATTTTTTAAGAGGAATCCGAATATTTCAGCGCGATCAGTAGCAAACAAAGTAAATATGTCTACTTCATAAATATGTACAGAAAGTGAAAAAACGAATTGGGTTGAAGGTTTTTAAAGTACAGACCTACAGACGGCTCCAAATCGAAATGAAAAACAAAATGTCACTGCCAGAACTCGAGCACGGAAACTGAAACTGAAATTTTAACGAAGCATGATTGCGTAGTAATGGACGATGAAACTTATGTGCTTGCGGATTTCAAACAATTACCTGGAAAAGAGTACTATACGGGAATGGATAAGAAAAGTGTTCCAGAAAAATTTAAGAAGAAAACTAAATCGAAATTTTCTAAAAAATATTTGGTTTGGCAGGCAATTTGCACATGCGGCAGGGAAAGTTCAAGTTTCATTTCCACAGGTACCATAAGTTCTGAAATTTATCTTCAGCAATGTCTCCAAAAGCGTTTGTTGCCTCTTTTAAAAAGCCATGATAAATTTTTGGTCTTCTGGCCAGATCTTCCATCATGCCATTATTCTAAACCTGTTATGGAATGGTATGACAACAATCATATAACGGTTGTTCCACGGGACAGTAATCCACCGAATTGTCCTGAACTCCGTCCAATGGAAAGATATTGGGCTCTTGTGAAACAGAATCTTCGAAAAACAAAAAAGGAAGCAGAAAACATTATTAAATTCAGAAGAGCTTGGACTAATGCATCCAAATTGCTCACAGACTGGACCGTACAGAATCTGATGATTGAGATCAGACGAAAGGTCCGTGGATTTTATCAGGGTTGTAACTAAAATTAAAACGACTACTTAAAATTGTGTTAATATGATGTACGTGTTGCAAGTATAGTAAAAAAAATAAAAATTTCCTAATGATTTAAATTTTATGAGAATTTTCATCTGCCCGGATTTTATCGTGTACAAACTTTAGTTACTATTCATAGGAATTATCTCTCTCGAAAATTTTACGTCATATGATATTATGACTTTTCTTTCTTTTGGTAGCCAAACCCTATATCCTTTGGATTCTTCAGAAAAACCCACTAAGATTCCTTTATTGCACCGAGATTCCAATTTCCCCTTACCTGGATTGCTATCCAGACAATGAACTGGACATCCGAACTCTCGCTGAGAACTAAAATCAGGAATTTTTCCCAGTCCAAATTTCGTAAGGGGTTCTACCATTTAGACTTTTTGTGGGACACCGGTTTCTGATATAATTAGCGTTGTTAAAAGCTTCTCCCCAAAAACAGAGAGGTAGCCCTGACTGAATAAGCAAACATCGTGCAGTATCAAGTAAGCTGCGGTTTTTCCGTTCAGCGACGCCGTTTTGCTCCGGATTATATGGAATTGTTAATCGTCTTGTTATTCCGTGCGTCTTAAAGAAGTCATTGAATTCACTGCTTAAATACTCTCGCCCATTGTCCGATCGAAGACATTTAACTTTGCGCTCTTTTTGATTTTCCATAAGAGCGACAAATTCTTTTGTAACCCTAAATACTTCATCTTTCGACTTGAGGAAACATACCTCACACCAACGTGAATGGTCGTCTATAAATTCTACATAATATCTGGCACCACTCAATGTTTGAACGCGCATGGCTCCACAAATGTCTGTATGAATTAAATTTAAAAGTTCTGTTAGGCGTTTCGATTTCTTAGGAAATGGAGCTCGACACATTTTTCCTTTCAAACACACCACACACTGTGGTTCTTCAACAAGTTCTTCGCGTTTCAGACCACTTATGGTGCCTCTACGTACCGCTTCGTGAACATCGAAAAAGTTCAAGTGTCCGAGACGGCGATGCCACGATGCTCCCGAATTAAGTCTATTATTTGGAGAAACTTCTGACTCCTGCGAAATATTTCGAGCGCTTTCCTCGGGTTCACGAATATAATATAAGTTATCGATTCTGTCTGCAATTAGTTTCATGTTTCCGTTAGGATCTTGGATTAAAGCATTGTTCTTGCGGAAGACAACCTCGAACCCGTGGTCGGTTATTTTGCCCACGGATAAAAGATTGGTACGTGTAAAGCATCATTCACTGAAACGTTTTTGATAGTACCAAACAGGTCCGCCACAAACTCGACTTTTCCTTTTCCCACACTTTCAGTTGCAGTACAATTTGCGAGATTCAATTTGCCACGATTTGAAGAGTCTACTGTCGAAAAATGAGTGATGTCGTTGCACAGATGTGAAGATGATCCACTATCCAAACACCAGTTACGTACTCCATTGGCAGTTTTTACATGGAAC
This sequence comes from Dorcus parallelipipedus, assembly GCA_958336345.1. NCBI lineage: Eukaryota > Metazoa > Arthropoda > Insecta > Coleoptera > Lucanidae > Dorcus > Dorcus parallelipipedus. The sequence continues at coordinate 32,284,993 of OY284476.1, forward strand.
ACTTCGTTGGCGTAGACCGACACATCATCAGCGGCATTTGTGAATTCACGTTTTGCGTTACATTCTATACTTGTTCTTGTTGCATCGAATTTTTGACAAATAATTATCTTTTGATTGCTTCTTGTCATTTCCCAAATTGTTCACATTTCTTGGCTTGAAAATTTTTATAATTTGGATGTTTTTTGTTCGCATAATTTTTATGCGGAGAGCGTCGGGCGTAGGTAAATCGTCACGGGATTCGATTGCCACTCGAAAATTTTCATAACTTGACGGCAAACTGTAGAGCAATGCAATTGCTAGGACATCAGGATTGACGACAACATCCATGTCTTTCAACTTGTCAAATGCATCAAAGAAATGCCCGATGTGTTCTCGTACATCATCTCCATCCTTCATACGGTGCAGCATTAATTGTTTCAGGAGAGTTGCCTTTCTTGCTGGTCCCTTCGATTGGTAAACACTTTCCAGCTTGAGCCATACTGCTCGCGACGTGCTACATCCTTTGATCTGTTTTTTTTTTTTAATTCTGAAGTTTTGTATTTGTGGACAAATAAATATAATTGTATTTATTTATAAACGTTTTCTTAAGTATTTTAAAGGCACAATATTTGAAAATAATATAATTTTCAGTACACACATTTTTCTAATAACAAAAACTCCATGGTTACCGTTCTTCTAGACTTGTCAACTGTTAGGCGATACACAACATGAAGCACTGATCGAAAGGACAATATCAGACTTGGCCTTGCTGACTCCTTTGAGCCACGTAGCTACAGCTCTTGCAGAAGCATCGTCATTAGAGATTAAATCTGGCTTCAAAGATGTACCATTCACGAAATCCCATTCGTCGTTTCTAATAAGTAGGGCTTCCATGTGTTATAATTATCTCGATTGAGCGACTCAAACTTTGACAGATTCATAGAATTCATCATTTTCTTTATACTTGCACTAAGAAAAGAATCCTTACAACATGAGAACAACTGGGCCCATAACCTGTTGGACTAGAGTAACAGCAACAGCCAAAAGACTCCAAAAATTATATATTCAGATGAATTACACAATTACAAAATTACAGTTGACGATCATAATAATAACAAAAGCACTATCTATTATGCGAACCTAGCTTGCTTAATAATAATATAGTCCGCGATATACAGCGAACTCGGATCGCCAAATAATGAATAAAAATATTCATTCTAAAGGTTCAAACAGAATGCAACGCCGTCATGCGCCGTTAGCTGTCAAATGAATGTTAAATAGAAAGGCTCAAATGTCATTGCACAGAATGAACGACGTTAAGCGGCGTTGCACGCGAGAAGTTGGTCAACTTTCAACTTTAGCGGCGTCAAACGTCATAATACTTAAACAAATATGTCCCACATGTAATTAGTAATTCTTAATGATTATCTGATGTATATTAACAAAATAATCAGATATATTTCCATATTGCATTCTTAAAGTCGCCTGAGTTATAATGCTTACTGGCGGTGTAAAAATTCATCATATTTTTGTACGAATTTCTCTTAGGATGTTATTACTGCATTAAAGACATATTTTCCAATGAATAGCAGCACTATTAGAGAATATGTTATGATGAATAAAAATAATTATTTCAATTGTTTGTGCCATTACATACAGGTCTCGAAGAATTGTTAAAAAAATGTTTTATGAAAAAATTTAATAGAGCATAATTTTTGAGCTCCGTCGAGCGCTGTGTTCTAACCTATTTTTCTGCATACATTAGACGTCTAATTATATTTCGTTTTAAATTTTGATTTTTAATAATTTATTTTTTTTAATTCGGTTTAATTTTCACTCATTTATTTTATTCATTTAAAGACAAAATGCATTAAAAAAAGTCAAAGAAATTAAAAATGATTACGGACAATGATAATTTCAAAAATAATTAGTTTTTTCCCCATCTCTATAGAACCTAAACCACTGTGCGGCGTTGCATTCTGTTTGACCCTTAACAATTAACAATATGTATACTATAGAGAACATAATTAGATTTTATGTCTGTTCCTTTAAATTTGCCGGTGTGGGTATTACTGTTGCTATTGATTCAGCGTTAACGCGGTCTAATTTTCGAAAAACTGTTTTTGCCTCACGTTTTTCGTCAATCTTTTTGACGATTAATCTATACTTAGAGATTTCTGCAAAATAATGGTACTCTCTAAAGTATCTTTTTAATGAAACACGATCTATAATTTGTCAAAGAAAGACAATGGAGAAATCCACGAAACATCTATATTCGTATAACAAGTTGAAAATAAATTATGTAATATGTTGTTGATAACGTTTTGATATTCTACTTTTCTTTAAGAATTAAGTAAAATAAGTTTTTTTGCCGCTTGAAGGCACCTCCGATGCCAGACTTCTCAGATCTGGAGCAAGTCCAATATAACCGATTTTTTAACGTGTACGGTTTCATTTGTTTCATAACAAAAATCAGACTTACATGGCGATTCCTTTAAGAACAAGCGCGAATATCAGGGAGAAATAATAAGGAAGCTATTTTATATCAGAAATTAATTCGCGTTTTCACAAAAAAATGCTGACCAGCATGGGCGTAGCCAGACTTTTTTCTAAACCCGGGCATATTTAAAGTAATATGTACCTACCTATACATACATATAATTATTAATACTATTAATAATAATTAACAGATGTTTAGCAGTAGGTATAGATATATTGGTTTTAAAAAAGCATTTTTTATGTATTTGAAAACAAAAATTGCAGTCTTCTAGGCTGTTGATGTCCAAAACTTTCAGTCACTTCTTTTATAATTGATTGCTCATTATTCTGCAAAAGCTCTCGATGAATACTCATTAGACATAATCCTGATAATCGATGGTCGACCATAGTAGATCGCAACCAAGTTTTCACTCTTCTTAGGCCCGGCTTATCAAACACAAGTTAGCTTTAAGTTAAAGCTAACCTTCAGTTAATTACCACAACAACGATTGTCTTCGTAGTAGTTGCTATGGGAACAAACTGAAAATTAGGGGAGTTAACTTGTGATTGATAAATCGGTCCTTAGAGTACCAAATGATCGTTCACTTGTACATGTAGTTTCTGGTAAAGTTAATACGATTGTCAAAGCTGTTTGAATAGCAGGAAACATAGCATTCTTCTGAGATGAGTTGTACGAAATCGATATCTTCTGATACTTGTCGTGTTCCATCTTCTATTTTCTGTTTCTAAATGGAGTACCACAACTGACTTTCTTCAGAAGATTTATTTATCTTGTACACGCCTTTAATCTCTTTAATAATCGTTAAAAAACTTTTTTCCGACAATTTTATTAATTTTGAAGGATGCAATTCAAGGAGAAAGAATCCCGGTCTATTTCTCCTGAAGACTTTTAATTAATAAATTCAAATAAGGTATGTAAATACTTCTTTAAAAATACTCTTCTGGAATATTTGCAGGATGATTATCTCTTAAAGTTTTGACAACTACATTTACGAGGAATTTGTACTTCAATAATTAGGTCTTTGGCTATATTTTCAAATCTATTGTTTATTCTTTAAAACCTTTAACAACTCATTTATATGATTCTGCACATGAAGCTGCTTGTAAACTATTAGCAACGGATTCCAACGTTGAGGAGTATTTGCAATTACACCCAAAGGAATTAAAAACGTTGCATCTTCTGCTGATTTAAAAAGTTGATATGTTTTAGTTTTTGTATTGCTCGTTGTTGTTGGATCAGTTGAAAATTTCTCTAATTTAGAAATAATTTCTTTAAAATTTTCCAAAAATATCCTAATACTTCTGTATTCTGTCCGAATATTAACCCCGGGCAAATGCCCGGGCTTGCCCATAGCTGGCTACGCCCATGCTGACCAGTATTCATCATTGTATGACGTGCTCAATACGAATCTATAAGTAGGACCAGAATTTAATTGGGGTGGAATCGAAGTAAATCCTGCGAGGTTGAACGTATCGATCTATTATCGCGATTCAATTAAACAATGCAAAGTGAAATGTGAATAAACGTTAGTTTGATGTACATATAAAACCGTAAGATTATTTATAAACATTTTAAAATTTCTTTTAATAACAAAAATAAATAATTATGCCTTCAATTATTTTGAACTGATCACGTATTTAAACAACTGACCATTATAGGAACTTAGTTTATATGAAATTCAACTAAAACAAACAAATAGTCACTATTGTTGCATCAAAAGAAATTGTTAATAAAGAATTTTAAGTTGACCCGACTTAATTTATTAATGAGCATAAGAAATAATCTACGAGCGTGCAAAAAATTCAAAAGCGTTCATAGGTTTTGTTAAGTTAAAACAAAAGGAAAAGATTACGCCCTGTATGTTATAGACGAATATGAACGTTATTAAAAAATAAACAAATTAATTTCTCTATATCGAATAACGTAGCAATATGTTACTTACAATAGTTTAAGTTATGGTCCACAATATGTAGGATTTACAGTGAAAAATGTTTTGTTCTAACTCGTTCTAAAACCAAGAGGGAGCGTTTATTCACTCACTCTTTATATGCATCGGCTGTTTCAAACTGAGCGTGCATCTGTGCCGGGATCATGGTGTGCATTGGGCACAATTTCAGGAGTTTTTAGAGGAATTTACCACAGCGTGAACTCGTTTACATAATAACGTACCATGTCCGTCACTAAAAACGAAACACTTTACCAAGGTCGTAGTCATAAGCAGCCATGCGATGGCGCGGCGAAGTGGTATCATACTTGCTATTAATAAGGTTCATTTTCTAACAAGTTAATGACTTTTCGTTTCCTTTTAGTGTCTAGCATAATATATACATAGAGAATTTAAGTATATCCAAAAAATAAAGAGTTTGTAGGATATGAAACACAACTTTTCTTTCATTTATAAGCAGATCTTAATTTTTAGGGTTTAAATGTTTTGAAGATCCCTTTAATACACCCTCAGTTTGAAACAACGGTACATATTTGAATATTGTAATATCTTGATGATATTAACACGTGATCAATATCTTTTCTAATCGAGTGACCTTTGGAAATAAAATCATGTGTCTTTGATTAGTTTATTACTTCAAATGCCACTTGTATTACATATTTATATTGCATTCCTATACAAAACGATAGGAATGCAATAAAAATAATTCAAATGACATTTGAAATAATGAACCAAACAAAGATATAATTTTTTTCCATAGGTCACTTGATTAGAAAAGATATTGATCACGTGTTATATAAACGGAGAGCAAATAAAAATCAGATTAGAGTAGGCGATGCAAAGGAAATATATGTCTGTGATTAAATAAAAAGTCAATAAATTTGACAGTCCATGAATGTATTACATTAATTAATTCAGCTAATCACAGACATTGCACCTACTCTAATCTGATTTTTATTTGCTCACTTTTTATAATAATTAAGACATTATTCCCATGAAAATAATTGTGCAAGCTTATATATTATTTTGTACACTGATTCAGTTTTATAAAAAAATTAGTGTGAATTTATTAATTACATGAAAATATAATGAAACGAAAAATAAAAAGTTAGTTTACGAAAGCAAGGTACTAGACAAACAATTAATGAGCAATTGAAAAAACGTATACTTACTCGTTAACGTCAGGTCGCATTAGCTCACTTGTAATACTATAGTGTCTTCTTATTGTGACGTTACTGCTATCTATTTTCAAATCACAGGTCTGTAAAAAAAATACATAGATATTTTATAATTTACAGTCGATAAAATGTTAGCATATTACTTGAAAATTCTACATTGAAATGGTTGTAAGCTGTTCTTTCTGAAACATATTATACGAAACGCCGATGTGCAAATAAGTTAAGGATTCGGGGTTCACAGAAAAATTGCCGCTTAATTTTAAAACGCTTAATAATCCACTATCGCTCAACACAATAAAAACACAAAAATAACGAGTTCCAACACTTGTCTAACAAATAACACTTTTATAACTTATTACTTCTCAAATGAAATCTAATAGGCTGTTGTGCAAATGTGTTTCCAAAATTCCAAAACATAGACGTAAACAAACAGCCTATTAGATTTCATTTGAGAGATAATAACGACATATTTAAAAAATTTGTTGCAAATCGTTTTTCAAATTGATTGCAGTGGACTCCTCGAGCATCCTCAGTACAGTTGTTTTGGCCCTATTTGGAGCCTCGTCAGCAGAAGTGTAGCTCGAGAATTCCACTGCAAACCAAACCGACCTGTCCTAGGTCATCCGAAATATTAGGTCAAAAAACGGTCGCAGAATGTCGCGACTGAAACTTTTTACACAGTATAAGTAATTACCCAGTAGCGTCACTTAAACGTCACGAGGCGATACAACTCGACCGACTGCGACTGTTGCGCTCTCTACAAAACTAAATTTTTATTGTACAGGGTGAATCAATTTCGATGTCTCTTATGGGCATCTCTGTAACTATAAGAGATAGAAAAAAAACTAGTGGCCAAGTCTCGATCTCTTTTTTAGAGATAAAGTCAGTAGAGTAAACAAAAATTGATTATCTTCTTTTGTTTTCGAGTTATAGAGAAAAATTGACATTTTCGACTTTTTGTCAATCGTGCATATCTCGTTTATTTTTACAGATATTAAAAAGCTGTTTAGACATTGTTAGGACACTTTTTTGAATACAATTCAGTGGTGTAGTTAATTTTTTGATATTTAATTCAATTTTCGAGTTATAACATAAAGTTATATTTTTTTAAATGGAAATCATAGCAGACACAAAAATATAGAACAATCCTTTACTCTCATTTTGACTATTATGTGACGCAGATTTTAAGAAAGTATGGGAGAGATATAAAGTCCCAAAAAGTCATCCTCATTTTCCATAAAAAATTTTGAAGCCCATAAGATTCTACAACAGCATTCATTTGTAAGCTGAAATGTTGTACAGTTAGCATACAAATACAAAATGATTGTTGTTTGATTATTAATTTCTTTATATACAATTTGTGAAATACATAAAAGAACTAGGTATTTTTGAAATAAATCTTAATTAAAAAAAATACTCGTCGTACGAAGCTTTAAAGGTTAATGATTTTTAGTAAAAAAGACAAAAGTTGATAAAAAATAAACTAAACTAATAAACATGGACATTTTTTTCAAAGTAAAGTTGAATTCAGACAAACCTTGACGTCTTCGATAAGATTACTTTTAAAACAAATGTCAAAATAATTCAACCTGTTCTTATGTCAAAACATCACAGTTAATGTTAGAAATGTTGTCTTTTACTTACAAAACATAATTGCATCCTTCTTTTTAAATTTAAACTTTCTAATTAAAACGATTTTTGTTCATTAGAAACCATTCCAGTCACAATTTTAAGAATATTTTAATATTTTTTCCTCGACAAATTTGAAATCTGAAATTTATTTAAAACAAACTCTGGCCTGTTTTTAAAAAATCGCTCATCGAATCCGCGGTCGTTGCAGGAATGGATTCCGTTTGGCTCCTACGGTCATTCTATTCAAGTTGTCAGAGCTCCGAAGCTCTGAAACGGATCCGGAACCGTTTCTTTCAAAGAGAAGGATTCGGTCCGACTCGTTCCACCTTCGGATTCGTTCCGTCGGAACGGGTCCGACCGGACGACACATCTCTAGATCGAATCACAGTACTCAGAGACGTTCCGAATTCACGTGATTTTGGTACGTGATTAAAGAACGACAACGTGCGGAACGTTCCAACAGCGGAACCGTTTTTCCCATCACTACTGTGTACAAGCCTCTCAACAGCAAACCCAATATCACGTCGCTCTCTACAGAGCGGCGCGGCGCGGCGCGGCGGTGCGAAACCAGTTGCGGAGTCACAAGGACGCGGTGCAATCGAAGGGCTTCACGGTATCATACCCCATTGAATATTTTTTTTGCGTTTTTCACTACGCTTTTGGTCACGCTTTGTGGCGTTTCGACACGATTTTGATTTCGTTCGAGGTTTTTGCTCGATCTTGCACCTTTTGTGGGATGATCGACGTGTTTTTGATTATTGTCGTATTTGAGCGGTCGCCGCATATACAGTGGCGACCGATTTTGTTGATTTAATACCGGATTGTTTCGGCGCCTAGTTTTAAGTGTTTTTTTTTGTTGTTTACAATTTACTACCATATTTCAATTTCTTTAATACGTTTACGACTGCTTTTCAGTCCTGTCTGTAAACGGACATGTGGGATCCCTAACGGACGGCATAGTTTTTTGCGCGTATCTCGTGAATATTTATTTTGTTTTATTTTTCTGTTGTTACATAATATTACATATATTTTTTTTTTATAAAGAGAGTTTGTGGAATTTTTTGTGTCTTTGTGACATTTCGCTAGACGGAACGCTTTGCATGCCCCTTGACGGTTTATCTCTCATTGATGCCTGTTTATCGTGGCCTTTTTTTTTATTATTTCTATATCTTGCGGAACTTATCCCCTTTACTGTTCCCTTTCGGAACGGATCATATCGAAACTGAACCGACTGGTAAGCAGGATTTTCTCTCCTGTTGGGGGAAATCCTCGATTGCAAATTGTTGCGATCTTTAACAGGTGGCGCCCCTTTTCGAACTACAGTTACCTGTGCGAAACTGTTTGCCCACGGCCTTCTTCACTGACACGGGCTTTGGTCGCAGCAACAGCCCAACCATCGGGCGATCCAGGTAGGTTCGTTTGTATCCGTTGCGGTTTTGTTTTTTTTATTTTCCGCCATCAGGTAATCTACTCACTCGACTGCGGGTTTCGTTGCGAATTGCTCGAATGTGCCTCGTGATTTGTTTTGATTTTGGTTCAATTTAGGATATCGTTATATTTGGTGAGAGTGTGCGCGACAAACTTTAGGTCGCTCGGTAATCGTAGCTCGCGCCCAAATATTACATTTGCGGATGTTTTCCCTGTAGTTTCATGGACGGATGATCGGTAAGTCAAGAGGAACAGATGTAAGTGTCCCTATCTCTCTGATGGTCGGAGACAACTTTAGACAGGTATCGATTAATGGTCCTGTTCATCCTTTCCCACCATTCCGTCCGACTGTGGGTGTAGCGCAGTTGTTCTGGTTTTCCTAATGCCGAGTAAGGTGCGCATCTTTTGGAATAAAGCAGACTCAAAATTTCTTCCTTGGTCCGAATGCAATTCCATATGTACACAAAATCGACTTACCCATTCCCTAACCTAAGTTTTTTTGCAACAGTCGCAGCCTCTTGATTTGGTAGGGCGTATGTTTCGACCCATTTGCTGAAGTAATCCATCACTACCACGAGGTACTTATTCCCGTCTAGTGTACGTTTCAGGAGGCCATTGTCTACTACTAGAGAATTCCACTGCGCCTAATAGGACTTTATGTTTGGTGAGTAAGATGATATCTTTTCCCAAGTTGGTCGTGATTCTTTCTTTTTTCATTCCAATATCACCTTCAAGTCCGGATCATTCTCCTGATCTTGACGTAGCTCTTCTGATTGCCATCGTTCGTCTACTACGGCTGTCGTTGCAATTTGAGCCAGATTTTCTTCCAAACGACTACAGTACCTACAATCTTTTGAGCAAGGTCCTCATGACAGGGCATCAGCATTTCGGTGGTTCACACCTGCCCGATGTTGAATTTCAAAGTCGTACTCCTGGAGTCGCTCGATCCAACGTGCCACTTGTCCATTCTTAATAAGAAATGTCTCCCATACAGATATTTATAAAAGTGTTCGATCGACTTTACCATAGCCAAGAGTTGTCTTTGACACAATAGTTTCGTTCGGGTTTTGACAGCACTTTACTAAAGTAACCAATCACCTTTTCTTGCCCATCTTGGATATGAAAGAGCATTCCGCCAATACCAACATCGTTAGCATCTATGTCTAGAATAAACTTTCCTTGTGGAAAAGGATAGCTCAAAATAGGAGCTCTTAACAGATATTGTTTCAATTGCTGAAAAGCAATCTGGCAGTCTTGGTCCCATTCAAATGGCCGTCCTTCTTCTGTTAGTTTTGTTAGTGGTTTAGCCACATTTGCAAACCTTGGAACGTACCGCCGATAATAGGTACAAAGCCCCAAAAAGCTTCTTATCTGATGTTTGTTTTGGGGGACCGGCCAGTCTCTTACTATTTGAATTTTCGTCGAGTCTACGGCAATGCCGTCACCACTGACGATATAGAATGTTGGTGGTTTCACTTTTATTCTCGATGTACTTTCTGATTTTTTCACTCTGGCGTTCGCTTGTTCCACCCGTGCACTTGAAGTACTTTCTGAGTCTTCTCTTCTTCTAGCGTCGTTTGCTTCTTCAGCGTGTTCTAATGTTCTTGGTAAACAGTGACTGAAGCTAGGTAGTATTCTCATTGCCGCCAGAACTTCTTCGAGTTTTTATTTTATTATCCTGCTGATTTAATGCTGCTGCCAATTGTTCTTGTATTTTAGCTTCCAAATTTTCAGGTTGTTCTTGTTTACTTTCCAGAATTTTCGATTGTTGTATTAATTTATTTTCAAGCTTCTCTTCTAAGATTTTCACATTTTCTTCTGTTTCTAGAAAGTTGCATTAATTTACCTAGATCGTTTTTTGTTTCAGTAATTTAGCTTCCAAATTTCCTGATTGTTCCAGTAATTTAGCTTCCAATATTTTACTTAAATCTCCAGGACCGCCCGAGACTTCAAAAAGAAAGGTTTCCAGATCTCCCCCTGCTTCTAGCCCTTTCGCTGCGTGAACCGGGAAAACCCGGAAATTTATTTTATGTATCATATGCGCTAACCGGAAAAATACGCCGATGTATTTTAGACATTTGCTGCGGGAAACGTACGCTTCCGCTGTGTATTGTATACTATGGAGTGGGATATGATCACAAGCAAGGCGCCAAAACTTGCGTATATATGCATTAATCTTCTTTGCGTTAGACTGCGGAAGCCGCACGAATCCGTCAATTAAGACGTATTTGATGTACGCCATTTGTTGTGTGAACAATTAGATACTTCTAAGAAGTGAGTATGAGTTCCAAAAAATATTTAAGTGAGAAGGAAATGTACGATATTTTAATGGCCAGTAGTGATGATGAACAGGAAGATGCTTTCTTGGGGAATAGTGACGAGGAATGTATTTTTATGTATCTTTTCCTTTGAAATGATATGCACAACATACTTACCTAAACTTCGGATGCCGAATAAAAACGCGGTAAATAGTAAGTCAACTGCGGGAGCCGTACGGATCCGCAAGACCCGTAAAGTAGCGCATACGAGGTCCGGAACTAATATATACGCGGCGCAGCGAAAGGGGTAGTAATGCTTGATGTAGTCTCTGTTGCAAAATCGATTTCTTTCCAGAAACTGCCAATTCGCGTCCTTCTAAGTCATTTTTAAGTTCACTAATTTTTAACGTAACTCGTTTTGTCGCCATCTTCTATTAATTTATTTAATAACTAATTTAGATTTATTTTTATTTTTAATTTAAACGAAAACCGCACACTTGCCACCAATTGTAAAGTTTTTATTAAAAAATATACTGTATCACAAACTCTTTTAAACATTGAAACATTTTTCAATGTTTCACATTGAAACATTTTTCACTTCTGACGAAGCTGTCGAACGACTGCGAAACGTTAAGTGTTTGTGCGCCATTTAGTGTCCGTTTAAAAGAGTTTGTGATACAATTTTCATCGGACAAGAACCAGCTTTAATTAAAAAATATACATTAAAAACATTCGATTAAAATAAAAGAATATTTAATAACGAATTATTAACTATTAAACAAACACTAGCACTAAAACTACGTACAACTAATTTACCTATATCGCTATATCGTCTGTATAGTGCCTGTTTTAGACGGTCATATTTTTGTATCAAATTTATTACGAAGTGAGAGAGATAAGCTACCACAGTGAATGTTGATTGCTTGAATTGACACTTCTCACTCACTTCGTAATAAATTTGATACAAAAATAAGACCGTGTAAAACGGGCAGTAGATAACTTTTACGTGCGTTCTTTGATTCCACTTTTATTGGATTGACAATCATTAAGACTGATGCCCGTATGCACAGACAAATCTTAGACTTAAGCCAAAGTAAACCTTTACTTTGAACAATGTAACAAAATACAAAACAATGTACAAAAAACTATACCACGCACAATTTGATATGAAATTAGCTTTAAGTATCACTTTTTCCTTAAGTCTACTTTGAGATTTGTCTATGCATACGGGCATGAATGCTGTTTGAACGCTAGATGAATGGTACCCTAGAACGATTTCATGGACTTCTTTGTTGCTTTATCAAGTGACAAGAACACAAAATCTTAATATCAAACATTCCATAGATGAAAAAAAGATTGACTTGCTGAATTATTGTGTCAACATATATCCTTGTCGAATTTTCCAGCAAACGTTCGAGTCGAAACTGGAATAATCAAGAAGGTAGATGGCATGACCATGTTAAAATTTAATTCTCGGCGGTTCAGATGCAACCATAAGTATATCACAATGCTCAATGCACAATGCCTCAATGGAATGCCGTCGTAATTTCAAAAGTATTTATGTGTTTAGTATGCAAATAGTACTACAGTAGGAATATTTCAAAATCGGCTACATTTGGATATAAAGACATCTTATGAATTTTTACTTAGACTGACATGTGAATGATATAATTTGGTAATAGTCTAGGAGTTAGCAACGTCAAAATCTACATGATTTTGTTGTGGAAAATCCAAGTCTCTTCGTACTGTAAAATCGGTCTTCAGTGAAATGACAGTCTGGCTAACGAACCCCGTTGCATAGCTAAAGGGCAGGCGCCCTAACTTTCCTTAAAATAGGTTAATGAAACATAACAATATCAAAGATCTTTCTGTTTTAAATCATTTTCTATTAACATTGGTAATATTGTAATGATATTGACAGACTACTTTGAAGTTGATACGACTGCGTGCCAGACTGATGCAAAGTTGTAAGGATGCGCATCCATTTCACATCATAATGTCAAGTATGGCTTTTTAGTACAATGTTATTATATACACCAAATGTAGAATATATTTAAAATGCCAGACCAAAATTACGTTGTTATTGCTTAGAAAAATCGTAAAAAGATTTTGTTTTATAGCGTTGAAATTAAGTAGCGTATAAAATCCATAACTCCGTTAATGTTTGTGATAAAATAAAAATGTAAAAGGGGTATAGCGATTCAAAGTACAGCACATATGAAGAACTCATTTTCAGATACTTCCATTTTTTTTTTAAGTAATAACGTCATCAAGATTTTTTTTTAATGAAAGCCTATATTTTTTACATATTATTTTTGTAGAATTTCTTATTCTGTTATCAACCGCCTAAAATTTTAGATCGATTACATAACAAAAAGTTCAAGAGATTTGTAACAATAGCCACTTCCTCAGTTCAAGTGAAAAAGTAAGACTTGCATTTTGAATGAGTGATACTGTCACGATGTCATTACCTGGGAAAATAAGTAAATTTAAATTAATTTCGTAATTATTGCAATCATGTGCATTTCAAAATTATGCGGAATCAGCATCCATTGAAGTTAAGTAGAACAATGTCGCGATACACATACTTGCATTCCACTACGCATAAATGCAAGCTATGCGGAATGCAGGTGTATTGTTTACATGTGGCAATTAAGATCGAGGCAATTAGAACGCTTTAAGAAAAACAAATTTGGCAAGGATCAATTGATGCTGACGCGTTTTAGAACTTTGTACTTTGGATCGAACCCCGGCCACCAGAGCAAAGAAACCAATTGTGACGTAGAGATAGGGATGTATAAAAGATCGACCAGCAGGTAGAATCAGCAGTAGTATTAAAAGTAGATTAAAAGTAGTTAGTTAGCAGTATTAGTCTCAGAGTTAGTCTGATTATTATTATAAGTGTTTAGAGTAACGAGTTAAGTGTTGTGAACGAGTGCGCGTAAACCGGAGACAAGCGGGTGAGCTCTCCACGCGCGCAGGGCTGGCCGGCTCGGGCCAGGCCCTTTTACCCCCCAAGTAATGTAGAAGTTTAAATTAGAGTAAAGGAGTAGGGTTAGATCAAATAAGTTCAGTAGGATTAAAGTTAAGTGATAGAAAGTTAATGTTAAGATTAAATTAATTTATAATTTAAAGTAAAAAGGGACACAGAATAATTATGGTTAAAATAATTGTGATTAAAATAATTTAGTTAAATAAAAATTAAGTTAAGGACATTCTCGTAATTTTAATCTCGTAAAATAATTCGTTAATAAATTTAATACTACTTCGTTTATCATAAATAATAAGTAATAAATAAGTAAAAAATATAGGCTGCCATTAAAAAAAAAACTTGATGACGTCACAACTTAAAAAAAATGGAATTATCTAAAAATGAGTTCTTCATATGCGCTGTACCCCTTTTACATTTTTACTTTATCACAAACATTAACGGAGTTATGGATTTTATCCGCTATTAATTTGCTTAATTTCCACGCTATAAAACGAAACCTTTTTACGATTTTCTAAGCAATAACAACGTAATTTTGGTCTGTCATTCTAAATATATTCTACATTTGGTGTATACTGGGTGTCTCTAAACCTATGTCTTTAATTGAAACCACAGATAGTAGTCAAAAAAAGAAGCAAAATTTGTTATACAACAATAGGGATAAAGTAAATAATAACTCCGGGAAAAATCAGTTTTCATTTTCAAAGAAATTGTTTGAGTAACGCTGGTTGACGATTTAAATGGATTTAAATGTCTCAGCTGCGCAGAATTGGTGTTTTTTTGTGACCATAAACGAATAAATACCGTATTTGTTGGGCTAGGTCATGTTTGTCCGTCGCAAAAAAAATTTCGTCAGGATTGTAAATAAAAACGTCTTCACGCGGCGTTCCTTATTGCAATTACTTATCACAAGTGTACACCAGTGCAGGATAACAAACAGACCTTTTTTATGCTTATTTATTTAAAGTAAAATTTAAAAGCAAACTGAATTCGTAGCACAATAATGCATTTCAGTTTTATTTGTTTCATTTTCATGACAGTACATAGATCTGTGTTTATGTTCAGTAATAAGACGAAAATAAATGTCTACTAAAAATATTAATTAAATCCAAGAAACGAGTAGCTTAATTAGTTTTCGTGATGAAAATTTGATTCTGGTTTAAAATAATTCTGAACTTTCAGAAACGTTTACCTACATTCGTCTTGGAGATTTATTGTTAAAAATTTACAAATTTTGAACTTATGTTGCTGACTATGGAGACGACACAAACTTACGAAAATATAACAAAATATTCTTAGGACTTTGGACTTTTTCAAAATATGAAAAAAGTTAAAATATCTTTTAGCATTATACAGGGCAAACAGTAGTTGCGTAGCACTCAGTATCTCATTTTTGTTAATGGAACGACCTATTTTTTATTTCAGAAATGGGTAGTTCGTAAACTTAGCTTTCTACTAGGTTGATACCAGGTTATGTATTTACCTATATTTCTAGTATTTCTTTCATTAGAAACCTTGTTTTTACTAAATTTGGATTGATTCGGCCTTTACTTGATGAAAATTCATTATCACACATTATCAGATCTGACGAAGACACTGTGTGTCGAAACAATTGTCATGTTTTAAACTAATAAAAATTGTGAAAATTCGCTATTTTAGTGTTTTCATTAACTTGTTTTTACTACTATTTGAACATTTTAGCCTTCCATTTATAATTTTTGTATAGTAATTGAGAAAAAAGTAAATCCCAGAGTGTATTTATATCACACCTGAAGAAATGTCCAGGTCTACACATTTAACGTTTTACAATATACACAATGATACGAGAAAAACAGGGAAAAATGTGAAAAAAATTTTTCATCGTAGTCAGTCATGATTTCATATTTGAGATCTTATAACAATTCTGAATAACTTTTTCAAATAATATTTCCACGTATCTTGGAAAATAAAGGTACTTTACTCTTATGTCCACTTCAAATATTTTTATTTCCTCGGTATGTGACCAGTGGTATTCGAATTTTGATATCTGCATTTTGAGTTTGGGAAGCTCTAGGAAGTTTCAAATTTATGGTTATAATTTATTTCCAAAAATAAAAGATTAAAAACCAAAACCATTCTAATGGTAGTAAAAACAATATTTCTAGTAAAACAAATATTAGAAATAAAGGTATATAACATGATATCAATAAAAAGCTAAGCTTAAGTACTATCTATTTCTGAAATAAAAAATAGGTCATTACATTTAAAAAAATGAGATACTAAGTGCTTCGCAAGTATTGTTTGCCCTGTATAATGCTAAAAGATATTTTAACTTTTTTCATATTTTCAAAAAGCCCAAAGCCCTAAGAATATTTTGTCATATTTTCGTAAGTCTGTGTCATCTCCATAGACAGCAACATTCTAAATTTTTAAGGAATTTTCGAAGAAAAAATTTTTTCTTACGAAAATATCAATATATTATTGTAATCATCTCTCCGCGGGACATCCAAATTTATAAGAATATACAGGGTGTCCCATTAAAAAATCACTTTGTATGCACCAACACTTTCTTGAACACTCTGTATAGTTGAAAATAATTTTAAAATGTGCCGCATGATGTCTAGCATAACTTTCTTAATTTGTTTTTCTCTACTTGCTATTCCTATAGGCTCCACAGAAGAAATACACACCGTTGGGATACCCGGTACATATGTATTTAGTTAAATTTTGTATACCGTATTTTAACATGAAACATTGCTGTTACGTACGAACCTGAGAAACCATGGCAACATTTACAATTTGTAAATTAAACTGTCCTTTTTAAAATAGAACATGCGATGACAGCTGTCATGAGTCTGTTCTGTTATTAGTAATTTGTACTACAAAATAATAGCGACTCTTTCAATTACATTAGATAAGTTTATTCTTGTTTAAAATAAGTAAACTTAAAACATAAGGAAGACAGAAATTCTTAAAACATAAGGAAAACAGAAATTCTTTAATTCAAAACAAGCACCACAACAAGTTTTCAAAAATTTCTTCATTTACCTCCGTGCAGTATCCTACATGATTATAAAAGTTGTTAATTGCATTAGTTACTTGTCCAGAGGTAATTCTTCCTGATCTTGATACATTTTCACTAACTTTCTTCGCCTGACAGATGTTCCAAATTAAAATGGACAAATTTGATTTGATATGACATTAGAAACCCTAACGATGACGATCATGCAACGACTTCTTTAACAATTGGAATTAGTTTCCATTGTAATATGAACAGTAATGTTTCATATTAAAATGAAATCACGGTATATTAATTAGCCTGTATTTTTAGGATGTGTTTGCGCAGAATCATAAAGCATAATTTAGGTGGGAGTTCTAAAAAAGTAGGGCTCCCCACCATGCGCAAGCCTTTATAAGCGCGCTGGGAGCACGTTTTAATCAGTCATCCGCCGGCTCATTGAGCCCAGGGATGCTGCTCAAAACAGTTAAATGAATCGATTCAATTGAATCCAGTGTGTGGATTCATCTGAATCGATTCAATTTAAACACGTAGAATAGATTCGATTCAATACATATACCACTAATTTCTATTCTTGAAATTAAAACTTATGTCGCAGCATCATATTTTATGGTTCGATTCCAATCGAACAGATTTGCTGTGATCAGTAAAAATGTGCTTCCAACTTCACTTGTTCTATATTCACACTCAAATACTAAATACAGTATATACCTACTGTTCAAGTGTGCAACGCAAATTTTTGCTCGTTAATGGTCAAACAAATTTCTGTAATTTGAAATGTTCTGTTTTATGTCGCGGACTTTCCCTACCCACAATTTTATCATTTCGAGTTATTGGCTGCCAGTAACATATAGATGGCGCGGTGATAAAAAAATTGGTTGTATGTCCACACCTTTCCAATTCGATTGTTGAATCGATTCACACCAAATTGAATCGATTCGATTCTTTGGCTGCATCGCTTGCAATGAATCGATTCAACTTTAAATCGATTCGATTCTGAACATCCCTAAATTATTAAAAAAAAGAGCCGCCGGTCGTGGCTCCGCCGCGCTATCAAGCCACCGGACGAGACTTGAAGGCAGTGACTCGCCGGGCATTCCGAGCCGCCAGTCGTGGATCGAATGCAGTTTCTCGCAGAGTCGATGTTTTGACTCAAACGTGTTTAACAGCCTGTGCTATGTTCGCTTTACCTGCAACCGCTCCTCCTGTTCTTATCCTGATCCTAGAGTGGGTGTCTCACTGTATCTTACCCGGTGCGAGTGTCTCACACATCTTAGAGTGGGTGTCTCACTCTCTCTCTCTCTTATCTGGTGCGGGTGTCTCACACATCCTAGAGTGGGTGTCTCACTCTCTCTTACCCGGTGCGGGTGTCTCGCACATTCTGAGCCTGAGTGGGAGTTTCGCTCACAACCATACCGCCGATCCGATCCCCGGAGCCTGTATCGGAACGTATGCACAGTGCGTTGTCATTTAGTTGACATTAGTGTCCGTAGGACACTCCGTATATTACCGTTTCCGAAAGTACCGTCCTGCGATTAGTGTCCGTAAGACACACCGTTTCCGAAACTACTGTCCTGCAATTAGTGTCCATAAGACACACCGTATATTACCGTTTCCGAAACTACCGTCCTGTGATTAGTGATTAAGACACAATTTGTAAACACCTGTAAATATAGACTATGTTTGTAAATAAAGTTGTGTTGCTAAGTGATCGACGCTTTTATTTCCGCTGAACCAGGACACCGACGAGCAAACCCGAATCACCGGACCGACGTCAAGCAGAGCAACGATCAGCAACACCAGACCACCCCGAAAAATGACGTACCGTTACAATCTCGTACGTTCAATCCGATTGAAATTTCAAGTGGATTCGTGAATCTGAACTGTTTTTGATCATCTATCTCAATCCGCTTGAAATATTATTTCAATCCTAAAAAGAGAGAACCATAAAAGAGACCACATTGTAAAAAGGAATGCATTAAGTTGTTAACTTAACATTAGATTATGCATTACATACTTATAACGGATAATAAATGAGAATTGTCAACTGTCAGCTGTAAGTTTGTGTTTATTATGTTAAGTTGAAATGGATAATATAGAAATAAATTAATGACAGTGCTAGTACTTTGGTATTATAACATGTTTGTATAACATGAAGTTAGCTAGTACTAATGATAATTTGGATCCGTGTTTATATCGCTGTTTTTCAAGCGGCTTTGTCAATCCAATCCCCATTTTCAGGTGGATTGAGCTAAATTCTTAATCGGATTGAAATGACAAGCTAGATAAGTTTATGTCGGGATTCAAACATTATTATTTTAATCGATTGAAATCTCAATCGGATTGAACGTACGAGATAAACGTAGTCAAACACGTTCAATCCGATTGAAATTTCAATCGACAAACGATAAACGATGGATAAACGTAGTCTATATGACTACGTTTATCTCGTACGTTCAATACGATTGAGATTTCAATCGATTGAAATAATAATGTTTGAATCCCGACATAAACAGATCTAATTTGTCACTTCAATCCGATCGAGAACTTAACTCAATCCGCCTGAAAATGGGGATTGGATTGACGAAGCCGCTTGAAAAATAGCAATATAAACACGGATTCAAATTATTATTGGTACTGGTCAACTTCATGTTACATAAACATGTTAATATCAAATTACTAACACTGCCATTAATTTATTTCTAAGTTATCCATTTCAATTTAACATGATAAACAAGAACTTACAGCTGATGGTTGACAATTGTCATTTATTGTCCGTTATAAGCATGTAATGCGTAATCTAATGTTCAGTTAGCAACTCAATGCATTTCTTCTTACCATGTGGTTGTCTTTTTTTAGGATTGAAATAATATTTCAAGCGGATTGAGGTAGATGATCAAAAACAGTTCAGATTCACGAATCTGCTTGAAATCTCAATCGGATTGAACGTGCGAGATAAACGTAGTCAATGATGTGAAATAAGTGCGCACCCTTACAACTTTTCATCAGTCTGGCACAGTCGTATCAACTTCAAAATAGTCTGGCAATATCATTACAATATTACTAATGTTAATAAAAAATGAATTAAAACAGAAAGATCTTTGATATTATTATGTTTCATTAACCTATCTTAAAGGAAAGTTACGGCGCCTGCCCTTTAGTCTGGCAATATCATTACAATATTACTAATGTTAATAAAAAATGAGTTAAAACAGAAAGATCTTTGATATTATTATGTTTCATTAACCTATCTTAAAGGAAAGTTACGGCGCCTGCCCTTTAGCTATGCAACGGGGTTCGTTAGCCAGTGACTAAGACCGATTTTACAGCACGAAGGGACTTGGATTTTCCATGACAAAATCATGTAGGTTTTGACGTTGCTAGCTCTCCGACTATTTTATAAAGACGCTTTTTCAAGATCAAATTACGATATAGAAGGTATAGCGGTATTTTTACAAAGAGATCATAAAAACGCCTCTTGTCAACTCGTTTTACGCATTCTCGAGTCCACGTTGACTAATTTATACGCTCTCGTGTGCAATAGAAAAAGAAATTGAAACGTGAGAAGCTTTGTCTGATTGTTGTCTGGCTGTTGTCTGATTTGTCTACTGGTTGCTATGGTACCTACGTTGTTTATTATTATCCTCTAGTGGAATAAAGTAACTTTATTAACTTGATCCACTAGTGGAATAAAGTAACTTTATTCCATTAGTGAATAAAGCAACTTTATTCCACTAGTGGATAATAGGTCACTTAAAATGCTTCATAACTGTGGATAAAAATTCAATTATAATGTGATAGTGGATAAACTTCTTTATTGACGGGCGGCTTCCTTTAAATAGTCGAAATTGTGAAACAATACCTTGGTAATCTGCATGCTACTATACTCTCAAACCTTTAGTTTTAAAATTCAAAACGTAAAAAGAAACTTACTTTCTTTCCATATTTTTCAACGACACTTTCTTGCATCTTATTAAAACATTCCTCGATCCTTTTGTGTAAACCATGCAAAGACGGCGCTGCACGCTCTCTATGCAGCTGAACACACAAATCCAGTAACGGAATTTGTTCAGCTATTAAATCTTTCAATTTCTGTATTAAGGTACTATCATCTGGATGGCTATTATTGTAATCTGGCGTGAAAAAAGCCTCTTCATAATTCATTGTGCCACCCATTACAGCTGGATCGACAATACCTTCAAAAATAAAATATAACAAATAAATTGAAACACTTATAACAAAAGGAAGGCAATAGTTGAGGTGTTTTGAGATAATTTGACACAAAATACATATAATCTTTGTATACTATGATTTTTAGTACCTTCTATTAAGGCAATTGCAGATTTATAACCTATTTTGCTCTCGAAATAAATGAATTTGTAAGATATTACGTATATTATTCATTTTTAATGAACATTTTGTATCTTTTTTCTTTGTGACCCTCAATTATTTCCTTATTTTATTTTATATCTATTACAACATAAATAAAATTCAGTGAAATCCCCGTATCTATAATCTGTTAATTCAGAAATGTACTAAAATATTCATAATTTTAATCATATGTCATTTTGAATGAAGTCTCGTTACAGTTTTGTCTATGATGTTAAATGATGTTTAATGGATAGAATATCACAATATCACAAGTTTTATGTTCAAGAAACTTCTACTTATCAATTATCATAATTATTTATAATATGTACAATATTATAGTTTTAAGAATATCCAGTAAATCTTAGATTCATACTTCGACAGATAAGATGTTTCACTGTGTCCCAGAACTCGCGCCCCAGAGAGCAAGGGCAAATGTCGATAGCAATGCGAAAAACATATTCGAAAACTAAAATTGTCTAATTGAAAAGATAAGCGAGTTAAGAATAAAAAACAGTAGCCAATCCTAACAGCGAAATAGAAGATGGCCATAGGTATTGCGTAGGATTTCATTAAGTTGCTAGGATACTTAGAAATGCATTGTTGATACAAAAAAAAATGTGAAAAAACTGGTCCACTTCATTGTGACACTGCTGTCAACCTTTGTAACTGTCACTTGGAAGGTTTAAGCGTACGACTCGAGCAGATACCGCCATGTTTTCCGTCGCTGATTATAGCGAAATGATAATTATTTATGGAGAGTGTGGACGCAACGCCGGGGAGGCAGTTCTTCAGTTCAACGAGTTATGAAAGAGGATCGCCAACACCCTTTCCATTTCACAAGGGTGCAGCATCTGCAGCCGGAAGATCATCCCGCTAGAGTAGAATTCTGCCGGTGGCTACTTGAGCAAGAAGAACTCGATTCCAATTTCGTCCCCAGAATTATGTTTTCGGATGAGTCTCTTTTTGGCAGGCAAGGATGCTTCAATGCCCATAATTTGCATGTATGGTCAAATGTAAATCCGCATGCTATGTTCGAACGACTATTTCCAACACGATGGGGCACCACCACATTTTAGCCGCGATGTTCGGCAAATCTTGGACCAACAGTATCCTGGCCGATGGATTGGACGAGGTGGTCCACGAAATTGGCCTGCTCGATCACCGGATTTAAATCCTTTAGATTTTTTTCTTTGGGGGCACGTCAAAAACATTGTATATCGTGTACCTATTGAGACCGAGAAGCAGCTCAGGAACAGAATCCAAGATGCTTTGCGGCGGTTACTCCTCAAATGGTCACGGACTCTAAATCGAGCCTTTTGAGAAGAGCACGGTTGTGTTTAGAAATGAATGGTGGACATTTTGAGCATTTAATTTAATTTTTAATACCTTTTTCCGACTAATTTTTGTTCCTATTAAAACCTCAATTGTACGTAAATACATTTGACTTTTCAGGAAATACTGTCACATTGACATTACAGTGGACCAAAACATTTTTGGAAGTTTTACAAATAACAATGTTCTACCGTCTCCTAGCATTATTTACAGTTCCTACGTTTTATCTACGCGAGAGCTCTCGGCATTGGCTACAGCTTTTTCATTCTCGTTCGAATACAGTTTAACTTAGACAATTTTTGTTTCCGAATTTGCCATCTTCATTGCTGTAGGCACGTCCGCTTATTCTCTGGGGCGCGAGTTTTGGGACACCCGCTGTCGAACGACTGCGAAACGTTAAGTGTTTGTGCGCCATTTAGTGTCCGTGTATAGAAATATCACACATACCATTAATTTTTAAACTTAAAGGATTCACTGGAAGAGATTTATCTTTATTATACAACAAAATTAAATCTCTAAGCTCCTTGTTTTTATTCTCCATGGTCTCTATTGCATTACGCAATGGGGATATTTCATAAGTCTTCGAGTGGCTTACTGGAAACCACCTCAGAATGCCAGGTAATGGATAGGTTGTAGTGAGAAACGTTCTTTCCAACCATAACGTGGCAAACTCATTATCGACGTTAACATAGGGATCCTTTCTTGTGAACGGACGGTTATAGCGAAACTTATTTACATGATTCACTTTGTAGTACTTAATAATTTGTTCAGACACAGCTTTTCCAGAGAAACGGTGATTTTTTTCATCCATCACTGGCTCCACTTTATTTATTTGAATGTCTAATATGTTAAAGAAGGTAATTTTGTCAATTTTAAGAACATTCAATATGAAAAATATCAGTTTTTTAACGATTCTGGTTAAAATTGCTTTAATTAAATTAAGCTTTGATTAAACTAAAATTTCATAAAATTATTTCATTACATATTAAAATGAATTTAAAAAGATAATAAATAAATTAATAAACAATACCGACAAAGTACTTAAAAAAAGGATACATTGTCTATTTGATTCTAATATATCTGGTCCTGGTAGTGTCAATTTATTTAGAGATTGAGCATTTGGAAACTCATTTAGTATCTTATTACTGAAATCAGCCAATCTTTCATATGCCTTCCCACGATAAACAAAAACCTTGTTTTGTAGAAATTGTGGAAAACCTCGGCCATAATATCCTACTCTAAAATATTCAGGTTCTGGTCTGCCTTGCTTCATAATATCATCATAGAATTTGGCCATCTTTGTATGCAAATCACTCAATTTTTCATATTCAAACGTTTCCTCCTCATACTGTTTAACTAGTTCTTGGCATTTTTCTAAAGCACATTCCCACATCTGAAATTTGGATTAACTAGGTGGTAATTTGTTTTGTCAGGTAAAAAAAAAACTTAAGAGCATTCTCAACAAAGACACTGACACACATTTTGGAAAATGATAGATTAACTGTAGGTACCCAGTGCTGTTTCTCTGTGTTATTTAAAAGAGAAGAAGCTGTCAATGTTTACCTGTACTTCAACGGACAATATGAAAACAGTTCACACGGGATGAAATTAAAAAAATATACAAAATTAAGAAATCTTTTAAAAAACTTTTCATTGACAATTAAAAACATATTAATCAACTATTGAAACTTGTTCAAACGTGAGACAATAAATGGACAATTTTTATTATTACACACATAAAAATTTTTGGGATAAAATGTTCTCCTCCTAATCGGTGTTAAAAAATACGGATAGAGTTTTACTTGAAAAGTTGTGAAGCTCATCTCATTTAGTGATATTAAAATCTTTTCCTGATTAAAATGCGTCTAAAAATAGGTGTTAAAAAATTATATATATATATATAATACATAAAATAAATTTTGATGACGGGGTTTCGGTCAATTAAATGAACAACGTGTTCCTCTTAGTTCACTCTTTTATTTATATCGATATTTCGGAGCTGTTTTTCTCCTTCATCAGGATCTACAAGATTCATACAATGCAAAATTTTGTAAGTATTTTTCTGAAAGTAAATAGTAAGAGTTTGCATTGTATGAATCTTGTAGATCCTGATGAAGGAGAAAAGCAGCTCCGAAATATCGATATAAATAAAAGAGTGAACTAAGAGGAACACGTTGTTCATTTAATTGACCGAAACCCCGTCATCAAAATTTATTTTGTTCGTCAACTAGTCGGTCGTTACTACCAAATTTATTCAATTATATAATACATATATAGAAATAACTACCGCAAGGATTAAAATGCTACTTTTGTAGACCACGTTAACACTTTCTAAAGTTAAACGTCCTAACTCCGTTTATTTTAACACCAAAAACGGATGGACGCGAGGAAACACCAGACGCGAGGGAACTCCAGATTTTTACCTGTGTATTATTCATTATTATTACAAATTGCACCAAATTAATTAAAATATAGGTAATAAATTCATACAACGCATACAAAATAATAATTATAATGAAGGTAATTAAATATAAGGTTTCCATATAAAGCCGTTTCATTTGGCAAGAAAGTTTATTCTCTTTTAACGTCTCTGAATGCAAACTTCGTAAATTATCATAACCATAAAGTAAAGAATAAAATGCGATAGGTCCGCAAAAAGGTATAATGAAAACTCCCTATTATTAATTTCCATATAATATTAGTATAGTGCACAAAAGTTAATCCATCGATTTCCAAAAACTCCAATGAAAGTATAAAAAAGTAGATATTTTGAAATTAACCTACCTTTCCCCTACTGTAATATTCTATTATTGTTGTATAAAGTGCTTCTTTTAAGTCCCTGTGTGTGTGTAAATTAGAATATCGATCAGTCTTTAATAAAGGTGGTAAAGGATCATCAGACCAATTTAATAATTTGCTGTGTAGTTGTACTGCAAAAGCAGCTTCAGTGTAATTGTCGCATTCAATATGTAAATCGCATAATTTATTGACGTATCGTATATACATTTCCTTGCGATTAATTTCCGAATAAAAATCTAAAAGATTAACAGTGCAGCTCATGCGATTTTCTTTGTTCTCATCATGTATTATACATCTATATTCCAGTAATCTTTCCATTAGTCTAGAAATCATCTCCACAAAACGAATGCCATCTTTTAAAGCGTTATGAGCACTACAGTTTTTCATCATTATGTCATAGAATAAATTTTTATAATTCTCATCTCCTCGACCGCCCTCAACCAATGTATCCAATTTGGCTATCATTTCATTTTCAAAATCATCAAAATTTCCTTTAATGTGAGATGAATCTCTTTTGGTGTCACCAAAACTCTCAATTTCATATTTTGAAGAATAGAACTCACACTGCATCATATCAAAAAAGATCGGTATTGTTGCTTTTCGAAGTTCGGTTTCTGGAATCAAAGTCATTTCCAGAATCAATCCAACCAAACTAGGAACAAATTTCAATTTGTGTTGCCCCAAATTGAACCACATCGAACGTATTTCAAAACCCATTTCTCGACGCATGTCTTTATATCGTTTTACCACACGCATTCGTTTACTATGTGAAAACATCTCTAGCTGTAAACTAGGCTGAGTCATGAAAGCAATGGCACAATGAAAAAAATTGCTCCACGCTTGATGATCGAAATGCTCAAAAAAATAATCCCTTATCGTTCTGGAAAAGAATCTCAGCGCTTTTAAAATGACAAAATTCTGCATTAATATCATTTCTGACCAATCTGAAGGAAACACCGACTCGTTTACTAACTCTTTGAAAACCAAGAGTATTTCCATTAGGAAATCTTTCAAATCTATTTGTTTTGAGAAACTGTTTATATAATTTTCGTAATGCTCGTTAGACATCTGCCGAAATATGTCAATCATTATTGCAACTAAATTTCCCTAAAAACAGAAAATAATAACAGAATTTTCATTAAAAAATATAGGACTTACTGCATGAGGATTCTGTTTATCCATGTATATGTGGCTTTGTATAACGGTACGAAGGTCAATCATCATAATCTCAGACAGATCATTGTATGTAGCCCCCTTGTCTTGATGAAATAATAAATCCAAAATATCACTAAGTATCTTTATACATAACTCAACCTAATTACAAAAAAAAGAAAAAATCATAATTTAATTGTAACTATTCTTATTGTCTGTTATTGAAAGCTTACTAGTACAAAGAAGTTTCATCGTCATTGACGCAGATGACAATAATGAGACACATCTATGCTTCTACAATCTATTGATTCATGAAATAAAAATTAAAGCTACTGAAAATTCACTATTTTCCTAACTTAAAAACTACTTTGCTCTTTGCACATTATTAAGATCACATCATCATCATCAATATTAAATATCCACCGTGTCCACCAAGTGTGGTTTTCTTTTCTGGTGTCTAAACTATTTAATACAGAAATAAAAAATTCAAACGCTATCATCTTCTAATAAAAAAAAACCTCTATACGCTAAATTTATTTGCAATTACACAGGATATTTATTTTACGAGTACGTCAACACGCCCATTGGCTAATGCTCTTTACGTATTCAACACTCCATGTGGTGGTCTTTTGATTTATGAACAAGGTGTACGATATTATTTTGAAGAAGAATTTTATCTACCGTATTTTTCATGTAAGAATGAAAACCTTGTACAATAAAATTTGCTTGAGAACATGTATAAAATATACAGGGTGTGGCATTTAACCGGGTTTCTTCATTAACGCCGTTCCTATTGAATATATGGAAAAATGTTTTATACAAAAATATCATTCTTTCAAGCTCCGCATAATTTAAAATTATATTCGAGTATACAGGCTGCCGTAAGATGTGTAACCTCGTTATTTTAAATGGAACACCCTATGTTTTGTTACGAATTTGGGCTTGTCAGATTATTGTTGATTTTTAAGATATTAGGCTTTGTTTATGGTTTTCGGAAAATACAGATGTAAGTTTTATAATTAATATCTCTTTAACGAAGAAAGTTAGAAATCAGACATTGTGGTACTGTTACAGAGTAAGTGGAAGTTATCTACCGCAGCAACAAAATTTACTTTTCATTGGGGTTTCAGTAAAACTATTTCCATTTGGACAACAATTGAAGGGCAATAACTTTTGTTTTTTAAATGGGACGGTATTACTTTTACAGTATTATTCACAAGACAAGACCGTTGCGTCATAGTCTGGTGTTGCATTAACAGACTTTTTTTTTATCTGTGGTGATTGCCCAACGGGGTCCTAAGTTTTTCTTTCTTTCGCTTTGCGCAGCAATGCTGCTTCATTGTCTTACGGCAATCACCATTCCAGACAATTTTCTAAGTATTATAGCTGAGTCTCAGTCCGTGCACAGCACAAACATCCATGGCTAATGGCAGGATTCGAACCTGCGCCGCCGAGCGACACGACTTGCAAAGTCGGCTAGGCAAGTGTAAGCGAGAGTGTTTTTGAGTGTGTGTAAAGTGTTCCATGGCTTTGTTACTTCCAACCTTCTCGCCGTTTAAGGGGAAGCAGTGTCGAATTTTATCTCCAACATTGAAGGGTGCTTGAGTGCGATTCGAATCGACGACCATGCGATTGCAAGGCCGGTCCTCTTACCTCTGGACCGTTCAGGTGTTATGAAACATAACTCCGTCCTTTTTTCTCATTCACCGTTAACAAAGAAATAATACTAGTAATATAACCGAATTTTACCCATTTTATATAAAATGCTGATTATACATTTTTTGTTTATATAAATAGTCAAGCACGCCTAGCGCGCGGCACTCTATGATTCTATTTCACGTAACGCTTGTACGTACGTAACCAATGTAACTGTTTACTTTATTTGACGGAATAAATTTTTTAAAAAACAAATTGTTATAAATCAACAACATAACTGGCGCAGTCAGTCAGATATTAGTTACGATCGATTATCGGTAAACCTAAAGTGATTTTAGTGACTTTTACGCGAAATCGAACGGCGTATTTCAATACTTTGAACTAACCGAACCTAGTGAGTGAACATCACGAAGGGAACCTGCCGTCATCGAAAAGCACATTAGGAGAGCGACTTCCTGGACGAAAACCTGGACCTCTCGACGATGATTACAGCTTATTGGTGAGTCATAGATGTCGGATACGGATAGTTCGGATTCAGTCTTAGAATACAACAGAAACCGATCTAGATCTCCTTTTAGTAGGAAAACAAAAAATTTGGAATTTTCATCAAACAGTTCTAATTATTTCAAAATGCAAAACACACAACAAACTGTAATTCCAGCAGTAAATGCTTTAAAAGTGGAATATCTCAGTATTGTACCGGAATTCAAAGGAAATCCGAGTGTATTGACTGATTTCATAACTTCCAGTGAACAGTTAATTGCGCATTTTTATAATGAACAAAACGTTGATGATTTTCAAAATGTCTTGCTATTGCGTTCGATTAAGAACAAAATTAAAGGCGATGCCGCTACTAATTTAGCGTCGTATAATATTACTAGTTGGCAAGAATTAAAGGAAGCTTTGCTTGCTTCTTACGCGGATAAACGCGATCACCAAACATTAATTTTAGAACTTTGTTCGTTGAAACAAAATAATCTAAAGCCATTGGAATTTTTCACAAAAATCCAAAATAATTTAAATTTACAAATTAGTTATTTACAAACTCATGCAAAAAACGAAATCGAAGCTAAATACATGATAGAGTTTTCTCAAAAAATGGCTTTGCGCGTTTTGCTGAAAAATATGAATAATCCTTTAGCTGATCATTTAAGCACTAGAAATCCTAGTTCGCTTAACGAAGCTTTATATATTTTAACGAATGATTTTAAACTAAATGACATGAAAACTTTGCCGCAGATTAAGCATAAAATTAATCTTCCGCAGTTTTCACAGCCACAATTTTCGAGACCGCAATTTTCGCGACCACAAGTTCAAAATGCTCAAAAGCAAACGAACGTATTTAAACCTAACAAAAATTTTGTACCACCAAAACCAACTCCGATGAGTATTTCTACTAGAAACACGGTTCCTAATACAGCTTATTATAAACCAAATTTTCGTCCTCAACCAAAATGGACTAGCGAAGAATTACATAATCAAGAAGATGTATTCGAAAACGATGCACCAGAATATATTTGTGAAGATCAAAATTATTTTGAAATAGATCAAACCGAAGTAAATGAAATTACCGAAATTGAAAGTAATCCCGATCATTTTTTTTACGATAACAGCCGCGGAAAATTCATTGAACTCCTAAATATCGATAACTATAAATCTCAATTACCCTATATTAATATTCCTTTTCAAAATTTTACTCTAAAATGTTTAATCGATTCAGGTTCAACAAAATCATTTATAAATCCAAGTGTAGCTGAAAAATATTTCTCCAAATTTATTAAATATGACCCCTACATAATTTCAACAGCACATGGTACTACGAAACAAAAATATAGTATTTCGATCCCCTGCCCAAATATTTTTAAATTAAAGAAAAATACATTTAAATTTCATTTGTTCGATTTTCATAAATATTTTGATTGTCTTTTAGGAATCGATATTTTTAAACAATTAAACGCTAATATTAATTTACATTCTAATGAACTCGTACTACCCCATACTAAAATCAATATGGAATTTAAAAAATTATCAGATTACAATAATTGCGTAATAGTTGCACCGAACTCTGAGCAAAAGGTCAAATTAAAAATTTCTAATGTGAAAAATGGATTAGCCTTGTTCCCGCGAAAGAAACTTGAGAATCTCGAGATACCTGAGAGTTTAGTTAATGTCGAAGACAGTTTTACTTACGTTGCAGTTAGCAATCCCACGGACAAATATGTTTCTGCTAATTTATCAAAACCGTTTGAAGTTACTTCCGAAGAAAATTTTTACGTCTCAAATCTTAATAATATCGGATACGCAAGAAATAAGTTAGATTTGACAAAAATTAAATTAGATCATTGTAATAAAGATGAAAAAATTAAAATTACCGAATTGTTGAAATCTTATGGTGACGTCTTTTATAATGAAAATGATACTTTAACATTTACTAACGCGATAAAACATGATATAAAATTAAAGAACGACACGCCGATACACACAAAAACTTATCGATACCCGTACATACATAAACAAGAAGTACACAAACAAATTAATAATATGTTAAAACAAGGTATCATTCGTCCATCACAGTCTCCTTGGTCCGCACCAATTTGGATTGTGCCGAAAAAATTAGACTCATCCGGCAAACGCAAGTGGAGAATCGTCATTGATTATCGTAAACTTAACGAACAAACTATCGAAGATCGTTATCCAATACCTAACATAACCGATATTTTAGACAAACTCGGACGCAGTCAATACTTCACAACGCTAGATCTTGCATCTGGATTTCACCAGATCGAAGTCAATCCGGACGACATTTCAAAAACCGCATTTTCAGTGGAAAACGGACATTACGAATTCATTCGAATGCCCTTCGGCTTGAAAAACGCGCCGTCTACATTTCAGCGCGTAATGGACAATACTTTACGAGGAATTAACGGTCGAAATTGTATTGTATACCTCGATGATATAGT
This sequence comes from Dorcus parallelipipedus, assembly GCA_958336345.1. NCBI lineage: Eukaryota > Metazoa > Arthropoda > Insecta > Coleoptera > Lucanidae > Dorcus > Dorcus parallelipipedus. The sequence continues at coordinate 32,316,170 of OY284476.1, forward strand.
AGTATTTTCGACTTCTCTCCAGGAACATATACAAAAATTGTCTTCCATACTCGAAAGATTACGAAAGTTCAATTTCAAAATTCAACTTGATAAAAGCGAATTTTTGAAAAAAGAAGTAAATTATCTTGTAAATTATTATGTTGTCACAGCGGACGGTATTAGACCAAACCCGGACAAAATAAAAGCAATAATTGAATATCCAATACCACAAACACCCAAACAATTAAAAGCATTTTTAGGATTATTGGGATACTATCGTAAATTTATTAAGAATTTCGCAAAATTAACAAAACCTCTAACTACAAGATTAAAGAAAAATAACAAAATTGATATTAATGACACTGAATATAAAAATTGCTTTGAACTTTGTAAAAATTTGTTGACTAATAACCCTTTACTTCAGTATCCGAATTTTGAAAAACCTTTCGTGTTAACAACCGATGCTAGCAATTATGCTATAGGAGCAGTCCTGTCACAGGGTCCCATTGGATCAGATCTTCCTATTGCTTATGCTTCGCGCACCCTGAACGAACATGAAATTAATTATTCAACAACAGAGAAAGAATTACTTGCAATTATTTGGGCAGCCAAATATTTCCGTCCATATTTGTATGGCCGTAAATTTAAAATCGTAACCGATCATAAGCCCTTGCAATGGCTCTACTCGCTCAAAGAACCAAATTCTAAATTAATTCGTTGGCGCTTATCTCTTGAAGAATTCGATTACGAAGTCTGCTATAAACGAGGAAAATTGAATAGCAACGCGGACGCCCTATCGCGAATCCCGAATTTGAATGTACTTTCTTCTAAATCAGCGAAACCTAATTTTGATTATATTAATAAATTTAATGAAGAACTATCGCAGGAAGATGACGATGATATAAGATCAACAATTGTAGAACCTGCAGACCAAAAAGATCAAAATTTAGACGATGATGATAATACTGTTCATACTAACAATGAAAACCCAATATGTAGTATTTTAATATCAGAAGATCCTTTAAATTTTGGTAAAAATCAAATAGAATTCATTTCAGTAAAAAATAACCCTTCAAAACCGAAACTTATCAAATTGTTTGGTACAAGTAAACAAAGATTTATAGTTCAAATTTCTAAAAATGAATATTATGAAAATTTTGTCAATTTTATAAAAGAGTATATCGTACCCAATGTACACTACTATTGTAATTTTGAAACTGATGAATTATATCAACAATTAAATCTAATATTACGTGAAAATTTTGATAGTGCCATAAAATTCAGAAGATGCTTAAAAATCTTGAAAGACGTTGAATCAATAGAGGATCAACAAGAATTATTAAAAAATTATCATGAAGGAAAATGTATTCACAGAGGTATTACAGAAACACTTCAAAAATTATCAGATCAATATTACTGGCCTAACATGCAGAAAAGCATTCAAAATTATATCAATAATTGTGATATTTGTAAATTAGTGAAATATGACAGAAAACCTTTAAAATTGAAATATAATATTACACCAACACCCACTAAACCGTTTGAAATTGTACATATCGATGTTTTAAAATATGAAAATCATAAATTTTTAACTATTATAGATGCATTTAGTAAGTATGCTCAAGTATACTTAATTTCAAACTTGCAAGCAGTTGAAATTATGAAAAAATTATTAAATTTCTTTACGCATCATTCTGTCCCAGGACAAATTATCACAGATAACGGCTCTGAATTTGATAATGGATTAATTACAGATCTTTTAAAATTACACAAAATAAATGTACATTTTTGTAGTCCACATCACCCGGCTAGTAACGGATTAATAGAACGTTTTCATTCTACTTTTCTCGAACATTTAAATTTATTAAACAATCGTACAGAATTTAAACAAGATTCTATCGAGATAAAAGTTTTGTATGCAGTAATAGCATATAACAACTCAGTTCACTCAACAACCAAATTGGCACCTTTCGAAATAATAAATTTCGACATGCAAGAAATTGTTGACATTGAACTAGAACCGCAAATTTTAAATAATTATGTACATTCCCATAAAGAGAAACTTCAAGTTTTGCATAAAATTATTAACGAACAATTATCAAGTCACAAGGAGAATATTATTTCAAAATTAAATACTAAACGGGAAGATATACCTGATTTACCTAAAGAAGTTTTCATAAAAAGTAATTTTAGATCTAAACAACGAAATCGCTACAAGAAAGAGAAAATTTTAGAAGTAAACCCGTCCCGAAAAACGGTAAAGCCTGAAATATTGAAAACGAAAACTGGACGCAAATTTCACAAATTACATATAGATAATATTAAACGTCCTAATAAAACTTTAAATTCTAATGATAATTTATCTCCAATTCCAGGCGATTCTTGATGCAAATGATGGCGAACGAATCAAGAATTCGTTAGATATCATCAGGAAAAATGAAAATAACCTGCAACATCAAATTAATAATCAATATTCTGTTAGCAATCAAATTATTCACCTTTTAAGTGTTGTTTTGAGCATTCTGCAAGACATTGAAAACTCAATAACGTTTTGTGAACTTAAAATTTTACATCCAAGTGTGATCACGTCTTCAGAGTTATTGCTCGAATTACAGAAAATATCACCGTTTTATGAAAATAAATTACCTTTTAAAATTTCTCTGAACGAAATTCATAATTACAGAAGTTTAATTAAACCTTCTTATTTTATTAGAGGCACCGAAATAACTTATACATTATCGGTACCATTATTTGATAAAATCAATTATACATTATTTTATTTTTTGCCTATTCCAACAAAAGATTATGAAATCATTATTCCAAATTCTAAATACATCCTGAAGTCTGAATCTCGGATTTTTCCGCTTTCTGATGTCTGTGACCTAATTAATAAGCAGTACTTATGTTCTCAAATAAAACGAACATATCAAGATTCAACATGTGAAAGGAACATATTGACGAGCAGTAACTTCATAAATTGCTCTCACTATAAGCTGCCATTTGAAAATATACTGCAATACGTCCCCGAGATCAACCAATACCTAGGAGCCTTCCATACACCGGTCGTATTCAAGTCAAATTGCAACTCCGTTTGGACAACGCAGCAAATCAATGGAATATTCCTGTTTGGAAGCGATCCAGCATGTCAATACCTCATTGAAAACCGAGAACTGCTTTTCAACGACACCACGTTAGGACAACCTCTGGTCTTTGAAGATTTACAACTTGCCACCTTAAGGGTCAAGCAAGAGGACCTGCCCCAGCTGAATTTGAAATCCATCAACTTGGCAAAAATCAATACTGTTAACACACCTCAAATTTTGGAAGAGGATTATGTCAACCCCAATTCATGGCATTTGTCAGGGACCATAACTTTATATGTAATTGCGATATTTACAGGATTGGCAATTCTCTTTATCAAACTCCGATCAAAGAAGCCTGTTGAAGTGGAGCAACGTCCAACAATCACGGTTCGATCAAGGACAGCACCAATCGACGCCAAAATGTGATCTCCCCGGAGTGTCGCTCTTAAGGATGGAGGAGTAATATAACCGAATTTTACCCATTTTATATAAAATGCTGATTATACATTTTTTGTTTATATAAATAGTCAAGCACGCCTAGCGCGCGGCACTCTATGATTCTATTTCACGTAACGCTTGTACGTACGTAACCAATGTAACTGTTTACTTTATTTGACGGAATAAATTTTTTAAAAAACAAATTGTTATAAATCAACAACATAACTTACTGAAATAATTGTCGGTTCTTGCTTCGGTGATTGATTACGCAGCACTCAAGTTACGTGATTTTCATTGTATGTCTTCGTTAGATGCTCCATAAAGTTATCTTTCAATTAGCTGTACACTTCCCAATACCTATTACTAACGGTTCAGGAGATATTTAATATTATTTTATAATTTCTGCATTTTAACGTGTTAATTAAAATCAGGAGCTACTATTTACTCAAATATTTTATTTGTTTTGAGTAAAATGTCAATTTTCTAAGTTTATTAAGCTCTGTTATATAAAATGCATACATTTTGAACACTTATTGTAAAATTATAAGACATCTTAGAATTATTTTGTTGTTCCTACAGTTTTCAAAGGTTTCGTATTTATTTTGAAACATCAATATTTCATTTTGTTAGTTGTTGTACCTATTATGCACACATGATTAATAAATATTTCGTCAATAATGTGTAAAGCGCACTTTATTATTTGACTTGAAACAAAAGTTAAACTCAAGCACAAGAAGTCTTAAAGCCAATTATATGAAACGTAATTAACCACATGATCAAGTTAATTATGTATTTAAGCGATATCACTGGAGGAAACTTAATACTTAAAAATACCAATCAAAATTATTTCTCTCGTTACTGTTTAACCTATCACAAGCCTTAACAATGCAATTAAGTTAATCATATATTTAACAATATTTTATACAATCAGCAAGTACCTTTAATATTTCAAATGGAATGCCCTATATATTATTACGAATTTTGATAGATCTGTCAATTTGGAAAATCTTTTATTAACATATTTCTATACCTAAACCTAGTATTTACCGAGACAAATGCCGTCAACGAAGAAACATCTTAAATGCAGGTTTTTATTAAATTGATTTTAACTTGCTTAATTGAAGTCTTCATTATCAGTTATTAGCGTGAAATTACACATGCTTTAAGTTACGTAACACTACGTTAAACAAAGCTGAAGACTACGCAGATTGTTGGTGGCTGACAGTTCTTTCTGCTGAATTTAGAAGTGAAATATTTCAAGTTTTTCTCATGGAACACCCCGTAAGTAAAATCATCGACCAATGTAGAATTAAATTTGCTATCTTTTTACCAAATAAAGTCCTATACCTAAAATCTACGGTTTGTGAGAGAATTCTGATTTTCATTTTGCTTCATGATTTTTGCCATTTTTAGGGTGCTATGTGAACAAAATTTTCTTTTGGCTTCTAAAATTTATATTCAATGATTTTCTGATAGAAGACAGCCATGTGCAAAGATTTTTCGTAAATTAAAGGAAAGATTTGAAAGAACAGGTAGTGTTGTAAATGTTATTTCTAATAATATTAACTTACATGGCACCCTGAAAATGACAAAATGAAAACCAGAATCATCTTACAAACCGTAGGTTTTAGGTATTGGACTTTAGGGAAAAAGGTAGAAAATTTAATTCTACATCGATCGATGCTTATAGGTATAGGGCGTTCCATAACAAAAACTTGAAATATTTCACTTCTAAATTCAGCAGAAAGCTGCCAGCTGCCAGCCACCAACAATCTGCATAGTCTTCAGGATTGTTTAATAGAGTGTTACTTGGCTTAAAGCAGTCTAATTACACGCTAATAGCTGATAGTGAAGACTCTTCAATTAAGCAAGTTAAAAGCACTAACAGTTATTTCTTGAGAAATTTTATGAATTAACGTAACACAAAAAAAACACCCTTGATTTCACAAAAGTTTTTTTTATTCACTAGATGTACAGGGTGGATCAATTTCGATGTCTCTTATGGGCATCTCTGTAACTATAAGAGATAGAAAAAAAACTAGTGGCCAAGTCTCGATCTCTTTTTTAGAGATAAAGTCAATAGTGTAAACAAAAATTGGCTATCTTCTTTTGTTTTCGAGTTATAGGCAAAAATTGACATTTTCGACTTTTCCTCAATCGCGCATATCTCGTTTATTTTTACAGATATTAAAAAACTGTTTTGACATTATTGGGACACTTTTTTGAATACAATTCAGTGGTGTAGTTGGTTTCTTGATAGTTAATAAAATTTTCGAGTTATAACATAAAGTTATATTTTTTTAAATGGATAACATAGTAGGCAATGCCACCATTAAATAGAGATTTTTTTTCTGTTTTCAAAAATATATACTTTGTTGAGTTTATTTCTTACAATTAATAGAATAAAACGCCTTTTTTATTATTCTTGGGTGCATTCTATTCTTAGTAGGCTGGTTTCAACAAAGACCGACAAGTTTTTTGTTTGTTTTTATTAAATATCAACTCTTGTTCAAATATTTTGACAGTTGCAATCGCATAAAGAGAAAGAAAGATATAACGAGCATCCTCTTAGGCCCAGTTTTACTATCGTGGAATAAGGACGGAATAATTGTTCGTCGAATATCCTTTAATGTTCCTCCATATCTACGTCACACCTACGTTACGTTATTCTAAGAATAATGCTTATTCGACGATTGTAAAATCGGGCCTAAGAGTCACAAAGATTACAACATACCGATACCATGTGGTTTCGAAATTATGTAACTTCATTTAATTTTTAAGTTTAAAACGCATTTTTTTCGATCAAATATGCATTTAATGGGATAATGAACTAAATTATATGTATAAATTAAAAACATCTTAAAAATAAGAAATTATTGCAGAAAAAGTTAAAGAATATTGAAATGTAAGTAGATAATAAACAGAACTCTTGATATATCACAATAAATAACTTAAAACCCAGAAAATTATATCAAAATAAAATCACAATTTAAACACTGCCGCACTAAAATACGCAGCCAACTCATGTTGTAACCCAACCCAGCTCTATCGGCGCTAGCTTTCTATCTCTTATGTTCATCGCAATACCTCTCACTCTTGTGCTAACCAATCATCAAATCTTTAATATTTAATAAAAACAAAAGAAAATTGTCGGCTTTTGTTGAAACTAGCCTACTAAGAAAAGAATGCACCAAAAATAATAAAAAAGGCGTTTTATTCTATTAACTGTAAGAAATAAACCTAACAAAGTATATATTTTTGAAAACAGAAAAAAAATCTCTATTTAATGATGACATTACCTACTATGATTTCCATTTAAAAAATATAACTTTATACTATAACTCGAAAATTTAATTAAATATCCAAAAAGCTACTACACCACTGAATTGTATTCCAAAAAGTGTCCTAATAATGTCAAAACAGTTTTTTAATATCTGCAAAAATAAACGAAATATGAATGATTGACGAAAAGTCGAAAATGTCAATTTTTGCCTATAACTCGAAAACAAAAGAAGATAGCCAATTTTTGTTTACACTATTGACTTTATCTTTAAAAAAGAGATCGAGACTTGGCCACTAGTTTTTTTCTATCTCTTATAGTTACAGAGATGCCCATAAGACATCGAAATTGATCCACCTTGTACATTTCGTATGCTAAGCAAACATCGTCGGTAGTATAGATTTTTTTAGCATACGAAATGTACATCTAGTGAATAAAAAAACTTTTGTGAAATCAAGGATGTTTTTTTCGTGTTACGTTAATTTAAATTAAAAGCAATTTAATAAGGGCCTGCATTTAAGATGTTTCTTCGTTGACGGCATTTATCTCGGTAAATACTAGGTTTAGGTATAGAAATATGTTAATGAAATATTTTCCAAATTGATAGATCTATCAAAATTCGTAATAATATATACTGTGTCCCAGAACTTGCGTCCCAGAGAGCAAGCGCAAATGCCGATGGCAATGCGAAACACATTCGAAAACTAAAATTGTCTAACGGAAAGGAGAAGCGAGTTAAGAGTAAAAAACGAAGCCAATCCTAACAGCGGAATAGAAGATGGCCATAGTCTCTAAGATCGCTTTCTCTTAGGGCAGTGTACTAATTTTCAGAATGTTTGTATATCCCTTCCCCGAAAACTTTTAATAAGCCCACTCTATTTGGGAGACCCTGTATGTAGAGGATGCTTCACATCGATTGCATAATATACACTTCATTTACGAAACTTAACAACTAAATATTCGGACGAGAACTGCTTTTATAAAAATTGTTCTCTAATTCATAAGAAAATGTTTAAAACTTTTAATATACAAAATAAACAAAAATATTGATTAACAGTAACTAACAATTTATTCAAAACTAATAATTTTATTTTAATAATAAAAATAGAAAGCAGATTTCTAAAGAAAAACTATAAATTATGCCGACAATTTAATATTCGGACGTATCTAACATTTACTAAATTAATATACGTTACATCACTTTTGGCTTTTGTTGCACCCTGGATTCTTTCTGGCATAATGTCCACGAAGGCCCAATATTTCATTCAGAGTTTAACTTTAAGCTTCGTTTTATTTCTATAGAAACAATTGTCTTTACAATTATTACTATGGAAATAAAACGAAGGTTAAAGTTAAACTCTAAGGCCCGGTATTATAAAAGCAAGTTAACTCTAACTCCCAGTTTATTGCCATAACAACCAGTGTTGTAACATATCTAGTTACAAGTATTTAGATACTGCATCTAGATACTTTCAGTGTATCTATATCTGTAACTAGTTACATTGTAGTACTTGGTATCTGTATTTAGTTACATTTATGTATATATCTGAGCATTTAGATACACAGATACATTTTTTAAATAAAAATAAAAATATTTATTTTATGCCATCTCACCCTATGTTACAAGAAATTTAAAGTACAATTTCCAATACACAGGCTAAACGGTAATGGAAAGATCTTCTTTATATTGTGCAATGCCTTTTTATAATAAACTTCCACAACGGATAAATTAACGGAAGAATATACAGGGTGACAGGGTGACTGTTAAGAAATCCGAAAATATGAGAAAAATGTTTATAAATTCTTTCTACTTTAGTTACTGGTAAAAAACTCGAGGAGCAGATGAACGAAATAAATGCTGTCATAAAAGTTTTTTTTATAGTTTTATGATACTGCAGCATGGCTTTATAAACTTGACTTTTAAGTGGAACTCCGTTTTTAGGTCAACGCCCGACGTGAATGCGAACTCGAAAATAATTACTTGACAAATAATGCATGCAGCAAATTACCTGAAATAGATTATTCCACGCAAAGAATAACAATACTTTGAAGACCTGGTAAACAAATAAATCATAAAACTCATTCGTAATTTGTTTCGAATGAGGAATTATTAACACAAATCTATTAAAACTTTAACAAATTCTTAATTAATTATGAACAATTCCTTAGAATTTTTTAAACGTGAACCTGTAATCTATTACATTCATAAAGATTTTATAGTAGGCGATAACTTCAGGTCTAATCAATCTTTTCACATTTTCGGATAAAACCGATTAGTTTAAGCAATACTTTGCAACTGTAATCAAGTAATCATTCATTTGTAGTGATAATCATTACCAATTACTATTTTGCATAATGCTAGCGACGTTTAAAACAACAGATTGTATCCTAATAGTTTTTTTTACTATTTATTTACTATCAGATGCCTCGCGTAAAAGAAACTTGCCTTCCCCAGCTGTTAAACGAATAATAAAATAAATTGAAATGTTTATCAAGATCGCATTGTGTGCAAGCGAGAGTCAGTAAAAAAATTTATAGTCCTATTATACAGCCGCATTTATAGTACGTGGCCGCCGTATTTCGCACGCAATTTTTTAATTAATTATAAACTGTTTACGAGAATTTTTCGAACATTCTTCCCGTAATCTGTAACATTGTCGGTACAATTGTTATTCACCCTGTATGCAGTGTAATCTATTTTGAACTTGTGAACTTGTTCATTTGATGTCTTGGACTACTTTTCAGTGTAATTTTATTATTGTCACAAAACGATAATTGTTCTTTCTGTTTACATTATTCAATTTCAAACTTTGATGCTTTGTCAGTTTTTTTACTGAAATAAAGAACTTTATTATTTTTATTATTATGTAAGTATCTAAAAGGTATCTAGATACATTTATACTATATCTGTATCTGGATCTAGTTACTTTTAAAAAAGAAGTATATGTAACTGTATCGAGTTACAAATTAGGGTAAGTATCTGTATCTGAATCTAGATACTTTGAAAAATGTATCTGTTACAACACTGATAACAACAATTGTGTCTACAATTGTTACCATGGGAATAAACCGATAGTTAAAGCTAACTTGCCTTTCTAATGGCCGGTTTCTAGAAAGTTTGCTTGCGAGTTCAATAACTATCGGTTCGATAAAATTATCGAACCGATAAAATCTCTGACTGTGTCTGAAAGCAATCTCATCATAAGTTAACAGCTCTACAGTTATCAGGAGATAAAATAGTTACGCTAGTTGCCAATAGATGGATAATGTTTTGTTGCAAACTTCTCTCTAAATATTAGTGTCGGAAATTTCACAGTTTAGCACATTTGATTGGAAATCTCTTCGAATCGGACAATTTTTCAACTACATATTTATTTTGAAGCAGTTGTTTTCTTGTTTCCAATGGCATTTGAAAACAACAAAATAAAATCAAGATCGCAGAATTTTACGGAGTTTGAAAAAAATGAAAATTTTTGGATGTTATACATAGAAAATAAAAAAAAACAGATAATGTAACCGTAAACTGCCGTAAGTCAAAAGATTGAAGCTTGGGAGAAAATTACGGAAATGTTTAACAGCCAGGCTCAATCAGGAATAAAAACTGCAAAATAATTGCATGCTCTGTATGATACTTAAAAAAATGCCCGACATAATTTATACAGTTATGTTTAGGAATTTTTCTCGACTAACCGGTTACGAATAGCATGGTTAGCAGTAGTGACATCACGGTTACGTGAATACGTCACGGTTAGTAAGATTCGCCAAAATGAAATGGTTACGGTTACAGGGTATGTCGCGGTTGCATTTTTAAATTTGACGTTTCATTAAACCGACAAATTTTCAATTTCCTAGATTCTAACTATTCAATAACGTGCAAAATTGAGTGATTCTACATTAGTGGGATCTATTTTCTTCTGTGGTGGTTGTATTTTTAAATTTGACAACAGTGATTTTTATATATAAATAATTACTTATTCACAAGAAATATTAACTTTAGTTACAAGAAAAGTTGTAACTGAATCAAGTTGAAGTGAAGTTTGAGGTTAGCACGCCGAACCACGGATCTGCGCAGAACTCACTGAATAAGAGAGAGACAGCAATGTTCCACAACTCTCTGACCGGGTTAGGAAAATAGTAACCGGAGTAACAGATGTGACGACATATCAACAGTTACCGGTAACTCACGAAAATGCAGTGGTTACTTATTTCACCTAACCATTCGTAACCGGTTACTCGCGAAAAATTCCTTGTTGTGTTTTAAACTATAGTTATTAGTAATAGTAGTAATTTCTTCATCTGAAGAACTTGACAAATCGTTATAATCCAAGTTCATTATAAACTAAAATGTTAACACATGGTACATAATTATTATTACGGTTATTTTGATCAGGTATTAGTAAATTAATTATGTACCGTATGATTTTTAAAATTTTAGAAAAAGGAATGCCGTGAAGAGGAAAACATACAGCTTAAATTATCTCATACGTACGTTTTGGTTAACTGCGAAAATATGGTTCAATGATGAATGCCTTTTGATGTTTTGTAAATATTATTTTGAATAAATTGTTGTATTTGCTAATTTTACGCCATACGTTTTGCTTTCACGGCCTCCCTTTATCTAAAATTATAAAAATCATACGGTATTATCTATGTAGGTACGCAAAATATTAATGATACTTAGGCCCGGTCTTTTCATATCCAGTTAATTTTATCTGACGATTTATTCCCATAGTAATATAATTGTGATCACAATCGTTAACTATGGGAATTAATCGCCAGTTAAAGTTAACTGGAAATGAAAAGATCGGGCCTTACATAAATAATAATAATATCATAAATTCTTTGAAACGGACACTGAGTGAATATGCGCACGTTTCGCCGTCGTCGAATGACTGCGAAACAGTGGCGTTTTCGGTTGAGATCAGTACTGATCCGCTCTAGTGCAGCACCCATCCAGATCAGTTCATGACAGAATTGCTCTTAATCGGATTGAATGTGCTCCGTTGAACGATGATTGAACCGTTCCACAGATACTTTCAAATTGTTACGTTGGTGTTGGTAGTAAATATAATAGGGTCGTTTTCGAATATCTTTTTTTCACTAATTTTTGTTAACAATATATTCTTTATTGTCTAGTAATCATAAATTATACGTTTAAATTTAATAAAAAAATATGTGTGAGTAACATTTAATTTTTAAAAAGTCATTGCGTTTGAAACGCGACAGCTTACGTGCCATCTTCGTGTGACGTCATAGCATCCGTTTAGCAATTTTCGCATGGGCGGCGGCCGGCGGCAGGCCACAGATACATACAGTTCAGGAAACTATTTAGTTTCTAAAAGGTGTTATCATTACTATCATTAGCAATTATCATAATTCCATACTTAGCTTATGCTTAAAAGTGCACAATTAATACAATGTGCTCCTTAGAAGAGAATTATGTAAAAGCGGATTCAAGTAATCTTCCGCAGGTCGACATTATAATGGTAATGGATTATTTTAACACAAATAAAGATTACATTAGCGCAGAAATGAGAGGAGTTAAACTACAAAGGTACAAGTACCCTGTTCAATGTATATTTTATTCTAAAAAATTTTATACTTTTTCCACTTATTAATTTTTCTCTCCGCATCGCAGATTGCCATTGCTTCCGAATAACACTGGTCAACAAAAAAATATTTCCAATTTTTTCCTCTTACAATTAGGTAGTTTTGGGCTAATACGCATGCGCTGATTTCGAATTAGACATTGGTTTGTTCGTAACAGCTCTTGTTATTCCATATTTTCAAATTACCCGCAATTAGAAGTTGCGTGCAGTTTTGTAAATTCAACTCGGCTTGGAATTATTATTTCTCAAATTTCCGATATGTCTACGGCTCGGAGACGTTGTTTATATAAATCGAATAGTTTTCGTTATATTTGTGGCGAATACATCTTTAAAAAATACTGAAAACCGATATCAAACTTTGTTAAAACTACATATTTCCAATACTTTCAATAAAAACGGTGCAATCAAGACAAACAATGGGTGCCTCAACATTGTGTGCCAGAACTGTATTGTGTCTGCGGCAGTGGTCAAAGGAATACTGTCAAATATAAAACATCGATTATATGGCGGGAATTCAAGATCATCATAACTGCTATTTTTGCGTCGTAAATATTAACGGCATTAATTCTGGCAATCGAAAGCAGTGGACATATCCTAACTTGCCTAAACTATCCTAAGCCAAAACTTAAACCCTTAATTACAACAATTGTTGAAATAATCGTTGCTATGGGTTTAAGCTTCAGTTTAAATTTAAACTGGCATTGCACAACAGGGCCTATGGGCCAGTTGTACAAAGCAGGTTTAAACTCAAGTTTAACTGAATCAGGTTTAAAATAAACAGATTCGCATAGGATCTTAATGACATATGGCAATTAATGCAAACATAAATAAAATTTGATGTGATTTTGTTCACTCTGAACCTGGTTCAGTTGAACGTCAGTTTAAAACTCTTTTGTACAACTTGCCCTAATTCGGACAACTATTGTGAATTAATTAAATTGATTGATTAAATTGATTGATAAATTGATAAAGTGATTGTTTAATTGGCAGTATTAGAGAATTAGAATATCTTATAAATCACGTGAATTATTTCAGCCTGATTGGGCCTCATCAGAGATATGTACTAAAAAATTACATTTTGAAGGATAATAATTAAATTATACACTTACATATTTTTTGAATTTCCAATAACCCAAAAACAAACCCTGAAAGAAAACTTTTTGAAAAACCGTCTAGTATTTTGCAAAATTGAAAGGAACAGTTATGTTTCATCATTCAAAAGGCAAAATGTGACAGTATAATAAATAACGTAAGTAACTATAGAAACATTAAGTGAAATTAATGACAGCTGTAGTTCTTGCCAAATGAAATTGTAATTAAATTGATTTGTTTAATTGGCAGTATTAGAGAATTAGAATATCTTATAAATCACGTGAATTATTTCAGCCTGATTGGGCCTCATCAGAGATATGTACTAAAAAATTACATTTTGAAGGATAATGAGGCCCAATCAGGCTGAAATAATTCACGTGATTTATAAGATATTCTAATTCTCTAATACTGCCAATTAAACAAATCAACTTAATTACAATTTCATTTGGCAAGAACTACAGCTGTCATTAATTTCACTCAATGTTTCCATAGTTACTTACGTTATTTATTTTACTGTCACATTTTGCCTTTTGAATGATGAAACATAACTGTTCCTTTCAATTTTGCAAAATACTAGACGGTTTTTCAAAAAGTTTTCTTTCAGGGTTTGTTTTTGGGTTATTGGAAATTCAAAAAATATGTAAGTGTATAATTTAATTATTATCCTTCAAAATGTAATTTTTTAGTACATATCTCTGATGAGGCCCAATCAGGCTGAAATAATTCACGTGATTTATAAGATATTCTAATTCTCTAATACTGCCAATTAAACAAATCAATTTAATTACAATTTCATTTGGCAAGAACTACAGCTGTTATTGTGAATTAGTTGACTATATACTGTCTAATTTAAAAGACCTTGGCTGCAACATAAATATCAAGCATCATTACTCGCACTTTCATTTAGATCAATTCCCAGAAAATCTTGGCGATTTTAATGAAGAACATGGTGAAAGATTTCACCAAGGTATACGTACCATGGAAGAGCGTTATCAGGGAAGGTGAGACACTCATATGATGGCCGACTACTGTTGGAGTTACAAAGGGATCAGCCTGAAGCCGTATATTCAAGAAAATCATATAAAAGGACATTTCATAGCGCTAAATAACAAAAAAATTCATAAAAAAGTGCTATTTTTTGGAGAAAGTTGTAATTGTAAATAAATAAAAAAGTAGAGCTGACACAATCAAACAAATATTTTTCTGGTAATTAGTACCTTAGATATTCTCTAGAACACATATTAAATTTCAGGAAAAAAATTCAATGTTGACCAGTGTAATTGGATCTTTAGGAACAGTTATAAATATTTTGTCAGGAGCGGACACAGTTGTATTCTTACATTCCGGAACAATACAGTATTTATAATTAGATTTTTTACTTGCCATTATTGCGAAATAAAACAACGTACTATTTATTTCACTTTATCGGGTATCCCACTTTAAGTAGGGTGTGAGAAGTTCGTTGGTTGTCATGGAAGTACTTGTAATGTAAACATAAGACTTTTTGACCAGATGAGCGAGATACAAAATAAGTTAAAATAGTGAATGAGAAAGATGCTATTACAGGTCCAAAATGCACTGGAAGGTATAGTTTACGAACGCACCCCTGGACGGATGCTATGACGTCACAACATGGACGGCTAGCGTTTACCGATAGGTTATTTTTCTTAATTTTTAATGGTCTAAAACACGAACAAAAAATTTTTTTTCTAGGAAATATTAGTTAAACACATGATAAAGTTTCCAAATTTGATATAAAAAAAATGTCAAATGAGCCCATTAACATCTATTGTAAATAAATGAAAATTCACATTATATAAGCCTTACCATAAATTTTTAACTAGCTCGTAGCCAGTTGATGTCGCAAATTTTCCTGTGACGTCAGCGTTCGTTCGGTCAGTTCCGCCTGCTTCCGTGCCGGCGACATTTGTATTAGGTTGCGTTCAGGTTGTTCAGGTAACCGCAGCGCTGCAACGCTTTAATAAAACATAAGCTTCCTGGAGATGCATGCGGCGTCTTTCTTTGTAGCACTATCTTTGAGCGACTGCATTTGGTAGAATTCAAAAAGAGAATTAGTTGTAATACTGCAAAACAACGCTAAGTTTCCTTACGCATTATTAAAGTGCTGCAGCGCTGCGCTGAACGCGGGCATACGGGCATAGTGTTGTATGTAATGTCCCTGACTCTCTGGTGTGTGCTTTAAGATATCCAAATTAAAGCAGGAAGCAATATAATTTTACGTGCATATGATGTAAGGGTAAGAATTATTGCTAATATTGTTACAAAATATATATTTTATCCATTTAAATTGCATCTTTTTACCTATTTAGAAGAAATGGATGAGAAACAAGAAAAGTGCGAGGAATGTGGGGGCAGGTTTAGAAACTTAACGAATTTGAGGAAACATCTAAAAAAAATTCCATCCCAACAAATTAGACCAACTGGCTCCGTTACGTTACAAGAATCCAACTCATTTTGCTTTCTCTTGCAACATTTGTAAAAGAAATTATAATCGTAAAACTTACCTATGGTTTCATATGAAAGTACACACGGAACAAAAGCATATTGAGTACATTGATCATTGTCCTACAAAAAAAAGGAAAGAAATGTGCTTTGTGTAATTCTTATCAGAGTTCTTTCAAAAAAGATATGCTGGATCATTTCCGAAATGTGCATGAAATTCCCATTAAAATTAAAAAATTGGAATTTTCATCTGCCGCTGAATTTAGTGCCTGGAAACTTCGTATGGAAGATGACACGAATTCTAGATATGTCAAAAAAGAGATGAGAACATGTAAAAGACATGTAACTACTCATTATGTATGCCACCGATCAGGAAATTATGTCAGTAAAGGTAAAGGTGTACGACACCTAAAAACACAGGGCAGCAACAAAATTAATGCTTATTATTTTTTTTTACAGTTTATACTGCACCTGGCACGTTGATCGGGCGTGGAGGAAAAACTAAAACTAAAATCAAGCGAAGGGAAAAACAGGTAATTAGATCTACGAATGCTCAATATGATAGTATATTTTTCTTGTCTGTTGTTAATCAGAGCTTTTGTTGTAGGTCCAAGTATACAAAGAACTTCGTACTATTTTAGAAGAAACTGACCAGGCAGTTTTTGAAAAGATGTTACAAAACTTTTGCAATTTAACGGACGATGACACCTTTCAATTTAAAAAATATTTTGTAGAAAATTATTTAAAAAATCGCGAGCAGTGGGCATATTGCTTTAGATTGCATCGTGGACTGAATACCAATATGAATTTGGAACGCATGCATTGGACCTTAAAATATATTTACCAAAAAAGTGAAGAGGTTAGACAAAGCACTAGTTGCCCTTATGAGATTAGTGAGGGATAAATTATTTGATAGAATAATTGTGGTACATAAGGGCAAAATAAGTAGCAAGTTGAAAACTCTTCGAGCATGCCATAATAGTATTGCAAATCTTGATGCTACACGCTTTAGTCCTGTAGAAGGTGGTTGGCAATTGCCATCCAAAAACAGAAATGAAATTTATTTCATTGAAGAGAAAAGAACTGCTTGCAGATGTCAATTGGTTTGTACACAATGTGGGGTCTGCATTCTAAAATATCTTAAATATCTTTAATATTTTAAATATCTTTCTGGTTTCGGTTGTAAATGTATTACTTAACCGGTGTTTGCTTAAACCTTGGAGAATTTGGATATAAAATAAATATGTAGACAGCTTATTTTATAGCAGCTTTAGCTACAGCTTATTGTTTTCTATTTTTAAGAGTATTTAATAATTTGCATTTCAGATAGTGAAAATGTGACACGTTAGTCATTGCGTATCGATTTGACAGAAGAACATAACATTGAAGATTCGTCTGTTGTTTTGTCACAACTGAATAAAAAAACTGCTATTATATCATTAGACTTGGAAAAAGACAAAATTATGGCAAGAATTTCCAAACATTTAAGTGAAATTCAGTCCCCAACAAAACTAGAAGTTATGAAAAATATGCTTCAGCCCATTACTCCTACATTAGCTGCCGTGAAAGTCAAAGGCCATATCCCATTCATTTGAAAATGAACCACCTAATAAGAAAATAAAAGTGCAAAGGCGATTATTTTCTACTAAAAGATCACGCTCCAAAAAGGCAAGCCAAAAAATTTCAAGACCTAAGTCAGAAGAAACCGACAAGATTGCAGCACAACTTTTGTTAAATTTTGATTAATTAATTATATGAAACTTATACAGTAACATGATATTGCTTCAGACGCATATAATATTAAATTCGGTCATTAGTGCAAGGCATTAATTTATAGTGGTTGCTAATAAAGTAAATTAAGAATTTATTATTAACTGTTACTGTTAACCACTAGAAGATGGAAGTTATTTAATTTGAGCGGCACTAATGTTCGAATTTAGTACATGCATCCGAAGTAACATCAGGTATTTTGTAGACAAATTAATAAAGTTTTATTATCTTTACACTTCGAGTGACTGTTTTTATTATTTAAAATCTAAATATTCAATCTTTCTCGATGGATATGTAACATATAAATACCTGTAGATCACAATAATTACGATCTTAAAATTAATAATTCGCACAATTTTTGAAATACTTGACCTTGAAATTTCGCACGAATACATATAAATAATATTGCATTTTATTTTTTAATCTATGAGAAAGTTCTACATAATAAAAACTCTTCACACAAATATGGTAAATTGCAAAGCCTGCTACAAAGTGCGCTAAGTAGGGTTACAAACCAACTCTCACGTACTTTGTACGACCGTACAAATGACGGAAGCAGGCGGAAATGGCCGAACCGAACGCTGACATCACAGGAAAATTTGTGACATCAACTGGCTACGCGCTTGTAAATTTTTAGCCCTTAAGAGGAATCGTACAAAGTTACCCCTCAGAGGTTCGCATTTTACTATCCCTACTTTGCTACGTTAAGGGGAAATATTTGTGATATTATGATTGGTTGGTTGGCAGTCGCACATATTGAGAAAGAACGATAATAACTCTCGCGTGTCGGTGGTTCCGTCATCATGAGCAACTTACTAGGCTGCGTTCGATCATAATGTTGGTACATTCAACGGGTTCAGAAATACACATACATGTACATAATTATATACAAATACTTATACATTTTTTACGGTAAATTGTAATAAGACGCAATATCGTTCAAAGTAGATTTTATTTTTAATTGCACATATGCGTCGTATAATAGAAAAGGAACAAGTAGTTACCTATATTTGTCAAAAATATTGAAGAGGATTGGAGCTGCAACACCAAAAATTTTACGTATACTCCTATTTCATGCGCATGCCCAATTTTAATATTACCTGCATCTCAACACTGTAATGAAATTCATTATTTTCTTTATTTAAATTGTAAACATGGGTAAATTAAAGTCCATTAACAAGAAGGTCACATATAGGAAAAGAAAAATCGGCGGTAAATATGTTTCTTTGTAAATATATATCTACATATTTTTTCGAAAATTGTTAAAAAAATGATGATAATTAAGTACATGACAAACATCATGACGCGAAGTTTTTTGTTTGCAGAACGTAAAAGTCTTTTTGCTGGCGTCACATTGTGCGACACATCTTTTGGTGTCATCGAAACGCCAGTGTCGTTTATAACCAGTGAGCGGAATTTAATATTTTGTTCGGTTTATTTCTAACATGGCGGCAACGAGTGCGTGCACATTAACCCGTCGCTGTAGCTTTATACGTTGCCGCTTCGTTTGTATTTAATCGAACAAAATATCAAATTCCGCTCACTATTTATAACGTACTATAAGGTAAATGAAATAAATTTTTCAAAAATTTACGAAGATATAAACATAGATATAAATCTGCAAGGTTCGGATATTTCAAAATAAATGGTTGAATATGTAGTAGTCGAAAAAATATTATATGCACCACGGCAGCAAAGTGTCTTTATCGACCTCGTTCGCTTGCTCACCGCGGCTTCGCCTTGGCTCGCAATTTGCAAACTCGTTTGATAAAATGCCATTTTGCCACCTTGGTACACAAATAACTATTAAATCCAGAATGTAAAAGTATTTCGCATCTTGCAATTTTTGATTGAAGAAAAGGCCACAGTTTAAGAAAATATCATAGAAGTTTATTTCTTTTGAAGCCGGTATGAAATTAGCAATAATTTTCAGCAATAAAAAAAATTTCTAAAATAATATCAGTATTTCAGTATTCATGTATTAGTATAAAAATCTACTAATTAAGTAATATTCAATAACTTAAAATGAATATTTTTAGAAACTGATTCGAAATTGACCTATCAAGTAAGGTTGCGCGAGGCGTACTCAACTTTTTCAAAAAATGACAGCGTTATCTTATTTTTAAATCAAATATTTTTTGACGAAAATAATCAATCTATCAATAAGGGGCTTTGGATAGTGTAAAAACAAAAAGGGACATACTTTTTGTTCGGCCACAATGAAATCTTAAACGTTAGTGCCGCAGGACGCGCGTTTCGTATTTCTCAAAAATGTCAGCGTTGTCTTATTTTTAAATCAAATAAATCAATAAGAGGCGTTTAATACTGTAAAAAAGCATTGTGTATCTTTTTATTTTCAATTACATACTTATTTTGAGCAAGTTTTCAAATCATCTTAGATTTTTGAGGTCCTGGAGTATGCGGAACGAAAGTTTAAGATTTTATTGTGGCCGAACCAAAAATATGTCCTTTCTCGTTTTTAAACTACCGAAAGCCTAGTTATTAATAGATTATTTTCGTCTAAAAACATTTGTTTTAAAAATAAAACAACGCTGTCATTTTTGAGAAAAACGAAGCGAGAGTCGTAGCGTACGCGGAGCTAAAGTTTAAGATTTAATTGTGGCCAAACAAAAAATACGTCCCTTTTTGTTTTCACACTATCGAAAGCCCGTTATTAATAGATTATTTTCGTCTAAAAATATTTGATTTAAAAATAAGACAACGCTGTCATTTTTGAAGAAGTTGAGTACGCCTAACGCAAAATTACATGATAGGTCAATTTCGAATAAATTTCTAAAAATATTCATTTTAAGTTATATAATTAGTAGATTTAATACTGAATATATAAATACTTTTTTTTATTGCTGAAAGTTATTGCTAACTTCATTTGAACGTTTTTTTTAACTCTATTTAAATTTACATTTTTATATTTTTACTATTTCGCTTCTCATACACATAAGTTGAGTCAAACACAAATTTACAAAAAAAAAGAAAAAAACGTAAGAGTCCCACTTCAAATTTTAAGGAGTGCATTTAAATTAATAACGAGAAAAAGGAGTTGATGCAAAAGTTATTTACACAAAATAATGTTTTCGAAGTGAAATGCGTCTCAAAATTTTTCTTTTAGGTTTAATCAACGAAGAATGCCAGGACGCGAAAGTTCACACAAAAAAGTTGTACGTCAGAATAGGCAAAACGATAATTCTATAAAAATGTAATTTTCCTATTGATGTAATTTAGCCGGCTAAAAATACCTTTTTCTCCAACCGTGGAAAAAGCCGTACCTTTGAATACTATTTAGAGATAGTGCAGTTGATCTTTTCTTGACTGACAAGAAATGTACTTGTTGCTAGACCTCAGTGTATGTATAAATAAATATTAAAATACCAAAAACGTACTGGAAAAAGCATTGCACAAACTTAAATATGTTTAAATTACCCGCCTTAATCCTATCTGAGATCATGCGCAATAATCCCTAAAAAATCGGAGCGCAAAATATATTCTCAGGCAGTGGAAAAAGATCACGTGATTGTCTATTTTGTTACCGCCCCCAGCTCTTAAGGTGGGGAGAATATATTCACGCCTTACAGAAATAATTCACTAAAAACATACAAATCGCTCTTAAGAGCAATCTTACGAAATAACTCCATATACGAAAACCATTAAAACGGGCGAATTCATAGAGACTTCATTTCTGAATATAATTAATTCATTTTTTTTCCTATATACCTGACAACTAGCACTACAAAGTGACCATAGGAAATTTCTCTATCATCATCTGGTAATTAAGAAAAAAATAATTAACATTGAAAAATTGTAGTTGAACTTTACAGCGATAGTAAAAATACTTCCAGATGGAATTTTGAAAAACGCGTTGGTCACTTTGTAGATTGAAGTTTTGTTAACAAATCAGTGAAAACAGCTTTTAAAAATATGTAACCATAATTAAGTTATGAAGTCGCCCGATTTGTATGTTTTTAGTGAATTATTTCTGTAAGGCGTGAATATATTCTCCCCACCTTAAGAGCTGGGGGCGGTAACAAAATAGACAATCACGTGATCTTTTTTCATGGCCTAAGAATATATTTTGCATTCCGATTTTTTAGGGGTTATTGCGCATGATCTTAGATAGGATTAAGGCGGGTAATTTAAACATATTTAAGTTTGTGCACTGCTTTTTCCAGTAGGTTTTTGGTATTTTAATGTTTATTTATACATGCACTGAGGTCTAGCAACAAGTACATTTCTTGTTAGTCAAGAAAAGATCAACTTCACTATCTCTAAATAGTATTCAAAGGTACGGCTTTTTCCACGGTTAGCCGGCTAAATTACATCTCTAGGAAAATTACATTTTTATAGAATTATCGTTTTGCCTATTCTGACGTACAACTTTTTTGTGTGAACTTTCGCGTCCTGGCATTCTTCGTTGATTAAACCTAAGAGAAAAATTTTGAGACGCATTTCACTTCGAAAACATTATTTTTGGTAACTAACTTTTGCATGAACTCCTTTTTCTCGTTATTAATTTAAATGCACTCCTTAAAATTTGAAGTGGAATACTCACATTTTTTTTTTTTTGTAAATTTGTGTTTGACTCAACTTATGTGTATTAGAAGCGAAATAGTAAAAATATAAAAATGTACATTTAAATACAGTTCAAAAAAAGTTCAAATGAAGTTAGCAACAACTTTCAGCAATAAAAAAAATTCTAAAACTATACCAAAACAGTTTCAGTATTTATATATTAGTATAGAAATCTACTAATTAAGTAATGTTCAATAACTTAAAATGAATATTTTTAGAAACTGATTCGAAATTGACCTATTAAGTAATTTTGCGTTAGGCGTACTCAACTTCTTCAAAAATGATAGCGTTGTCTTATTTTTAAATCAAATATTTTTAGACCAATATAATCTATTAATAACGGGCTTTCGATAGTGTAAAAACAAAAAGGGACATATTTTTTGTTTGGCCACAATAAAATCTTAAACTTTCGTTCCGCATACTCCAGGACCTTAAAAATCTAAGGTGATTTGAAAACTTGTTCAAAATAAGTATGTAATTGAAAATAAAAAGATATACAATGCTTTTTTTACAGTACTAAACGCCTCTTATTGATTTATTTAATTAAAAAATAAGACATCAATGTCATTTTTGAGAAAAACGAAACGTGCGTCCTGCGGAACTAAAGTTTAAGATTTAATTGTGGCCGAACAAAAAATACATCCCTTTTTGTTTTTACACTATCAAAAGCCCCTTATTGATAAATTATTTTCGTCTAAAAATATTTTATTTAAAAATAGGACAACGCTGTCATTTTTGAAAAAGTTGAGTACGCCTCGCGCAACATTACTCGATAGGTCAATTTCGAATCAGTTTCTAAAAATATTCATTTTAAGTTATTGAATATTACTTAATTAGTAGATTTTTATACTAATACATAAATACTGAAACTGTTTTGGTATTATTTTAGAATTTTTTTTATTGCTGATAGTTATTGCTAACTTCATATCGGTTTCAAAAGAAATAAACTTTTATGATATTTTCTTAAACTGTGGCCTTTTCTTCAATCAAAAATTGCAAGATGCGAAATACTTTTACATTCTGGATTTCTAGTTATTTATGTACCAAGGTGGCAAAGTGGCACTTTATCAAACGAGTTTGCAAATTGCGAAGGCGAAGCCGCGGTGAGCAAGCGAACGAGGTCGATAAAGACACTTTGCTGCCGTGGTGTATATAATATTTTTTCGACTACTACATACTCAACCATTTATTTTGAAATATCCAAACCTTGCAGATTTATATCTATGTTTATACCTTCGTAAATTTTTTAAAAAATTTATTTCGTTTACCTTATAGTACGTTATAAACGACACTGGCGTTTCGATGACACCAAGAACAGTCACTTCGCGTCATGATGTTTCTCATGTACTTAATTATCAACATTTTTTAACAATTTTCGAAAAAATATATGTAGATACATTTTTACATTTATATATTTACCGCCGATTTTTCTTTTCCTATATGTGACCTTCTTGTTAATGGAGTTTAATTTACCCATGTTTACAATTTAAATAAATAAAATAATGAATTTCATTACAGTGTTGAGCTGCAGGTAATATTAAAATTGCGCATGGGCATGAAATAGCATTATAAGTAAAATTTTTGGTGTTGCAGCTTCAATCCTCTTCAATATTTTTACAAATATAGGTAACTGCTTGTCCCTTTTCTATTATACGACGCATATGTGCAATTAAAAATAAAGTCTACTTTGAACGATAATTGCGTCTTATTACAATTTACCGTAAAAAATGTGTTAGGTATTTGAATATAATTATGTACATGTATGTGTATTTCTGAACCTGCTTTAATTATAATAATATTGAAACCAATATTTTTGCTTAAGAAATTTAAAATATAATTTTAACTCAACCTCAATTTGAATTTCTGTTAAAAATGAAAGTTCGAATCACGTTCGAATGTGTTCCTACTTCGTACGCATGCGTCAATTATGTTTATCGCACCGTAGTAGTTCCGATAACTTATAGAACCGATATGGAATAGATAAGTACAATTTGAGCTTTCAGAAACATTTTCTCGAGTTATGAAGCGATTATCGATACATAACTTTATCGGTTCGATAAATCAGTTTTCAGAAACCGGGCATAATACCGACTCTGAATGAAATACTGGGTCTAAGGATTCATAATATTGTGGGGTGAAAGAATTCCATATATCCTGTATTTTAGCCTTTAGTCTGGGAATTGTTCATTGAGGACTTTTCCGCAAGATCTTTTTCATGTCATGTACCAGGGTTTCGATGACATTTAAGTCGGGGCAGTGAGTATATAGGTACTAATATAAACTATAGTACTAATATAAACTATAGTACCTATATACTCACTGGTCGGGACTATTTAAGCCTACTAGAAACAGTGATTTTATAAAAAATATCCGATATTTAATTAAACAATTTTTTTGTCATTAACTCAAAAATAAATGAAGACTGTTAAAAACTGACAGCGTCATTGGATGTAGCATTAAAATTCCTTTAAAATGGCATCCCTCTCAAGAATAATATTTTTCATCTACTTTGATTTGGTTTTTGTTTGAACTTTGTATCTTATTTGGTTCCAAAATTAATAGGGGGGGAAGGAACTTAGACTAGCACTGTATAGAGATTTAACATGGGAAAACAGAAATTATTTTATTCTACCTGCCTGGGTAAATTCATATGAATTTGTAGGTCTTAATCGGAGAGATTTTGATTATTAAAGCATTTTAATATTAAACTTACGACATTTTAAACGTTAGTTATTTATAAGTTAAAGAAAAACTAATAAAAATTTTTAATTATACTTAGTAGCATATTTTAGCAACCAAAATTAATAATTCTCGTGGTCAAGGTGTTCAAGTTCTAATTTCGTAACCGTAGAACCGTGAAATAAAACCCAGCCCATCACATTTTTTTTTACTTTTGACATTTTTTTCAGACTTAATTCTTTCTTTAAAACGTTGGAATATTTTATCAGCCTTGTTTTGTTTGTTTTAGTTTTTTTTTTCTTTAAGTTGCATTTTAATATTCTTGCTTGTAAAAGAGTCGAATAAATCATTTAAAGGCCGCTTTACAGTGCGCAATTTTCATTGCCTGCAATAAATAATTGCGGCGATTAGTATTGCACGCATGCGCAGTATTTGTATTTTGATCAACTGTGGCAATTTTTCATTGCATTGCAGAAAATAGCTCCGGACCTATTTTTCTTGCATTGCAACGGCGATTCTGGGCATTTTCTTGGTAATTTGTGAAATACCAACTTCATAGAAATAATAAATAGTATATGTGACAACAATTAGATCGATTTTCTACCATTAACGCCGAACTTGCAATAAGTATGCACAGAGCAGCACTTATTTTTTTCCGACAATTGTTAAAATACATTGCTACTTTAACACAAACAAATTTAATAAAATGATTGTTTTTTAGTAAGTTGTAAACTTGATCATTGTAAGTTGTAAACTTGATTCATCAGCAATCTTTATTGCCATCTGTAAAGTGTTCCCGCAATAGCAATTGCTCAATTCTTCATTGCTGCAACTATTTATTGCCGGCAATGAAAATTGCGCACCGTAAAGCGGCCTTAACGATAATAAGTAACTCTTTCTTTTCTGAGTCAAACTGGTCAGACTGTAGAAAGAGAATACCATATTTAAATAATCGCAAAGAAAACACTGTTCTTCTTGTTTGTCTTTATTTTTAATAAACGTTTGAAATTGCTTTTCAAGCTAAATCGACAAATCGTTAAATCAAATAAGTTCAATTTTAGATAAATTGGACAAAATAGCTATTTTTGTATTAAGGGCGTGAAGGAGGCGATTTTGGTCCGCGGCGGAATTATAAGCCCGAGGCACGTGGGATTATAAGACGCAAAGGGCTAAAATCGTCGTTCACGCCCGAAATGCAAACAAGATTTTTTGTAGTATCGTTTAAATCCACCTTAAAGCTTAAAAAATAAATGGTACGATTCGTTCTCAAAAATCAAGTTACGTTGTTGGTTGCTAATATGATGCAAATAAACGTGTTGGTTTCTTAGGTTTTAGAGCGTAAAAGGCACTATTTACGCCCGCAAATTATTGTATACAGTGAGAATCTCGTAACGCTGCACATAGACGAAAATTACGTGATCAGATAATACATTTCTGAGTTATATAAAATTGCACATAGGGATTTTAACATTACGTTGCTATGGTTACTACTCAATTTTCAATGCTGAATCATTTAAAAACTGCACATAGAAAGTATTAAGGAAGGTTTATTTCATTACATGTGACGTGCCTTTCTTAAAATTTCTCCTCGTAGTTGGCCATGAATTGTTAATTGTGAATCAGCTTCAATCGACTTGAGCCTTAAACTTTTATGATCGAATTTTATTTTCGAAATGACCGTCAAATTAAAGGCTAGTGGCACTATTCTATTCAGGACTGCTTCG
The DNA here is from genome assembly GCA_958336345.1 of Dorcus parallelipipedus. Taxonomy (NCBI): domain Eukaryota; kingdom Metazoa; phylum Arthropoda; class Insecta; order Coleoptera; family Lucanidae; genus Dorcus; species Dorcus parallelipipedus. Next base: position 32,342,871 of record OY284476.1, read on the forward strand.
AGCTTTCTTAAAAATTTCCGAATCTTTCGCTTCCTTATGACAAATTTCGCACGTCTTTAAATTATGGTGGTTAAGCTTTTTCGATAGACAGGTTCTATTTTACGCTAATAGACCAGTGGACGTCCCAAAAAAAGGAAGTAAGGAAAACGTAAGGGAACATGTGCATGAATCGCCAAGTCAAATAATGGGAATTAACCAGGAATTAACGATAATCCTCGTATGGTCTTCAACGTCAGCAAATGAATTTTACGTAGAATTCAAGCCCGTTGCGATGAAATTGGTGGATATTTTGATTACCTATTATGATTTTACTTTGAATTGTGAGTAAAATTTGTTAGTAAAGATTTTTTTTTTTTAATTATGACATTTCCTTCGATAAACGTGAGGTTATGATATACGTCAGTTTCAAACAAGGCTGGTTCTGAAAATTCACAGCCAACCACGAGGAGAAATTTAAAAAAAGGCACCTTATTTAGCTGAAAATTTGTCTATCCGGAAATTTGGCGGCAAATATTGCAGAGACCTCTCTCAACGAAGCTCCATTTGAGAATAGTGTGTATATTTCGACTTTTTTGGCAGTTGCATACATTATTTTACAATAAATCAAAAGAACAATTTATTTCAATCTGACAATTCAAAATCAGTAGCACAGTCTATACTATACAGTCTTCTCACTTGGCGTCGGCACCTTTGATCTTTGTGTCTTCAATAGGTGCGTTCGGCTTTAAACTCCAAAACAAGAGTGGCGTTGGAGTGGAACTACGAAGTAGTACTCCACGAGCGCTCTTTAGAGTTTATCCCGAATGCGAAATGTCAAATCAAAGTCATGTGATTTTAACTTACTCTTGTATATTCTGCAACAATACCGAATTATCTTCACATATAATTGCTTCTCCAATTTTCACAGTAGTTTTTCAAATTAAGTCCATTTCGCGATAAACTTTCACTGCAAAATTCACGTAACCTATAAAAATCAGATGTTACGCAGCTTTTAGCTGCGTTCGTTTATTCAACTCCGTTCACTCTATTTACTCTTTCCGCACTTTTGTCTCACTCTTACTTGTATTAAAACTTATTCCCTTTCACTCTTTAGAGTGCGAAAGGAGTAAATAGAGTGAATGGAGTTGAATAAACGAACGCAGCTAAACTAGCGGGAATCACCGATCAACCCAACAGCCAACGAACGAGAACGGCGGGAATGCTCGATGGTCAATGCTCTCTTAACCAAGCTTAGGGAGGTAGGGAGCTCTTTCTACTCCAGGATGCTAAAGCCGAACGGAGAAAGATAAACTCTTTCAACTCTAACAAGTTACCCGAACGCATTTGGAGTACTCGGAGTGTAAAGAGTTCGAAGCCGAACGCACCTAATGTAACCAATGCGCATTCTTCCGCGAGTTGATTCTTACGTGCCCGAACCAAGCCGGTACACCAAACTACGAATAGAAGCAGCGAGACTACTGCGCATTCTTCCCCGAGTTTCCAAGAATTTTGTAGGCGAAACTAGCGCCAGTGAACAGACTGTGTCAGTAGTGTCAACAACTGTTGAGTATGTTGACTTGTTTGGTACGCTGAACGGTTAATGGTTACTGTCAACAGTTGCCGAATTTACTCACCAGAAATAATTTACGGTGAGTGCGGTGCCAGTGAGTCATTTGTTTATTCTGACCATAGATTCTAACCTCTTTTGAATTGCTGGATTTCTCAGTTTTCTCTTCTTTAAACGCAACATAAATGAAACATGTTTCTGGTTTTAGTCAACTGTTGTGTCCGTTGAACACGCCCATTACTAACAACGCACGGTAATCATGGCGAATGAAATAAATTTGGAAATAATAACGTAATAAAGCTTCCATTGATAATTACTATGTGCAGTCTTATAAGGTTCTCAGTGTAAATGACTTCATTCTGATACGATTTTACAAAAAAGAGATTTTATGCACGGTTATATTATAATTTGACAATTATACACGAATTTCTTTGATATAAACGTCTTCTTATAGCCCTCGAACTGTGAATGAATGAAAAATTGTTTACAATTGGTGGCCGATGCATCCAGAGTGTATATTCAATTTTTTCATCGACCTTCCCAAAAAGAAAATAACAATTTAATTCCATTCAAGAAACATTATTTTGACCAATCTAAAAATGTTATTTTTTTGAGAGCAAACAGGACGACAGGCAGGACTTGCCTTGGCTATCAAATACTGACAAATGAACACAGATTTATATTTCGATATTTTAATTTCTAATTAATATTACCAGGGTTGGGACGTAGATAATGAGACGTATAAATACCCATTAATTAATTAACTACTGTAAAAACTACATTGTTTTCTATTTCTTCATTTTCAGGTTATAATTAATTATTTATACATAATATAATTTCTATTTTAATGTAAAATGGATAAAATTAGTGTATACAAGCATTAAAAAAACCGCAATATTTATTTGAGACGCGTCAAATGAACGTTCAATTTTGAGGTTAGAAATGTGACATTTCACATAAACTACGTCGAGTAAAAATTACATTTAACTACGTTTAGACGTAATGTAATGTAGAAAATATTTTTTACACGTAGTTTTCCCAACCCTGAATAGAGGTCACGCATTTTTGTATTGGGTTACGTATCTTAATATACTCTTATAATCATTGATAATACTAACCAAAGTCTTAGTATAAGGGGCAGCTTTGATAGTGCCATTGCAAAGTTGAATTAATGCCGCACATCGTTGATTTGAGATTTATTATCGTATCGCCATTAATAAAAGCATTGGAAAGAGTTATTTAGTTTCAAAAATTTTATAACTTCTACACCCTTTATCAAAAATGAACGAACTTAGCCCCATTTGAAAGAGAATTTTAAGCTGATCTAAAATTTGTATTCAATGACTTCGGCTTACATTTTTTTTGCACCGCTTACTCTTATCTGATTTTTATTTGCTCATCGTTTATAATTTGCATTTGTCAATAAACTTTTGTTTCCATGGCCAACCATATAAACAATTTTGAAAGAGAAAAACCGCCGTATCTCCATCGTTTTTTTAAATAACCATATCGAATGTTACATCGTTGAAAAGGTAAAAAAAAGGCATTTCTTTTTCATTCATGGCCTACTATGGTTTCCATTAAAAAAAACTGATGTTTATGTCATAACTGAAAAATAAGAGCTTATATGGAAAATTTAGTTCGACTGTTTAATTAAGAACATAATTCTGTACAACTTTTGTCTTGCAACTTTTCTCTAAAATCAAGAATAATCGAGCTATATGCATTTAACGAATTTATAAAAAATCAGTTTTTTCAAAATATCTAGCCAGCCATGAACTCACCCTGTATAGAAACTCACCCTCAGTGAGTATTTTTCGATGTTTAGCATTGGGATCTCGGAAACTAGCAGAGCTAGAGAGACGGTTAAATGGGGAAAGATTTGTAGTTTTAGGAGCCCAGTTTAATGCAGCTTTTGTTTTTTTCATATGTATATGGCCGGTCGCCATCCATATTGGGACACCCGGTATATGTAAACACACATAACACAAGAGCACACATACACAAGTAGGTAGGTACTACATCATTTTTCTGAAAGGTTGATTGGCTTTTATGAATTGTGTTCTTGGTAGTTATCCATCAGCCAGTTTATTAAGAGATGAAAAGACCTTTACTGGAGTTGCTGCTTCATCATTGATAAATTGAAATAATACGGTTAATTTTCACACCATCCGAGAGGTGTGGTCATGGTGCTTTACTTTTTTTAATGGGTAGTTCGCCGTCCAAAGGGCCAAACCCCTACTTCCCAAAGCAATAAAGTATGATTCAAATAAATAAATAGATAAATATAAAATGTTTGTTACATAGGCACACTTGAATATCTTGATGGTATTCAATTTTTGCGAGGAATAGAAGTTATCAATTTCTGTCGTAGATTCTCATCTTTCAGAAATAGAAACACCCAAACATAGAAATAGAAACACTGAAAGTGCTACTGTGATTTGACTTGCAATTTGAAACATAACAATTACGAGGCATTTTAAAAATATAAAGTATGTATGTCCAAACTTATAAAACAAATCCCACCAACAATAAGTGAACTGGAATATTTCTATTTCATTAAATTACAAGAAATAATTTGTAGGTATGAGCCAATCTCTACGACATAACCTTACCCAACCACACTTTTATTTACTATTTCAACAAAAAAATTAATCCAATTTGGCACTAATACCATTTGCTGTGTTCTTAGAAGTGATTACCACACCTCTGAATTAAGGTACTAAATCAAATCAACAAATTTCGTATAGAGGTAACGCATTTAGTGATTTTTTTATATCTATCCTTGTCGCACATTCTTCTCATCTAGGGATAAAAAACAGTTGGAAATCTTATTTGAAGTGACGTTTGTCAAAGTTACTGTCAGTGGTTAAGAAAATTAAGTTTAAATATCGCATCCCAAACTTTTATCCCATGACATTTAATGATTCCGCCTTTTTCGTAAAAGAAAAATTCTGCACTTCTTAAAATAACAACTTTTTGATTGGTAAATAACTTAACTAGACATAACCTAATAGTCTTTTAAATTGAAACCAGTAACATTGCGATTAAGAGAATTCCCTAAAACTGTTGTCTTCCCTATTGCATTTGCGACAATTGTATTTGTTATCTTTGTTTCTCAATTTTCTCACGAGAAGAATGGGATTGCGTTACCTGTATGGAGTGTTGACCTTAATCCGAATACTGTGAAGTTATCAAAAACTAAGTAAGAAGCAATCACAATAAACAAAAGCTTTGACCAGTACATTGTACAAGTCTAGTCTGGGTGCATTCGACATAACTCTCTGAGCACTCGGAGTATTCTTCTTTTCTCACTCTTATGGTAAGTGTCCACTTGCAAGTCCAAGTGCACTCTCGGAGACAGAGCTCTGTCTCCGAGAGTGCTCTCAAGTCTTTGTCCATTGGTGATTGAATCTCAAGACTAAATCTCGAGAGTATTTTGTCACAAGTGGACACTTACCTTTACATGCACTGAAACGCATTCATTCTCTCGCACACTTGTGCTCAGAGCATGCTCCGAGCGTTATGCCGAACTCAGCCTCTGATAGACCTCTCGCGGTGTTGCCGCATCGACGCTCAGCATGGCTAGTATTAAAAAGGCTGTGCCTAAACCTTTGTTGGACATGCACCCCCAAATCATAACTTTTATAGCTCGTTAAAACAGTTTTTATAGAAAGCCCCGAATTCTGTTCTAATCACTCTCTTTCGACAATCACCAATACAGACATCAAACCTTGAATCATCACTAAAAATTATTTGGCTTCACATTTCTTCGGTTCATGTAACTTTAGATTTTGTCCCGTCCAGATGTTTTTTCTTTTGTACGGTAAGCAGTGGTTTTTATTTCGCCTTTTTAAAAATAAAATGTATTAAAATTTAGGTTCTCAAATTTAAATGGGTAAGTATTGAATGCAATAAATGATATTTACTTGATAAAAACCATAGCCGAATTTGTGTAACCATTGTTGGCAACATCCACTAGATACAATTAGACCAGTTTCTTCATTCCGTTGGGACTGAATTTCTTTTAAAGTACCTTGTCTTTGCCATTTGCAAATTTTAATGAGAATTCTTCGTTGTCTTTCTGTTAGTGCCTGGTTTTCCAGGACTTTTGCTATGAATATCAATGTTTACCGTGTCTCCATACTTCTTTTTTATTATATCGCCAATTGTCAATTTCGGTAAGTTAAATTTATTAGCAATTAATAAGGAACACAGTAATATTCTTCAGTCAAGGTACTTAACAAGTAAAAGTAGTACGAAGCACTTTACAATTGCACTGTTTTGTTCCTATATCACTGATTCAGGTGCTAATTAAAAACTATTCTTTTCAAAGCGAATTCAAATTTTTTTGAGAATTTTAAAGTGAGTCGCTGGCATTAAAAATGTTGTTTGTAAGTTTAAGGCCCGATTTTACAATCGTCGGATAAGCATCATTCTTAGAATAACGTGACGTAGATATGGAGGAACGTTGAAGGATATTCAGCGAACAGTTATTCCGTCCTTATTCCACGATTGTAAACCTGAGCCTAAGTGTCTTATAAAAACTATAAATACTTAAGGGATAATTTTTTATTTTATGTGTAAATGAAGCCTTGTAGCCTTCAAAATCAGTCAAATATCGTAACTGTCTGAGGTCTAATACCAGAATTATTCTGACTTAAATACAACGATGCACGCAGTTTATCATAAACTTGAATGCCTCGTATTTGCCAAAATAATTAAAAGATAAACTACTCGTAATAAAAGAACACGTGTTTTATTTTTTCGCTTGTAAAGTCGGTATGTAAATTTTATTTGATCAAAATCGGAAACATGAAGGTCAAAATTTGTGCGATTTCAAGTGGAATGACTCCCGTTCAAAAAGAAATTGTACGAAGATAAGAAAATGTACGAAGTCGAACGCCATAAAAAACACCATGATACTGTCGAGTTGGACGGTAATGTATTTTTAAGAATTACAGAATTGAAATTCCAAACAAGTGAAATTCGGGACAAATAGATGTCTTGCGGGAACACCGGGACAATCCCGGAAAATCTGGACGCCTGGCTATGCTTCTTTTTAATTGTTACAATGTATCTTGTAAAAACAAAGCGAATTAAACGTCCTGACATTGTTTACTGAAATTTGCATACGATTTCCATTCTAAACTGTACTAAAATTATTATAAATTAATGTAAAAAATAAATAAATAATGTAACACAAAATTAATGATAGTATAAACCAAAAATTAAAATAAACTAATTTAATATTTAACAACGCTTCTACATCAATGTCGAAAGATAGGGTAGCGAAGACTATGGTACCGCTACGTGGTTAATTTACGAAATACAATTATTGTAAATGCTTTCGACCATATAAGGCAAAATTCAGGAATTTTTGCACGAATACGAGATTCATTTAGAATTTCAACATCTTAAACATCTTAAAGGAAAAAATACGGACAATAAAAAATAAAATTCATTAGAGTGCTCCTGCGCACAGATACCCCATACACAGGGGGTAATAGTACGCGGGTATGGGGTAACTTAGCGCAGTAGAATATTTCTCTTTTTAAGTATTAATATTGAAAATATGTTGAAATAAAATATTTCTCAAGCATACTATATGCATATTTTGTTATAAAAAGCATGGGTGATACAACAAAAATAAGATTCTTTGATACGATATTTCCATTTCGGATATCGATATTATCGATATTAACGATAGAGCGATAATAACGGTGTATCAATAAATAAATTTTTAAGTTACCGATAACCGATATTGAAAATATGATATCGCGCACCCCTAGTTCCAACCGTTGCATGTATGCAACCATCTAGAGCAACCATCTAAACCATTGTTCAGTTTTAAGTAGCAACTCCTTACATCTGTGGAGGTATGTGTCTTCTTCTCGATTTCAGTTACTTTTGCGTAAATATAAATTTTTCGCGCGCACAGCTTCTCCGTACCTACATTATTTTATTGTTATCACAAAATTGTAAAAAACTTGAAACTTGAAAACTTGAACTTGATTGGTAAAGCAGATACTATTAGAGCTTTCAAAAATTAGAGTTGTGGGTGGATAACATAGATTTCATGAGCAGTAATTCTTGTAAGTCTATTACTTTTTGAGATAAATGGGTGCGTACAGTTACCCCGTGCGCACACTTACCCCATTTTCCACAATTAGCGCAATTAACTGGCTGCAAATTCGACGCCAATCCTCAAATATTAACTATTCTAGAATAATAAACTAATGAGCATATAGATATTAGGTATTCATAATTTTCACAAATATAAAATACATGATTGATCTTGATATGTGCTCCAAGCAAAATTAATAGTTAAGGAATAGTAAAAGCTGCCTATGAAAAATCAGTTTAAACAAAATTTCATTCTTGAACTTGCAAACAGCTTAGAATATTTGCTTATAATTCGAAATACGAAATGTTGGTTACACTAAATAATTTGTTAATATCTAGGCAGATTCTACCACAGGAAAAAATAAAGCATGCTGTTAGTAAAAACCTTGGCTGGCTTTTTCACCTCTTCGCGGTATCCTCTATGCTGATTAATACAATGTTCTGATTCACCGAGCACTCGAGCAACCTTGGCCACCGAACGAAACGGTCGTCTTCCTTCTTGTCCTGGAGCTGTGTTGCCCTATAATACCCACTGTACCACTACACTACTTTTATTGTTAATAATACTAGTAACCCACCACCTTCAATGTAACTATTTGCGCTTACTCAAGCACAAAATTTCTATTTCAGTTAATGATTAAATACAACAGCAAAAATAAAATTTCCATAAATGCACACAAATTACCTATTAATTCATCATAAGTATTAATTTGTTAATTACCACAACGTGATCCAAATATAAAAAAATATTCTCAGCCAAATTCTTCATTATGCAAAAGTTAGTAAGAGATTACGGATAACAAATGTGACTGCAGCCAAGGAAATTTTTTAGAATTAAATTTAAAAACAAATTTCTTATTTAAAATTCACATTTGTAAATGCAGTGTATTCAAGAAAACATTCCCAACATGAGGATCTCAGTTGTTATAAGAGTTACTAATTTGGCTAAATAGGATGAAATCTAGACAATCAAAAGAGTAACTAAATTAACTCATAAAATTAAAAAATATATTTCGCAATTTTTCTAATTTTTGGCCATAACGTTTATTTATTTCAATCGACAAAAAAGAGATTATTTATATGACTTTTTACTAAGAATGCAATGGTGTTTTTAGATACTTTTCATTATAAAAATAATTGTTTGTGCACGCATGTTTGAATGAATTGACCTATTAATTACAATTTCAATTTTAAAAATACAGGGTATTAATAAAAAACCCTACACACATTGACAGTTGATAGTAAAGACCAAAACAAGAAAAAAATTCTAATAAACCTAGGAGCAATTAATAATAATAATAATAATAATAATTTTTATTGAGCTCAAGGATCATCAATCGTGACATAAGCCAAGTCAAGTATACATATAGTAAAAATAACAAAATAATAAGAACATTATAGACAAACTTGTTTACGTACATTTGTATGTATAAGGTTTTCGAGATATGGGATTTTGAAATATTGAATTTGAATGAATCTATTAAAATCAAAATATGGTAAAAACAAGTTGTGCTGTTGCGATAAATATTGAAAGTAAAATTACTTATTAGTAAGCAAGAGGTCTGTTCCACTCGTCAGGATTTCAAGTTCTGAACAGTTCAAATCAGTATTGAGCATGAGCAGTGCACAAAATTGGACATAAATTTCATACTGTGCATGATTTGAACGGTTCAGAACTTGAAATCCTGACTAAGTTTAGTTTCGAAATGGTTACATTTAATTTAGCGAAATACGCCGATATGCATTTCTGTTTTGGCGAAGCTAGTCAAAATTCGCGTGAAGTTAGTAGGGATGGCAACGATATATCGATATATTACAAATATCGATATATTTATGGAAAATATCGATATATATTATATCGATATTATAATTCAATATATTGGTAAAAATATCGATATATTTTGCAAATAACCTTTCGATATATTTTTTAGCTTGTGCAGTTTTAAAGAACAATGAAATCTGTTACCGGTATCTTTATAGTGATGATACAGAAAAGTACTTGAAATATTTTTTAATTTCTTTCATTTTACGCCTGCTCTGCCCTCTAGTAAGTAGTAAAGAAAATAAGTTACGTTGAACTTTTGCATAAACCCACAATCGTGCATCCCCATAAAATGTATTTTTAAATATTAGCTATGTAAATCCCCGAACAAATTACATTATTAGGCGTTTACGAAAATTAACCCGGTGGATACACCGTACTCTACCTTTCTCACTCTTACATGCACTAAGTCTCTTAATGTTCTCTCTCACACTTCTAACCCGGTTATCAACCGGATGAATTTTCGTAAACGCCTATTGGTTTTAGAAACGGCCGACACAAAGAACCAAACAACTTTGTGAGTCATTCGTTCTTGTGACTTGCGGAAGTAACGATTTGATATCTGAAGTGCGGTTTTGAAAATTATTGATTTTTTTAAATTGTGGCTTATGTTTATAACTTATTTAATAAAACATCGTAATGGCACCACCGAAAAGCAAAATTTGGAAATATTTTTATGTATTGGAATGCAATACAAAAAGCTACTAAAATTATAAAATGGACAATTTTGTCAGTATATGATTTTGCCTTAGTACGGTAGTAGAATTGTATTACTACTTCATAATATTAGTAAATATTATTAGTTCTTATGTTATTCATTTCTGTGCGAGTATATTAAAATAAAATCTGCTTTACTAATAAATTGAAATCTATTAAATATGCTGGGACTTATTTTTATTTACCTTTTTTTAACAATCAGTTAAATATATCGATATATGAATATATCGATATATTTCTAACGATATATCGAATGTATCGATATATGGTTAACGATATATCATATGAGTTGATATATCGATATATAAATTTTTTTTGCCATCCCTAGAAGTTAGACGAATTTACCAGCGAAGGTATCCATTGAGGCATATTCCATCTCATGAAACTTTTCAAGAAGTCGACCTTTGGCTCGGAAAAAAACGAAATATAGTTTAATTAAAAAACTAAACTTGCTTACTATTAAGCAATTACTATTAACTAATAATTAAGTAATTTACTGTCAATATTTGTCACAACAGGACAACTTTTGTTTTACGATATTTTGATTCAATAGATTTATTCAAATTCTAAATTTCAAAGTTCCATACCTCGAAAACCATTGAGAATTGTATCTGGGTTTATTAGAATTTTTTTCTTGTTTTGGTCTCTACTATCACCGGTTAACGTGTGTAGGTTTTTTTTTATTAATATCCAGTATATTTCTTTGTTTGATTAGATGTTAATATGTATACTATGCGTTAATATATTTTTTAGATAAGGGGAGGCTATGAAAAACAAAATCAGAGTCTTAGCTTGATTCGAAACTTTTATTCTGACATTTGCTTCCTGACCCCTGTCAAATCTGTTAGTTGTTTAAACGCTCTTGAACACTGTAGTAGGGATGCGCAAAAAGTATCGGTTTTTTCAAAAACCGGTTTTTCCGTTATGAAAAAATCGGTTTTAACCGGTTTTTCAAAAATTAGGTTTAAACCGAAGAACCGATTTCTGAATCTTGGAACCGACTATCGGTTTTTTCGTGTTACGACCTGTAACGTTTCGCTATTTTACTCCAGTGGTAATCTTTTTGTTTGTTGATGATAAAAGTTGGGAGCAGTGCAATGACTATAATTTTTCAGTTGGTTACTTTGGTTGAAGTGTTTGTTTGTATTGGTATTGTTCGTTGTTGTGCTTTTTGTATCAGCAAATAAAAAAAAAATAATTGATCCTCAAGTGATCTGTGAAAATCTTGTCATTACTAGATTCAGAGAATATTATTTATAATATCGATTTGTGAGCCGTTTCTTGGCGTACAAAACTGTTTTAAAAACGACTAGTGCTGTTTCAAAACTGTTTTATTTTTGCCGTTATTTAATGATGATACCGCTAAAATAACTTTCCGTTTCAAAAAAAAAAAAAAAACAATTCATGCACCTGTTTCAAAACATAAGGTCGTTGTTTCAACGTTAAAAATGCACATTTAGAAATACATTTACGAAATAGTTTCAAGATAGTGCACCGCCAAAAACAGCTTGAGTTAGCTGAAATTAAATATTTACTTAACGAAATCTTTTATTAAACAGATTACTGCATCCTTATAAAATCATCACTATCATCAGTTAACCGGTAAACCGGTTATTTCTATTCAGTTAAACCTGATCCAGTTAAACCTGTTGAAAAATAAACCGGTAAACCTAAAACCGATTTTTTCTTTAGAACCGAACATCCCTACACTGTAGTCATGGGTCAGCAAGCAATCCAACGGCATTTGAAATTAGTCGTTATCATGTTAAAGAGTTTTAACAAAGCCTTATGTATTCAACTGGAAGATTTTTTCTTCTATCGTCAAATGTATCTTGACATTTCAATTTTGACATAAGTTAATTTCATTTAAGCTACGACTTAGGTTTTACTTTTCATAGACTCCTCTAATCTAAAAAATATATTAACGCATTGTACGTAATATACAATATACAAAATTTGTACTCAACCCATTTGATTTGGGTTTGATGATTATAAAAAATATAATAAATTTCTGGGAATAATTTAATTAAATATATTAAATATAACTATGAAATATTGTCATAATTTTCTAAAGATTTAGTTACTTCTTAAAATAAAAGAGAAAGATAATGATGACCGAATCAATAGTCTATTTTTTTCAAAAATAAAATTAGAGCAAACTTTATAAAATCAAATAAGACAATCTTTTTCACAATGTTCACAGAATATAACTAATTGATTAAAATAATTATAAAAAATGCACATGCACTAGATGTTTTAAAGACACTTATGTACATGCAAGCTCACCAACGCTGACACAAACAAACAAGACAAAAACAAGATGCAACAACAAATAAAAGTATTCATTGTGTGTTATTAAGTTTTCAAACACTAATAAGAAAAGTGATAAATAAGTATTCACAGTGGAACAGTATAACAAAATACAAGGTGATGAATTTAATTCGGTGGCCAAGATAACTCTGTGCGTAGAAAGAAACATTAATTGATGTATCTGCTTTCAAATGTTGAAATAGTTAACAATGATTACAAATTTATTATATATTTTCTGAAAAAATAATTATTTAGTCTGCTAAAATAGAGACAATACAGGGTGAGTTTTTAAGCGCCCCTTCTTCTATTGCTCATTTATAGAACGAGAGAAGAGAAGACAAGTAGAAAATCAGACCGTTTTCAACAAAATATTAATTTACTCTTAGTTGGTTAAATCAATATAAATATTTTATGTGCTACTATTTAGAGGCTCAAGTGTTGTGTCTTTATATAAGAAAATACACAGTTTGTTCCATTAAAAAAATCCTGGTGCATGCTATCATTATTTTACATAACACTCTGTAGGTACCAAAATAATTTTAGATTATAGTGCTCAATAGGTAGAATGTCCTTCTGAAAGAAAAAATTCTATCTCGTTCTATAAATGAGCTATGGGAGAAGGGGCGCTTAAAAACTCACCCTGTATATTTTACAATATGAATTTTCTTTTATATCATACTCGAACAGATAATAGCAGTTTAACTTGAGATGTTAGCAATTTACTGAACATGCGTAATGACACTTTAGCGACGCTAAACTGCCACTGTACAGGTTCAGTACAATTTCTAACAGTTATATGTACCGCTGCTAAAACAGACATTTTATCCGTAGAACAAGCCTAATATTAAAATTTTTACATACAATTTAATTTCCTCTTCTCTTATTTACCAACTTTTATTAACATTTAAATTAATTGCTTAAAGCATTAGGTAATAAATAATTTTATGCCGTCTCGTTTATAATTATGTAACTTGTTGCTTATTGTTCTATTGATTATTATCAGGCTTACGATTTCGGCTCACTTCGAACATATTGGATTGTAAATTCCCCGGCTTCGCACAACACGGCAGGTAGTGGGGGAGCATCTGATTAGAATAATATTGTCTTACATACTTTTTTGATTTCTGTTAAACTTTATTTAATTATTTACTGCGATCGCGTGGCCCATAGCAAATTTTCAATAAGTATGATTAAATGCGACCTGGGCCGAAATCGTAAGCCTGATTATTATTTTTTAACGTTTTCATGTTCTAATCATTTAGCAGTATTTTTGATCACATGTTTAATTCTGATGGTGTCATAATTATACTGGGAATAATCTACTTACAAAAAAAATACATTATTTTCGCGAGAATAATTTCTAGTACGAGCCCTAACAACTATATGTTGGAACAAGCAGTTATGTCTGAAATAAATCGTGAATTCGGTGAAATATTGTGACGAATTTTTTCGAGATTTTGTGAATTTATGTCATTATGTTTAACAGACCTTTTGCAAGTGTATTTGAACAATGAAAGTCAATTGCTTTAATATAATTCTTTTTTTATTTATTTTCAGCGCAATACTGACAACTAAATGTTGGAACACGTAGAATTTAACAAAATAAGAAACAAATTTAATAAGACTTCTCCTTATGCCCGAATAACTGCCTGAAGTCTATCAGGCGTAGTATCGACAAGACGTTTGCAAAATTCAGGTGTAAAACTATCCCAAATTTCTCGTAATTTGGCGCGCAATTGAGGTAGGGTTCGTAGATAATTGTTTTTTAAATTTTGTTTCATTTTATGCCACAGTATTTCTATTGAACTGAGATCTGGGCTGCTGAAAGGATGTGTCAAAACTTTAAAACCATTGTCCCCAAACAATTTTTTTGGTGTTTTTGTTGTGTGACATGACGCACCGTCCTGTTGGAATATGTAATCTCCATTCGGATATAATTTTGCAACAAGTTTTGAAGAATGTTTTTATATTTTTCTGCGTTTACAATCCCTTCAATAAATTTTAAAGTGCCCAATCCCTTAGCTGACATACGTCTTTATGGAAAGCTTCTGCTTTTTCTCGATTTACGCGTTTACGATGATCTCCCACGCAAACAATGGGTGGTATGAATAAAAACGAGGTAAATACTACTGCTACACTTTGAAGTATCTTCTTCGTAGTTTTACTTCAGTTTTGGAGTAGATACTATGTTGTGAAGTAAGTACTTCTTATTTTCCGGAAGATGCTTCAATAAGTAGCATTCACGTGGAAACTATCGAAGTACTTACTTCGCTCTGAAGTATTTGTTTCGGCCACTAAATGCTTCAGTTTTAACATAAAACTGTAGTATTTACTTCAAGTTAGCGAAGCTGCTCTCATCGCAGCTTCACCTTGCGTACTTCCATTCTTAACATTGCGAAAAATGGCACAAATGCGTAATAGAAAATTTTATTACAATAGACGAAATAACGAAAATGATGTGCTATATCATAAAATATTTAGGTGAGCATAAATGTATACAAGAATTACCAAACATCTATTTATACAATTGCCAGAACTCGTTATTTTTATAGGTTTAACAGAGATAATGTAGTTTAGTTGACTAACGAATTTCTGCAGCCAATCAATGAAACTAGGGGTGGCGCTCTTTCACATATTAAACGAATGGAGATTTTTTTACGGAGTTTAGGTAAGGAAGATGTAAGAGATTTGAAAAAAAAACAGCAAGTTAAAGATGTTTTTTTAATTAAGGTGACCCTGGAATGCAACTGGGAGCTGGTATTGATTTAGGAGTTCATCAGACTACCGTTTCTAAAATTTTGTTGCCACTCATTCAGTTTGATTTTCTTATTTCCCGTTTTTTTAATATCTATAATTTTTTAAATTTTCATTAAAGTAGGTTCTTGTCCGATGAAAATTGTATCACAAATTCTTTGAAACTGAATATGCGCACTAACACTTAACGTTTCGCCGTCGTTCGACAGCTTCGTCAGAAGTGAAAAATATATTTTTCACTGCGTGTCTTCTTGTGCCATTTCCTCGTCTGAAGGCATATTAAACGAGAACTTTTACAATGTTTAAGGAAATCACAAAATCGGAGAAAATACTACACCGCAGAAGCATCTATTACACCTGGTGAAGTACTTACTTCGCTATGAAGTATCTTCTTGATAAAACGAAGTAAGTTCTTCCGGAAGTTAGTAAATACTACGTAGAAGATGCTAATGCTTGAAGCAGTAGCATTTACTTCGTTTTTATTCATACCACCCATTAAATTTGCTTTCATCACTAAATATGACTTTACGCCAGTCAATTTTAGACCACGAAAGTTTAGATTTAACCCAAATGTAACGATTCCTTTTTTGTTTTTCTGTCAATAATGGCTTTTCTTTGGCCTATAAATTGGAATATATTCAAAGGTAAAACTTTTGCACACTAAGGCCCGATTTTACAATCGTCGGATAAGCATTATTCTTAGAATAACGTGATGTAGGTGTGGCGTAGATATGGAGGAACGTTAAAGGATATTCAAAGAACATTGTTTTGCCTTCATGGTACTGCCGAATGATAATCTCCCGCACTTTTCGATCAGTTTGCTTCCCCCGTCCCATTATTGTCACAATATTTCAAGAATTATATGATTTTGACGACAACAGAACAAGGTACAGAAAAGATGTCAACTTTACGACTTGGTAAAACCATGTAAAACATTGTTGACAACAAAGGCTTGTTTTGTTTCAAAGCGGCCTTAGCGTCACTGAGATGAAATTGAAGAAAAGTCAAAAAACCAATGCGTGTTCCAACATTTAGTTGTCAGTGTTTTCATGTATCAAATGTGTAAATAAATTGCAATAAATTAAACAAAAGTTAATTTTGCTCTAAATATAATTCGAAACAACATTGAAAATATTGCTAGTTGCTTATTTACTGTTTAAATTAAAAAAATTGTTATAAATTCAGTTAACTAGCATTTTATTTGAAAAATGTTGCTTGTTCCAACATATAGTTGTTAGGGCTCGTATTTCGTTTTGTGTTTGTGTTTATTAGGCCAAGTTTTACAATGCCAGTTTAAATTTGAGCTGACGCTTAAACCCATAACAATAATTATTTCAACAATTGTTGCTAAGGGTTTAAGCTTTGGCTTAAATTTAAGCTGGCATTGTAAAACTGGACCTTAAATGTTTATTAACTAGGTAAAAACTGTCAAATTGTTATGTCAAATTTAGTAAAACTGTTATGTCAAATTTAGTAAATTTAAAAACATGAATCGCAAAGGCTTTAGTTCCGCATCAGTGGATGAAATTAATATAAAAATTAAAAACATTAAAAAATAATCTTCCGAACACCACTGGAGATTTCGCTAAAGTAGAAAATAATTCTCCATACTTATTCTTTCTCAAACTTGTTGCCATTTGACAATAGTCATTCAAGCCCTGCGGGACCAACGGGCTCTCGCATCTATTGCCTGGCAAGTTTTCGAAAGAAAATCTGTCGAATTATTTTCAATTATACTCAATCTCATGTGATATTACATATTTATAAAAACTATTTAAGAAACTTTGATATCTTGACTGGTAATTCAACCAATGAACTTTTTATTGGGGATGCAGTCAGAAAACTTTTTTAATTGAAAGGATCAGTGGAAAAGTTGCCTATTCCACAAATTCGACAAAATCGCCATACATTACTCTGCCCATTATATCATAAATATAAATATTTGTATCCGACATTTTCTAATAATTTAATATAGTATATTAGGTGCTGCTAATAACCCTTTTTATGTTTTCTTTATAACCATCTATTTTACGTTTTATTCTCAACTTTTAATGTTTTGTTCTCGAGTCTACATCAAAGTGGACCCCACTGGACATCCACTGACCCCTTCAACTTATGTCGAGCTTTCGGGAATGGTTATTCCCTGCATCAGGACGCTGTAATTAATTTAAAAATGACCCAAAAGAGCAACAATATTAAAAGATTACTTAGAAATAGTAAAGTTGCATGTAGGACGAAAGCATGTCTAACAAATGAGGGAAGATCAATTCAAAAAATTTGTCAATTATGTTAAAAATTGGTGTAAACGGGACGTAATGTTACGTTTAAATTTTTAACACAGTTGGTACCCCTACATCCCTTCTCTCTACCACTCAACGTTCATTCGTGTGAAGCCCCACGTGACTGGTTTTTCGGTTTGGTATCCTAGCAACCTTCACTTACAACGAATTCGCTTTATTGAAGCCCCTTTTCGTTCGGAGCGTGTTACAAGGCGGACGTAATTTGTGTGTTGTGCAATTACCGTAGTTTTCGCTCGCAGTGAGGAATAACTTAATCGCGGGTGTGCCTAACACATTTTGAGGTCAGTTTGACTCCAATTCGAAGCCCGGGAGCAAAGCAACCCCAGGTTGCGCCAAATTGTTTGTAGAGTTATGTAGTGAAAGAATTTTCGTTTGTAGTAAAAAAATTAAAAAGTTATGGGGGGCGAAAAATGGCCATCCCCCCAAATTGGGGGGCTGACTTCTAACCGGCACTAATCGATGCCAAATTGTTTGTAGTTGTTTGTAGTGAAGGAATTTTCGTTTGTAGTTATCCAGAAAAAAAGTTACAACCTCTTGAATGTTAAGGGTGGCATTATTTCCACCCCCGCAGGGGGGCTGACTCTATAATCGGTAAACCGTCTCTAAATAATACGTAGAGATTTGTAGTAGAGAAATTTTCGTTTGTAGTTGTCTAGTAAAGAAGTTACAACCCCTTGCATGTTAAGGATGGCACTATTTCCACCCCCGCAGGGGGGCTGACTCCATAATCGGTAAACCGTCTCTAAATAATACGTAGAGATTTGTAGTAGAGAAATTTTCGTTTGTAGTTGTCTAGTAAAGAAGTTACAACCCCTTGAATGTTAAGGATGGCACTATTTCCACCCCCGCAGGGGGGCTGACTCTATCATCGGTACACCGTCTCTAAATAATGCGCAGAGGTTTGTAGTAGAGAAATTTTCGTTTATAGTTGTCTAGTAAAGAAGTTACAACCCCTTGAATGTTAAGGATGCCAAATTGGGGGGGCTGACTTCTAACCGGCACTAATCGATGCCAAATTGTTTGTAGTTGTTTGTAGTGAAGGAATTTTCGTTTGTAGTTATCCAGAAAAAAAGTTACAACCTCTTGAATGTTAAGGGTGGCTGACTCTATAATCGGTAAACCGTCTCTAAATAATACGTAGAGGTTTGAAGTAGAGAAATTTTCGTTTGTAGTTGTCTAGTAAAGAAGTTACAATCCCTCAAATATTGAGTGTGGCGCCACCAAATGTGGATGGGAGATCTATGTGAAGTTACCCCACCAAATTAAAAAAAAAAAAAACATAGTAATCATGTGTCCACAATTTGCCTATTTTTGTGCAAAAAGTTTTTGTTTGCCCACTTCTCAAAAAAAGTTATAAACAGTATTAATATTTAATGAACAGAATTTTGTTTTTTAACCTAACAGGAACTCTACAACTATTCAAAAGGGAAGTTAAATTGTATAGTTATTTTTATATATTAAGTGCGCAAAGCAAAGGCTCTTTGAGCTTGAGAACACACTTGAGAATGTTAGGTTTGTTA